>BMAV01013972.1:0-64417 GCA_019973955.1 Trichonephila inaurata madagascariensis
GATTTTTGTTGAAACCAGATGGGGATGGAGATAAAAATTTTTGTGATAAAAAAAATAAATAGAAAAAGTTAATATTATGGAAATAGATACTCAAATAGTTTCATTTGGGGGGCTGCCCCTAAAAATCTTGTTAACCCAACGTTTTTCCAGGCTGAAGAAAGGGAGCAGAAGTACCACCCCATAGAGTGTTGAGGGTCTGCGCACCCAGAATAATTTTTTTTAAGTGTATAAATATTTTAAGTAACGAAATGTAAAAAGTGAGTAGGCACAAATTAAACAGAAATTATTAATTTTGGGCCCTAGTTTTGGGTAAAATTTTGTCACGATTTTTAAAATTAAATTGAATATTAAAATTCTAAGATGAGTAATGAAAATTAAGTCAAGATAAATTTTGGAAATTAAAAAAGTTAAAATTTAAAATTAAAATTGCAATGAAAATTAAAGTCAAGATAGATATTGGAAATTATAAAAATTTAAAAATTTTAAAAGATTAAAATTGCAATGAAAATTAAAGTCAAGATAGATTTTGGGAAAATTAAAAAAGTTAAAATGAAGATTTAAGATTAAAATTTAAAAAAAACTCGAAAGCGAAGAAATTTAGAAATAGAGATTTGACACGTAATTTTTTAAAGGGCATTGAAAACCCTTAAGTAAACCCGTTTTCTTCTTGGAGGGTTGTGACGTCTCGCGTCTTTCTGATTAACATGACTCCTATGTTCTTTGCGGCCACGATTAATGGCAAAACCCCAAACAATACCAAAAAAACGGATCGAATATGTAAATGAGATATACTATAAAAGGATAGCGTGGCAAACCTAGATATAGCTCTGGGGCTCGAGATGTATTGTGGAATTATTCTGATCGATAGCGTGAAAAGCAGTGTGAATCTTGAGGATCAAATTTTGGCCTTTCGGATCAAGAATCTTCATATATAAGTTTACAGATAAATTTTTCTAGGTCAAGGAACCAGAACGAAAAAGGTAAATTTGGGTATAAGCAATTAGATAAACAGGATTATTTAGGATAATTGAGATAGAGGATCAAAATTTCGTGACCGGCAAAAAACTTTTTTGGGCTTGACTCTCCTTTAATTTAAAAATTGTCAAATGAATTTAAAGAATATAAGTTATTCTTAAAATTGTATTAAAAAATTGTCTCATCATTTTGATAATCCCCCACCTCAGCTTACCGGGGAAACCCGGGAAACATGGTTCACAGGATGGCTATGTCTCAATCCCATAAGTCAATTATTTAGAAAAATATGAAACATTTAAGCTTCTTTAGAAACTAATAGAAACCTTGTTGCATCAAGAAATATATCAAGTGTTATCCCTTTCCTCTCATTTTCTAACATATTCACATTATCGCATTACTTCTCGGATACTTCATGTCCGATTCAATGATATAGGGGATTCTTCCTGTCCAAATCTCCTATTCCTTAAAGATTTTCCTGTCCCCAACGCTATGTACCTACGGCTGCTAGAAACCGATTTCTCCTGCATTCGAGAATAGACTCGTCCACACGCATGCGCAGTAAAAACTCCCATTGCGAGCTGTGTTGTATTTGAGACGCTAGTCATTTTTAATACTTTGAATTTAAGATGGTTCTCTTTCTAACAAAAAGGAAGTCAGCAATCTCAATTCTTTTTTTCATTTACAGCGCTTTCAGGAAGATAAAAATTTTATTTAAGTTCGCAAATGTTTTCTGATTACTTAACTTTTTATTCAAAAAAATTTTTTTTATTAAGCTTGAGTAGTTATACATTTATTTTTATTACCATACAAAATTTAAAAAAGATTCTTTAAAATTCATTATAAAAGATTCCTTACCTGTTGCCAATGTAATGATTTTCATTGTTTCTGTGTAGTATAGGTTTTCGAAATATTATAAATTTTTAAAAACGCTTCATCTTCAAATGTAGCTGTAAAAGGCTTTCTACTTAAGACTAGTTAAATAAATTTTAATATTTGGAACATTACATTATATAAAAGAGTAACAGTGCTTTAATGTTGCATAATTCATATTTATTCGATTTATACAGGGGGTTATAAAGTTCGATTTAAAAACGTCTAATTTAAAATATAGAAAATTTGGGGGTTATTTTATTTTTTAAAGGGGGCTTTTTGTGAAAACTAATTTTCCCTCGTCAGGAAAAAGGGGGGTGTGCCGATAGGAGTCGCTGTCTTCATTATAGCCATAATGGAATCGTTAAACAAAAAGAGTTTTTTTTGGAGTTTTTTCTCAACCTTGGCCCTTGGTGAGGTGTGTTTGCAAAAATAATCAATAATGGCAGACATAAAAAAAATGAAATCAAAAAATATCATAGAATCGATTTTTATATAAATCGTAATTTTAATTAATAATATTGTACATTAAAGTTGTAAGTATGTTAGTGAAAAGAAAATTTTTTTTTTTAATATCTTTTTTATTTTTAAAATTTAGCCGTTAGTTTGCAGTCCCGGGAATTGTGCCTCCACTATTGTGATGACGCGAAATT
The DNA here is from genome assembly GCA_019973955.1 of Trichonephila inaurata madagascariensis. Taxonomy (NCBI): domain Eukaryota; kingdom Metazoa; phylum Arthropoda; class Arachnida; order Araneae; family Nephilidae; genus Trichonephila; species Trichonephila inaurata. The sequence goes on from BMAV01013972.1 coordinate 2,499, forward strand.
TCTAGTTCATAAGCACGATTTAAAAAGTCTTGGGACTGCTGTGCCAACATAAAGGTGGCTTTTTTCACGCGAGCCGCAACTGGGGAATAAATAGGGGAAGGGGGGGCGCAAGACCAAGATAACATTGGAAATTTAAAATGTGGAAAATTGATCAAATATTATAACTCCTGTTTTGCATTATTATTATTATTATTATTTACATTTTTTTGTCATTAACACCAAATTAGAAGCATCTATGAAACACCCCTTTCCCCAATTTTCCCAAAATTAGGGAAACATATTGATTCCCAATTTAAAAAAAAATTTGGGGGATGTCTTTGTTCCCGCTGTGTATTTTCCCAAAAACATTTTTGTTGCTGTTCCCTATTGTTTTATAAAAAAAACCTTTTTAAAATTACACTCTTGAAGAATCTTAAAGGGGAAAGTGTCTTTTGGAAGTTCCCTGTTTATTGGTTTTTTTTAAATACATTTCTTTCGGAAAATTAAACGATTACTGACCCATGTTTTTTTTCCCTACAAAATTTTTAAAACCCCAATGGCCTTGAAACGGTTTATTTTTTTTGGAATATTTTTCACTTGCAAGATTTGAAAGATTGTTAAAAATTAGTTCCACCCATAAAATGGTCGCTATTCCACTGTTGTCTGTTATCACTTATCGTAACCGTTCTAAAAAGAAGAATATCAACTGGTAATTGTACGACACCGACTGTGCAAAAAGCAAATTTGATGTGTTTGATTTCTTGACAAAAGGTTTACCCAAATTTTTTTAAAACAATGTTCCCAAAAAAATTTAAAATTTCTCACAGCAATGGACCATGATCATGCCACATAAAACGGCTCGGAATGTCGAAGATTGAGGGATCCCCTGTCTTTGGGTATTTTTGTGATTTTATCGTCTTTTTTCATGCGAATATGGGACTTCAACACACAATAATTGCAAAAAAATTATTCCCCACAAGTTTTTTGACGGGGTCACCCACCGGTAAAAATGGTTAGTGGCCCCAACTTTCGGTGCCAAAGGGGCTGGGGTTCCCAATCCCAGGTAAGACATGGAAAGTTTGTGTTGTAATCCTTCTCTTCTTTGTGATATTTCTTCAAAAAACTTTTTATGGACCACCCCGGTGATACTTTGTGGGGGAGGGAAGGGGGATAAAATGTTCTCAATAAAAAAGTATTGACAAAAATGTAAAAACTTTTTTTCGAGATGTTTTTACAATCTTATTTCAAACAATACAAAAACTTCTGTACTTGCAAACCCAAAAAGGGTTTTATCCCCATTTTCCCCCTATGAATATTGAAATCAATTAACCTAAGTACTATATTAAAAAAATCCCCAAGCACAACTATTTTAATTTCCCGGGCCCATAAAAAAGAAACATTTAGCATTTATCCTTTAAAAAAAATTTTTTCTTTTCTGGGTTTTTTTTGACATCCTTGTAACTTTTATTATCACTTTATTTTTTTTTATTTTTTTCTTCAATTGAATGCCGCCTATGAAACAAACTTTTCCCCGGGTTGCAGGATTGATTCAAAGTTACCGACACTGAGTGGGTTTTTCGGGAAATTTACCACAATGCATTCATTTTTGTGGTCTAGTACTAATCTACGTGGGAAAAAGGTCGAACTGTCATTTTTGTGAGAAAATGATTGTGTTAAAAAAAAGATTTCTGCAAAAAATGATTTTTGGTTTTTTTTTGCTGTTTTTCATACAACCCACGAAAATACTAAAAATCAACATTAAAATACTTTTTGTGTTTGTGTCTCAAAATAATATCTGCGTTGTCTGGGGTTGGTAAAATGAAGCGTAGATTACAAAAACCGGCCGGCTCGAGGACTTGGGGTAACGTGTCCCTTCGTAAGCTAAAGGTTGGGGTTCGATCCTTTTGGGCCCCGGTAGCCGGTGGTATAGGTATCGAACCGTGGCTTCCTGTCACGGTTGAGCATCCACTAAAACCCCCGTGTAGGCGCGTGCCCTTAAAACTGTCGAGAGCTGAAACGTCCTCCTGTTGGTGTGGTGTGGGAGTTAGGAGAGATAGCTCAGGTGTCGTCCCGTCACTTGACCATAGTTCAAAAATTTCGGGGCCGTCGCCAAAAACCCTCTGTACTGAACAGTGCGCATTAATATTCAATCAATCAAGCGGGTTCGATCCTGGCGGGAATCGCAGCTTTTTTGGGCCCGAAAAACATAGGCACGCATGACAAAATGGTTATGTGGCATGTAAACGATCCATTGAGTGCCAATTTAGCTCTGGTACTCGCGGAAAAATTAATTCACGGCAATATTTAGCATCCGGTGAGAGCTTGAATTAAATTAATTCCTCTAGGGAGTGCCACCCCTGAAACGGCTCTCACTTTTGGGGTCTTTCTGTTTTCGAAAATGCTTAGTTGCTAACAAGCAGCCCCATTAGAAGAGAAGAAAGTTACGAAAATCGTTAATGGTGTAACGTTTTCCTCTCCACAGCTGCAAAATCGGCTTTCTACATAGATAGCATTACGCATTCACATCCAAACGTGCATCACTAAATATTGCTGTGCCTTTTCATCTGACATCGCCCCGACAACCGATGGCCGTGAGAAAAACACCACTCCTTCCACGAGCCGACTGAAATTCGAGGTGTAAGAGAAGAACCGAAGCCCAGTGGCTGAGTGGTTAGTACATCAAGCTTCCACGCCACAGGTCTGAGGTTCAAACGACGGACTGGGTAGGGTTGACTCAGCTTTTCATCCCTTCAGTGGTTCGATAAAAGTACCAAGCTTGCTTGGGAACTTAACACTGGGGGTTTCGCGTCAGGCAGACCACCTCACTGGAACATCTGCTCATGCACCTTAGAAGCCTAAGGTCGCGTACATTGAGCTGGACACAGTAGACTTTGGCCCTTATGGGCTGTCGTGCCACTGAGTTAAGTTAAGTTAAGAGAAGAACCACCCCACCCCAAGACAGTGGAGAGAAGTCCGCTTTGAAAAACTGAGAACTGACAATATACTACAAAGGACATGCTTTGAAGAATTGAAATAATCAATAATATGAATAACTTCTTTTTCAATGAAAATATTGTATATAACAGCTGTAGACGTAAATATATCAATTATTTAATTTCTTATCTCTCATGCTACCCATTAAATTTCCCAAACGTCACAACAGTTTTAGAAATATGTCTTGCTCTGTTAACAATAAAATTAAAAAAAACTTCTCAAAACTTTTTAATTTTTATTTTTAATACATCTTAACTCTTAAAATGGCAATATTTTTTCCTATAATGTTATGTTAAAATATGTTTGGGGACTGAAATTGATAAGAAATTCCTTTAGCTTATTACCTTTAGGTAATTTGATTTTTATATAATACCATTTATTTGAGGAAAGCATACTCACCACCGCCCACTGAGAGTTATTCAAAGATAAGGCATCTATGTTTTGCATTTCTCTTCATATTGCATTGCACGATACATCTAAATTATAGCTTTTAAATGCTAAAATCTACAAAAGAAATTATATAAATTAGATATATTTTGTATTCAAATGCTTAAATTTTACATTACAAAAATTACTTCCAAGATAATACCTTAATTAGAATAATAAGCCCATTGCAATTAACAGAATCTAAACAATCTCTATATTCGATTTATCTAAGTTCTTTAGTAGAGCTTATAATTTAAATGTTAGTAAAAAAAAATTCTTCAAAAAGATTTTTTTAAATTAAAAAAAAAAAAATCATATTTTATGCTTATACTTTTAAATAAAATACATTTTGTATACATATGTACTTTTTAAGAGAACATTTCTGCAAAGAGCAAAACTTGGCAACACCTTAGCGCTTGAACTGATTATCTGGAAACACTAGATAGTTTTTATCGTGTGACTATGACGTTGCATGAGTTTTTAAATTGATTGGCTAGAATCACGTGGCTTTCACTATCATGTGACTATGACGTCACATGAATTGAGCCCATTGCAGAACCCCCTTCAAGCTGCTTCTGAAACCAATTGATTTCTTTCAGTTTCGTTTGTTTGCTTTACTCTATATTACAGAACGAGCGAACTTACACTGGAGGTTACAGCACACATAAGTTTTTACCAATTTGCTCAAATATGAGATAGTAAACTTGAGCTTGTGGTTGAAGAAGTAGAGTTGAAGGATCGGAAGAAAGTAATACTATACGCTGGACGTCACTTAATCAGCGTGATAAAACAAACAAGAGCTTTCTATTTTAAACACTGAGGTAGATCGTGGTTATAAGAAAAAAAAAATTCTTATTAATCGAAACCTATTTATGCGGTAAAGATGTCATATCGTATAGAGATTAGAAGAAAAATAATTTAAAATATTTGTTTCAAAATTTAATATTTTGGCAAAAAGTTGAGTTTTGAAAAAAAAATATTAAAAAAACTTAATTTTGGTTAGCTAATTTTAGACTACATGTCGTATGATTATACGGCATGTAAAAGTTCCCTGAGTGTTCTAGGTAAAATTAAATCCTAGTACAGGTTTGCATCGTCAGAACTCAGGTGCCTCCCACTAGGGAGAAAACTAGGCGTTAAAATTACCTGCGGCGATTGGTATCTGCCTATGTGGCGCGACATTAAAAAGATACCAGCTTTCAGGGAATGTACTAGGTCTGCAATGGAAAAACTTCAATTGGCAGCCCATTAGAAATAAAAAATTTAGACTCATAATAACAGCTTTTTTTTTTACAATATAAAATAACCAAAAGCGATTGTTATTGATAAGTGGGTACCAGTGGCGCACACAAGGGGGGGTCCTGAGGGTCCGGACCCCCCCCAAAGCCCTTGATTTTTTTCCAGATTGATTATAATTCTAAGTATATAGTACATAAAATCTAATTAAGTATTTGTAATTAATGATTAATTTTATTAATTAATTCGAATTATTTTTTAAATAATTAGTTTTTTACTGTGTTTGGTTCCCCAAAATCGACAAAATCGAAAGGAGCATGATACAAGAATGGTGAATTCTCGACTCCGGACCCCCCCCCCTTGAAAAATTTCTGTGTGCGCTACTGGTGGGTACTGAACAGTAAATAGAACTATGTAGATTGAAACACATTTCATAACCCCCACCTTCTCTCATTGAATCGTCAAATCTGTTCGATCCAAAATGTTTTTTATCTTTTGCTTTATAGTGCACTGTCATTTTGACAGTAGGTTTAAAACAATTTTTTTAAGTCAATTCCTACTTAGGTCAACAAAAGAAAATTTTATATTTTATATATATATAGTTACTTTTATATATTAAATAGTTTTACAATTAATATAAATTTGTTTTACATATGACAGAATTACAATATTGACAAAATAGAAAGCGATTTTCCTTGCAATTTTCCATATTCCTTTCTGTATATGGTATTGGACTATTTTTGTTTGTTTGTTACTATTTATTCACTAATTAAATTTAATTATTCTAATGAAATAGTGTTGTATAAAAGAAATTACATTCTCAGAAATTAAGCTATCCCAGGTGGGATTTCAACTCACGACCTTTGGATTAAACGTCCAACGTGCTATCCATTGCGCTACAGGGACACAACGAACGATTTTCCTTTCTATATATGCTGTTGGACTATTATTTTTGTTTGTGTTACTATTTATTTATTTTTTAGTTTAATTCATGAATTAATATTTGAAAAAACTGTATTAACATCAAGTGTTATCCGCTACAAGTTTAAAAACGTATTTGAACTTGAATGGATGAATAGAAAGTATGTTATTAACAATTGAAAATTTGAACAAGATACACACACACACACACACACACACACACACACACACACGCACACACACACACACACACACACACACACATATATATATATATATATATATATAGAGAGAGAGAGAGAGAGAGAGAGGGAGAGTGAACTATTGTAACTATTTAGTAGGTGTACTTTCATTGCAAAAGTGTTAACAAATAATAAAGGGCTTCTTTTTATTTTACAAAAATTATTCGGACTTTTTATCATAAAAAAAGCTCAAATACTTAAATTTTCTTCCCCTTATGGCAATACTTAAGACAAAAACTTATCTTCTATATTATCTTTTCCTTCTTCCGTATACTAGAGGACAGTTTTTTTCCGCGCAAGTAGGTCTTGAAATTCTGGGAAAAAAAAGTGTGTGTACTTATGTACGCACGTAAGAAGTTATACTTCTTTGGCGTAACAAGATTAAAGTCCTAAAAATCTTTTGCTGTTCCAAGGACGAAAGGCGGTCACGATCAGAGTTGAACGATACTAACCTTCAGTCAATCGGACCAGCCAAACCTGAGATAATCACGATTTAAATAAATTTAAACACCCCCGCACAGGGACAATAGGACCAATAATACTGGGAGGGGGTCGAAGGCGGGAATGATCTGTCTTGTTCTGCATATTTCTAGACAAAGCATTTTCGTATCCGTTCCAACGGAACGCAAAGCAAAGGCTCTCTGACACAGAGTGTCTTGCGCCAGAAAACCCCAAATTCACTCACTCACTCACTGACACGGAGTGTATAGTTCAGTGATAGAGCATTCGACTGCAGATCGGGAGATCCCCGTTTCAAACCCGCGTGTCCCCTTCTTCAGGGGAGTGAAGAGAAATATATATATATATATATTTTTTTTTTTGAGAATTTCGAAGGTGGCAATGATTTGTCCCGTTCTGTATATTTCTAGACAAAGCATTTTCGTATACGTTCCTACGAAACAGAAAGCAAAGGTTCTCTGACGCGGGTGTATAGCTCAGTGGTAGAGCATTCGGCTGCAGATTGGGAGGTCCCTGGTTCAAACCCGTGTGTCCTTTTCTTCAGGGAAGTGAAGAGAAATATTTTTCTGAGAATTTTGAAGGCGAGAATGATTTGTCCCGTTTAGTATATTTCTAGACAAAGGATTTTCGCATTCGTGACGGTGTGCGCGCGCATTGTAAAAATTTACCCTCATCTTCTTTCTCTAACGCCCTAAATGAAGTATAACTTCAAAAAAAAATCAATCTACTTTATTAAATTTATTTATTGACGCAGTTGTGTGATGAAAGCAGTCTATAGTGAGAAATTTCATTAAAAACATAGCTTGGGGACATGCATGCATTTCTTATGATTCCCGAAAAGAGAGTGTTTCAAAATATTGTTTGAAAGAGCTGGTCATATATAAAAAAGGCTCTCATGGTGCATTATTGGTAAATTCTTGCTCAAATAGTTGATTTTGCAGCAATAAAAGGTTGCAACCCGAACCGCAAATTACAGGAATCTTATTACACAAATACAATTCCGTTATTCTGCGGTTACTTATGTTAAATCAGTTCTGCGTGGTTAAGTACTTTTTTCATCTGATGTGGTTTTTTCTACTATACCACATAATAAGCTCTTTATTTTTCTGTTTCTAATTATACTAATATTTGTATTTGGAAACGTATGTTTTGTTTTCCCAATTGTGAATAATTTTTTTCGATCGGAATGTTAGTTCAAAATGTTTCAATATTTTTTTAGGATTACCTGTCAGAATTTAATGCCGTAATCGTAGAACCATATTTGAACATGCATTTTCGAATGATATCGTTTCAGAAATTGCGTGTTTAAGGTGAATTTTTCAACTTCAAAACCTATAAAAGACCCATTAAATAATGCTACAAAAAAAAAAAAAATTTAAAGAGCTATACATCAAAGACCCAAAACCAGTGGCTACCAATGGCTACTGTGGACCTCGGACCCTGACCACCAAGCAAAACGAACTTGCAATAATTTCTGCCACATTTAAGATATAAATATAAAAGGTTGTAACTACAATCAGGACAACTCAGTTAAATGTAATTTCGAGCTACATGGAATTCCCCTTAAATTCTTTCCTTTGTTTGTACAATGTTACGAACGTTACTTATTGAAAAGTTTGCATTATTTTTCAATTTTTTTCATTTTTCTAACTGTTTTACTTGAAAATAAACTTCAAGTTCCGTGAAGAATCTTACCATACATCTAAAAAACTTACACACACACAGGAAGCTATTTCTTCTTGGTCATTTTATTTTTAATAACAGAATGATTCATAATAAGCTAAACTGCTGTTTGTAAAAAATGCAACGCCATGAAGGAATCATCAGAATTAAATGAAATTTAATGCACAAACGACTTGTATTAGTACAAATAAATGACGAAATTTTCAAAGCAAAAAACAATATTAAGTGTCCGAAAACAGTATTTGGTGTAGCCACCAGCGCTGCAATACGACGTGGCGAGTGAGTGAGTTGAATATTAACGTGGCACTGTTCAACTACACGAGGGCTTTTGGCGACGCACCTCGTAATTTTGAACCATGATCAAGTGACGAGGATGACACCTGAGCCGGCCCCCTCTCCTAACTACCACACCACACCAACGGGAGGAAGTTTAAGCTCTCGACAGATTTAACCTGCAATGCTCCCCTACACGGTTGGGCCTTAATGGTACTGGACTCGAACTCGTGACAAGCCAGCCACGATCTGATACCATGACCACTTGGCTACCGCGGCCACTATACGACGTGACATGGAGTCAAACAGATTTTGAATGTCTACTTGTGGAAGAGAATACCATATTGCTTATATGCGAAGCAAAAGTTTCTTCTTTTGAAGCTGCAGGACGCGGATCACGAGTGAGACGCTGACCAACCAAATCCCACACGCTGAGTTGAGAACGAGACGAGGCTTAGGTCCCGGGGCCAGTTTGCCCATGCCTTAAAGACCTTCCTGTAGATGAGTCTGTAACGTTAACATTAGTATTAGACCAAATATAAGAAATTCTATAGAGTGGCGCCACAATAGACCTTTGCACGCGGGTGGCCGACACTCTAGGATCGGTTCTGGTATTGTTGCAAATACGAGTTAATGTATATAGAGAATGAATGTGGGAAATATGCTGAATATTTTGAAAGGTTTTTGCTGTGTTGCCTACATAAGTAAAGAAAGCTGTGAAGGAATAATGCTTAAATACGGTTTAATTGGATCGTCGTATGCATGATCGAACTTTGGGAAAAGCATGAAATTGAGAGAAAGGAAGGGTAAGAAACAGGGGCGTAGCTACCGTAGTATCAGCTGTATCAATGATACGGGGTGTCCAAGCTTCAGGAGCCCCAAAATGTGCAAATGCTGAGAGCCCACCAAAAAATGCCTCCAAGGAATTTTGATACGGGGCCACACTCAGGATTAGCTACGCCTGTGGTAAAAAAGCAGTAAAAATAAAAAGGGTTTTGAAAATAGTGTATATTAATTTTTTCTTTTTTAATTAATTTTAATTAACTAAAATTAATTTATGATTACTTTTTAAATTAATTTTTCACTAATGATTTTAATTTTTTTAAACGTATTTTATTTTGGAACGATTTTCAGCTTTAAAGGTTTTTCTCTTATGTTTTTTGTAATTATTTTGCTTTTCCGCCATCTTGAATTTCGCGTTCTTGCATTACGTCTTCTGGAGGGGTTGCTACTCTGAAGGACAATAAGCGAAAGCGCGCTAAGTTGGCAATTTTCAAAATCGGGCCAATCAGTGGCCGATTCTGGGGCCCAAAATTTTCATGAATATTCAGGAAAAGACAAACGTACATGTTTCATGAAAACAAATAACTGAAGGCAGAACAACATAGAAGACAAGTAGCATTTACATTTTAAATATATATATATATATTATTTTCGTATACAACAGTTATTAAATAAAATATTTTGGAACTAGTTTGTTATCCGGGGTAATGGCGCCAAGCAGCGCTTCTTGTTGCTGGAATGGAATCCAATATGGCAGCCTAGCGGTGATTTAATGATACACAATAATTTCAAAGAATTGCTTTGAAATACATTGAATGTATTTCAAATGAAGGATGTAGGAAGAGATTGAGAACAACCTAGATGAATCAATAAATAATGAATATCAATATAATATAATAAAAAAAGTAACATGTACTAATAATAGTATTATAAGTAGCATATAATAATCTCACAATATAATTTTTTCGTAATTATATATAATATTCATATAGTACGATTTAATAACAATTATTAGAAATAATAATCATGTGATATAATTTAATAGTAATTATAAAAAAGAATAATCATCGTATTGTAAAAAAATAAAGTCTAAGAATACTCATGTAACATAATTATAAATTATAGCATAATTATAAATAAATAACATAAGAATAGCTATAAATAAACAACAAAAATAGTTATAAATAAATTATATAATAATTATAAATAAATAAAACATAAGAATAGCTATAAATAAACAACAAAAATAGTTATAAATAAATTATATAATAATTATAAATAAATAACTATATTAATTATAAACAAATAACAAAATATGTAATATAAATAAATAAATATTAAAGAAACAATTATAAATAACGAATATTATATGATTATTATATACAGTAATAATTGCATTTTTATATTACATTATTAATAAAATAATTGCATAATATTTGTTAAAATTAATAATGAATATCAATTACAAAGTACTGAAAGCTTGCAATATAAAACTTGCACTGCAAGTTCCTTCAACGAATTTCATAGAAAAAAAAACATGAAACGAAAATTAAAGATTTAAAGCGATAATTAAAAGCACAACACTAATTATCTTAAGAAAAAAAATATTCTAGAACTCACTCATATTAGAAATATTCATATTTGAAAATAGCACAAAATAAAACAGAGAAGATGGAAACAACACACTGAACGGAACAACAACGGAACAATTAAACTGAAAATGGTTAAATTTTTAAAGAAATCGTCTGAAATTAATAGGGTTACCGCGGGAAAAAAACCAATAAATGTTATTTCTAATATACGTTATACCCATGACAACCACATCGACAGACGATAAAAATATCAAGGTAACCATATTGTAATGTTATCGCCCATCTTGGCGAACATAAACAACTTGGCACTATTATCCCGGATATCAAACTCGTGCCAATATTTTTTATAAAAGCAAATCAAGTTTGAAACTTTCCAGATCAAGGACTCATTTATAAGGGATTTCTTTTTTCTTTTTTTTTTTAAATATTTTCCTTTATTAGAGTGTCTGCTCTGAGACCTGCTTTGCTTCGTTTACTAAAATCGCAATGTACATTTTGTAATGAGATTGATGTAATAACGTAAAAAAAAAAGGTATACTTATTTTCACAGATTATGAAGTTACAGCAAATGTAACAAAATGAGAATAAAAATAAATCAATAAATGCAGAAACAGGTACAAGATGTACCACTACTTTAAACACAAAAAAGCTTAAAAACAATTTCAATCGTACTTTTTTGAGCAAACTTTTGCAAGTCCATTAACTTAAATTTCCCTTAAAAAATGGAAACCAGTAGAACATGATGAAAATGAATGCATATGCAGTGGTCGGCTCAGTTAGAAGAAACGAATTTATAACATTTATACATACAGAACTAATTCCGTTAAATGTTAGTGCACACTTATCACTTCAGTTTTTGAATAATAATAATAGTAAAAAATAAATAAATAAAAAAAAAATGGTGCGTGGAACGCCACGCGATAGAAGTGAAACTTCTTTGGCGACGTTGAACATTGATTATTTGCTCTAATATTCCAAACTGACCGTTACATGTCTCAATCGCCTAATTTGCATGAAAAGTATTCGTGGTGAATTGAGTCTTTCTGATACCAAATCCAAAGTAGGAAGATAGGCTGGAATTTCTGGGTATAATGAACTATTATATTTTGATAAATTTAGTATACTTTTTTCCTAATTAAAACTTTGTCGGCAATTGTAACATTCTTTAATGTCTTCTAAATTAATTTCCGGTAAAGTATTTTTCTGTTCACAGCAACAGGCATTCTCAAATAATCTCTAAACCATAATCTATCGTAAATCGAACACCTGTGACCAAAAGGATTATGAACGAATAGCTTTTGAAAATCTTTGTGAGCATTTTTATGGGTGAATGAATTTCGAACGCGGCGCACTGTTCAGCTACACGAAAGCTTTTGGCGACGGACGTCGAAGTTATAATGAAAATAATTGTCACAGTTTCATGCCTGAATTTTTCAGGTTGCGAAGTTCAAATGTCATGAGTTGGCTTATTTCATGATAGGGTGAGTGAAAATTAACGTCGAACTGTTCAGCTACACGAGGGCTTTTGGTGACGGACCTTGTAATTTTGAACTCCAGCCAAGTTACGAGGACGTCACCTGAGCTGGCACTCCCCTCTCTCCTAACTACCACACCAACAGGAGGACGTTTGAGCTCTCGAGAGATTTAACGCGCATCGCTCCCCTACACGGCGGGTCTTTAGTGGTACTGGGCTTGAACTCGTGACAAGGCCAGCCACGATCCGATACCTTGACCACTCGGCTACCGCGGCCACGTGGAATTGTCGAAGGACAAGATCTGGGCAGTCTTGAACAAGGACCCGTCCTGGGTTCCTGGGGCTCCTAAAAAAAGCTGCTGTAGCTCATTATAGACTTTTGATAGGGCATGACTGTGTCTGAGATAGCATCTCTAAGAAATTGGTATCGCCAACTCACCGGACTGTACTCTTTGTGTCTCTGGTCAGCTTATGACAGCTGAACATTTTATCGTGTGCCCTGCACTAATTAACCTTAATTCAACTGTCAAAAAATATTGGAGAGCACGTGAACTATTGGTATGGGTGCTATTGTAGTGTGTGTCATTTGTAAAATAAATAACATTGGTTTAAGAACAATACCGTCATTAATTATGTCAATTATGTCCAATGTAGAAATTATTGATGCTGTAATAGTTAATGAAAAAGTACATGAAAATTAGGAAGACGTTAAAGATGAGGACATCGGACAAGTTCCCAAAATATCACATAGTGAGCGAATAAAGGATGTCGAAATCGTCCTTCATCCTGAACAACAAAGTGCGTTGGTATTGGACTTAATGTTCCTTCTTCGTCTTCATGATAAAGCAGCAAAACGCTTAGTACAGTATAGAAGACAACAGGACAACACGCATTTATTTAAGAAAAATAGCCAGTTTTTTCAAAGCCGGCTACTTAATTTTCATTATAGATAGCTTTATGCCTTCATTATGTATTTTCCTGAGGTGTGTCTGATCAGATAAATTACTGATATTATTCATTAACTTTTATTTTCCTGTAACAAGTGCTCTATGCCTTCGTAAAATACGTACTTTTCCTTTGTTTGAGGGAGTTCGGGCAGCGTATTTTCTGTTGAATTCTGAAGAAAATAATACACTCATGGACAAAACACTTAGCGCACCTAGAAGGAGTCATCAAAATGAAACGAAATTTTTCATACGAAATGACTACTTCAATATAAGTAAATGATTAGAAAATCGAAGAAAAAGGATAATTTATTTCCGAGAAAAAGGCAAAAGAACGGAGGGTTTAATACCCTGTTGAATCCTCTCTCTCTATATAGCGCGAATGCACGATGCGATACGATCGGGAATTGTGAGGCATACATGTTCTGTATGATGTCTTGAGACATTTCGTTCCATATTTGCTGTAACCTTGCCTCTAGTTCATTCAAACTCGTGGGATGCCCAACTCAACGTTCCAAATGATCCCACATATGCTCGATTGGAGACAAATCTGGGGATCGGGCTGGCCAAGGAAGGGTAGTAACAGTGTGGAGATAGTCTTGTGACACCCTTGAAGTGTGAGGTCGAGCACTGTCTTGTTGAAAAATTGCTTCTGGGAGCCGTTGCATGAGTAGCAACACATGTGGTTGCAGGATGTCAAGGACATACCGCTAGGCTGTCATGGTGCCACAGATAAATACTAGGGGTGACCGTGTATTGTAGGCAATGACACCCCATACCATCACACCAGCTGTGGGAGCGGTGTGTCGCTGTAAAGCAAAGGCAGGATTGAGGCGTCCACCACGGGGTCTCCACAGACGAACAAGATTGTCATCACTGCTGAGATTGAATCTGGATTCGTCTCTAAGGACGACCTGCTTCCATTCCACTGCAGTCCAGTTTCCTCGTGTGTGGCAGCACTCCAAACGGAGGCGTCGATGGGTGGGCGTTAAGGGCAGCACATGTAATGGGCGCCGCGATCCCAAAGCTCCTTCAGCCAGTCGCCTTCGTATGGTTCGAAAAGACACAGAGGCCCCTAGTGAAGGTGCTACCTGTGCTTAAAAGGCGGCTGATGAAGCAATTGGCTGTATGCGTGCATTTCTTACGATGTGGCGGTCTTCTCGACAACTAGTCTGTCGAGGGCGTCCTGAGCCTGGTCTTCGTGTAAATGACATCTCTCGGATCCACTGGTCCCAGCACCTCCTCACAACACAATCAGAGCGGCCTAATTGACGAGCTACTCACCTTGCTGACTACCCAGCTTCCATCATGCCGATGATTTTCCCTCTCAAACTGCGACAGCTGCTCATATTGTTTTCGAAAACGGCGTAATGGCATGTCTACCTCAGCTCTTACTTTGTAGCACACTCAAACAAGCTTTGGTTACCTGTTTTGTACTCCACAGAGAACGACGTTAAACGCCCTCTAGCGACTATACGTAATGCGCAATCACGCAGCATTTCCAATCATTTGCGTATCTCCCCGACATGTACCTTCATGCCAAGTTCCGTTACGATCCCGCAATTATTTTTTGATGCGCTAATTTTTCTGTCCATGAGTGTACTTACAAGCGCAGTACAATGTCTTTTGAGGAAACACTCGTACTTGTTTTATTTTAAATCACACTTTCGATAACTCGGTATTTTCACAGTCCCCAGACACCTTCACTCCACATTAGGCTAAGTTTTCGGGAATCTACTGCAGGGATCTTCAAACTTTTTCAGCTCACTGATCTCCTATAAGTAGGAGGTTCTTTCGTGGAGCTCCTAGAAGTAGAAAGTATTTTTGAGGAACTCTGTTCCCCACACACACTTAGAAGAATATATCTAAAATATATTTAAAGTAGATCAACAATATTGATAAATATAAAAGTAAGTAAAGAAAGTATAGCTTTTATTAATAAAAATTCTACTTTTAATATAATTTACTCATTAATAATATTAATCTGTGATCCAAATGTCACCAATCCGTGCGTTATATTTATTAACTAGTATACTAGTTTATGTGCTTGCATTTTTTCTAGGTCTATTGAGAATAACTGCAATCGCATTACATATTCTGAGTTTAATTTGTTTCTATACTTTGTTTTTAGCCACTCACATTGTGAAATATTTTTCACCTATACACATTGTTCTGAATGACATTAAAATGTTTACAGCTGCGAGAGAAATATTGTGTATTTTGCACGTATTTGCAACTTAAAATTTAAAAGGATCTGTTCTTGCTTAATCTTAGATTTTAAACTTCATCAAATCTGTTGATATGTTGTAGGTGTTTTTGAACAAATATAAAAAGGTATATTTTCCATTAGAAAACTATTTAGTTTTGCAAGACATTGTACTTACGAGTATAAAGCTATCTCGTAGAACTCAGGATAGTAAATAATAAAATATTCACAATTTAGTGATTAATATATATATATATGTGTATATATATATATATATAAATATAATAATTCCTTCTAACATACTTTTAATTAACTCTTTTTAATCATCTATAAATAATCTTTAGTTCTTAGGTTTAAAAATAAACATTGTAATCTTAATCATAATCGGCTAAACCGAAATCCGTAGCCCGCGCATTCTAGCCAATCAGAACTACTATTACGTAATAGTCACGCGCTTGTGCACTGTTGGTATATAAACATTAAAATCTGATGTAATGGCTCTCTTTCTCTGCTTGCCGCCACCATGTAAGATTGTAAATACTTGCTGCTTTTTTTGTCTTTGTGTTGTGTCCTCCAAAATGCCGCTGTCTATTCAATGTTAAAATGTAACGTAACTGTGCTTTAATCTGCTGACGTGTGCTCATAATAAAGAAGGTAAAGCTATTTTGAAGACGTCGTTTTCATAAAAAAATTGATAACCCCCTACACCGGCCAACACTACTTTAATATATTTCATATATATATATATATAGAGAGAGAGAGAGAGAGAGAGAGAAAGAACGTTTTTAATAATATTCTTTTATTATATTATAATAAAAGTTTAAAAAGTATTGCAAAATAAAGTTATTATGCATAAATAAAATTTTCAGTTTCTTAATGACAAACAATTAAGAAACAATGTTTCTTCTACAAACCTCTTAGAATCCATTTTGCATAACATTTATAAGTTTCTTTTCGATTTTTTATTGTGACTCGTGGAACTCCGGGGTTCCATGGAACACAGTTTGAAGACCACTGCTCTGCTGTATAACCTTTGGAAGATGTGGTAGATTTTTATGAAATGCTCCCTTACGAAAAGTTTCTTCTTGGAAATAATACAGTAAGAAAAATTGCTACAATTCTTTTATTTCTTTCGCAAAATCACTAGGAAAAAATAAAATACTTCTCGGAACTGATTGAATGAATCTTTGTTCTCCTATCCCTTTGCGTGAATTCTAAAATAATCCTTTCCTTTATTTCAAAAGATATAATACTTACCCCACGTGGTTTCAACTTAAAGAAATTTAGCGTAGAGTTGAGGTAATCATTGAAAAAGAACTGATGAATAATGCAGATTTTGATCAAAAACTTTTTTCGTGTTTTTTTAGTTACGTCGAATGTGTGTGTACAGTAATAACAAATATCAGTACATGAATCATGAAACACAAGAACTCTCCCTTTTCTTGGATCTCCGGTGTGTTTAAAAGGCTGTTTTACATAATTTTTTTTAAAGATAAACATTTCAGAAAGGAGAGAGAGCTGGATATTTAAAGATAAGTAATATTATTCATGCCAGAACACATTCCCCGCCCCCTAATGGGCTGTATATTGGCAATTAAGTCTTTAAAGATACGGCAGTCCCCAAATGTGAGATCCATTTCAGTGGTGGCACCATCTAGTGGCTGAACTTATAACGAACTCTCCCCAAAGAATCCCACACATGTTCGATGGGATTTAAATCTGGGAGCACGCTGGCCAATACATTCGAGTGATATCTTCACTTTCCAGCAGCTCCTCAACAGCAAGAGTGCGATGTGGCAGTGCATTGTCATCCATAAAGATGAAGTCTGGGCCAATGGCACCTCGGAAAAGATGCAGATGGGGAAGAAGTACCTCCTCACAATAGCGATCCCCGGTTACAGACCCTCTGTCGAAAATGGGAAGCTCAGTTCCGCCGTTCAGCATAATGTCAACCCAGACAAGAACTCCAGGACCACCGTAACGATGTCTTTTCTTGATGTTACTGGGATAAAACCGGGTCCCGATCTCTCTCCAAATCAAAACGCGTTGAGAATCGCTTCTGGTACTGAACCGACTCTCATCCGTAAAGAGAACAGGACTCCATTGATCAGTTGTCCAGGTTTGTGCTCTCTGTCCCACTGTAAACGGTGGCTTCGGTGGCCATCTTTCAACAGGAGGCAGCGTTCAGGACGGCGGGTGAACAGGCCCTCTTTGTGAAGGCGCCTGGCCACAGTAAACCGCTACACTTGTCGACCTGTTGCTGTACAGAGTTTCTGAGCAATGGCGCTTGCTGAATGCTGTCGAACTTTTTTCGCCTGCAGGATGATATATCGGTCATCTCCTGCAGTTGTCGTCCTCGGGCGGCCACACCAACCTTTCTAACAGCTGTACCTGTGGTTTGGAACGCTTTCCAAGCGCGCGAAACGACACTTTTGTTGATTCCGAACTCTGCAGCTGCACTGGTGACAGTACGCCCCTCCTCCAGCTTTCCGATCATTCTTCCACGTGTGAAGTCATCCAGATGATTTCTTCTAGCCATATTTCACGAACTGACTCACTGGCACTTGCAGAGAATATGGTGAATTGCGTTTCCGTCCTTCATTTCATTCTACTGTTGAGCAGCGCGCGCCGACATCACGCGTTTTGCGTACGCTCACATCGCTTCTGACGTTTTGTTCCTGATATTTGCATACGCATGACGTTTCTACTGACTTACGTGTTCCCTCTACTGATCTCCAGACCTCCTTTTCTGCAATTTCATGACTATCTGCTAAATTTTTACATTGTTGCTTAAGTTTTGCACACCAGTGTACTATCTCGTATGTACTAGATACGGTTTCTTATTGTATTGAAAAATTGGATGAAGTAAATTGAAAATTATATAAGTCACAGTGAGTGAGTGAATATTAACGTCACACTGTTCAGCTATATGAGGGCTTTTGGCGACTCTCGACAGATTTAACGCGCATCGCCCCTACACGGCGGGTCTTTAGTGGTACTGGGCTGAAATTCGTGACATGCCAGTTACGATCCGATACCATGAGCACATGTTATGAACGTTTGGTTCTATAACATTTAAAAAAATAGAAAGTTGCTTCAAAGAATTTTAAGAGCACGTTTATTCCATTAGGCTTAGTAGAGCTAGCATCATACCATTGCAACTAGTATAATCAAAATATACCGACTGTTGCCAATCGGGTATAATCTGAAGAAGATTACAAGAAATTGTTTCCAGATTTACAAATATAAATATAAATACAGTTAGATTACATAAAATACAAAATATAGTTAATTACAAATGCTTAAATATAAAATTCATTTTAAAAATTAATTATTTTTCAAATTATAATGTTCTATAATTTTATTATATTTTTCTTTGTTGAGTTGAATAATATTTGTCTCAACAAGAACTAGGCTACCGCGGCCACATTATATGAGAGAGAAAGAAAGTTTTTAAAAATTGTTGCTTTTCAGAAAGTTTGAATTTTTTTTTGAATATTTATTAAAAATGTCTTTGTTTTAATTTTGATATTCAGTATATTCATTGTATATTTATAAAGCCCTTATATGGAAAAACTAAGAAAAAACCCTTATGGAAGGCGATATATTTCAAGATCTAAAATCGATAATGTATTTAACAAGAAAAATTGCTAAGCGATTTTTTTAATTCAAAAGTAGTTCAATTTTTCTAATTGATAAAGGACTTTTGTGTATAATCTTCTTTAAAAGTATCTAATCAATAAAAACACACACACACAAACAAACAAAAGAATAAAAAAAAAAAAATAACACTTCAACGTTTACTTTCTCCATGAAAAATTTTCGGGTATGTCAGGTTTCAAGAATCATCAGCATTTAAAATAAAATCACAATTTCCACTTCAAAAAGTATATGCCTAGATATTTAAAATACAAAATATCATTCGCTAAATTTCTCACGTGACAAAACCCCTCGGGGTTTGCCAGTGGTGTGCACACGAGTGGGATTTGGGGGTTGTCTCCCCTCCCTCTTTTACCATACAGATTACGTCTCCACGCGGTCATCTAAATATTTTTTTAGTATACATCCCCTCTTCCCATGAACGTAGTCTGTGTATTCCACTGTTGCTTGCAATAACTGATCAATGCAGGTGAAAGCAGAAACAATTTGGTATTTGTTTTGATTCTTAGTCAGAAAACTTTCCCTTTTTCGTCATCCCGAACTTGGACAGGAGGTCATTAAGACTATCGTCTGCAACGCACCAACCGGTCATCAAGATAGATTCCCATAACCAGTTTTTTGCCTTCCCTGACTGGCTAACCTTGAGGTGCGGATTGATAAAGACACATCATTCGAAAGTCCCTCAGATGTCAACAAGCGATTCCCCTGAGCTGTATGTGACCCCACTACTCCGCATGGAATAAATACTGCTTTTATTTTTCAAGTAAGTCCGTTTTTTTGCCCTTATTGTAAATCACTGCATAAATCTTTTTATCACACAAAAGCATTACATTTAATGTGTTCTTAGTACTTTTCGACAGGGAGATTATTATGGACTTAAAATTAAGTTTTTTCATATCACAATACTTCTTTTACACTGTAGATATGCTCCTCGAAAAACCGTAAGAAAGTTATAGAAACAAGTAATACAAAACAATTTATTTTAAAGTCAATTCCTACTTAGGTAAAAAAAATTATTTTATATAGTTACTTTTTATTAAATAGTTACATTCAATATAAAAGTATGTATATACATATGACAGAATCATAATATTGAGTGACTAAATAGTTCCTTGCCATTTTCCTTTCTATATAGGGTGTTGGACTATTTTTGTTTTTTTGTTTGTTACTATTTATTCATTAATTAAATTTAATTATTCTAATAAAATGGTATAGCAAAAAAGAAAATTCTCAGAAATTAGGCTATTCCAGGTGGGTTTCGAGCCTATAACCTTTTGGGATTAAAAGTTCAACGCGCTATCCATTGAGCTACAGGGACACACCGAATTATTTTCCTTTCTATACACGCTGTTGGCCTATTATTTTTGTTTGTTACTTTTTATTCATTTTTTAATTTAATTAATGGATTAAAATGTTTTGAAAAAACTGTATTAACATCAAGTGTCATCCACTACTAGTTTTAAAAAATGTACTTGAACTTGAATACATAATTAGAAAGTATTTTTTTTATTAACGATTGAAAATTTGAACAATATATATATTGGGAACTAATAGTAGGAATTTAAAAAGGAGAAGGCTTTCCAAGTTTATAATTAATTATGTCAGAGGAAATTAAGAACTTTAATTAATTCAAAAAATCGTGTAAGAGATGTGAGGAAAATCAAAGTTAACGGTGTATTTATATTTTTATATATATATGTTTAACGCTTACAGATTTATATTATAATGGTTAAGATTTATATATTTTATGCAATGAAGAAGGCGAAATATCAAGAGTGTGATAGGATTTAGTGAGCTTAGGATTTAGTCCAAATCTTAAAAATAAAATTATTTTTAATTATTAATTACAATTTCTTTTTTTCTAGTTTTCATTTGATAATAAGCCTATATTGACTTATGTACTTTTTCCTTCTTTAACTTTTCTTCTAAAATTCAATTGATTTCAATTCTCAATTACTAGCAATTACAGAAACAATAAATTGGCTATACAAGTAAAATCTCTTAAATACATTAATTAATATTTTTAATGTAAGTAATCGTTATTTCAGCAACAAATAAATTTCAAGTATTTATTAATATTAATCTCTTATTAGCAAAACTAGAGAAATAATTGATTCAGCTTCGACTGATTAATTTTCAAACGCATATGTGAGTCAGTAAAGGAACACACAATAGTTTTATATTTTTTAAATAAGAATTCTCTTTTTTCGAGATTTTTAATTTTTACAAAATTTTTAATTGCAACATTTTTTTACATGCCGTTAACAATATTTGTTTTTAGTGCGAAAAGTGATAATTTTCATTTAAAAATTCCAAGACTTTTTTTTAATTTTGGGTAGGATTTTTCCTCTGCGTATATGATAAACTTGAAAATGAAAAAAAAATTGAGGTGGTAACCGCATTTGCAAAATAAAGCTAGTTTATAATAAATAAATCTGCTACACTAAATAAATTCTTTTGTATTCGAATTCATAACAATTTCTTTAATGAGAATAATTATTTATTCCTTCGAAATACTTCTTTCTGCAGATTTCATTTCGATTTGTATATTTTAGTTCAATATATAATTGAGTATTAATTTTGGAACTTATATGTATCCTTATTTTATATATAATTATTATTAATATTATTTAAAATAACTAATTCTTAAATTTTTTTGAAAATTTTAAAAATAGTTTAAAAGCTAATAATTTTTTTTTGGATTTCCTGGAAGTTCCTGGGAATGGAAAAAACCGGGAAATCAGAAACCCTAATCCATAGTCATTCAAATCATTTAGTTAAACTCAACTAGAGCCTAAAGGTCGAGGCCGCGGTAGCTTAGAGGTCAAGGTAATGGACTCGTGGCGAGTGTGTCGTGAGTTCGAGCTTGGTACCACTGAAGACCCGCCTTGCAGAAGGGCCCGACGCACATTAAATATGTCGAGGTTCAAACGTCTTCCCAGTGGTGTGATGTGGAAGATAGTAGAGGGGGTGCCAGCTCAGAAGTCATCCTCGTCACTTGACCATGGTTCAAAATTACGATATCTCTCGCCAAAAGCCCTCGTGGTACTTAATAGCGTGAAGTTAATATTCTCTCACTCAGACTCCACTAACCAAGTAGAGTTTTAATTTAAGAAACGATTTAGATATATCGATATATACACATACATCGATAGAAATTGTTATCCTTTTTAACAATGGTGTTAATAAACATACATTTCTATCAAAAATACATATATCTTTTATTGCATGCAGTTTGATTTTACTCTAATACTTCACGTTTTCTACTTCGAGCTGAAAATTTCCTGCTTTTATTCAAAGGTAGTTACATTTTTATTTACAATATTAGTACATATTTTAATTGCAGTATATTTGCCTTTTTACAGGTTCAACAATACAGTTTTCATAGTATTTATAGAAAAATCATCGGTTTTTAAACTATTCTTTAATGATTTTCCGTCTGTCTAGCTGTAAATGGCCAAACATTTTATACAGCGTTGTGTTTTCGGAATTAAGAGAAAATATCTAGTTTTAAGGTGTATTTAGGGGAGAAAAAGTATAAAATTATTTTATTTAAATAATTATTCAAAACTTTTGGATTGATTAAGTTTTTCATTCGTTTGTCTTAAAACACTATAGAGTAATCTTTATTTTAAAAGGCATTCAATGAACTGAAGAACTCTAATTACAGGAGCTTTATGAATTTCTTCTTTCAAAAAATGATTAATATTACAGTATACATAATCGCATTCTTTTAGACTTGAAGACCCCATAAAGAACTTTTTCCAAGTATTTCGCGTAATTTGCTTCAACTAAGTTATAAAATTTTTATACGAAAAAAAGAAACTATATAAGGAAATTAATTATCAAGTTGTATGTCTAAAAATGTTTGTTCATTTTTCATTGTACATCAAATTAAATTTGAAAGCTTATCAAACATGATTTATTTATTTAATACCGAAAGTATAAATACAACATTTTGTAAAAAGTAAAATATAGAAGAATATCAGTAATAATCTGATATGCTTATTATTATTTATCATCAATATACTTTTTTAACTCTCCATGTCATGGATGAGGTGAAAGTGTGCGAGTTTTTGAAAGTGTACGATGTCATGGATCTGGTCTAGCACTGTTGACCAATGGGGCATGCAACAACAACAACACTCTCCATATGCCATTGCAGTCCTTTAATAATGATCGGGAGTTCGTGGTCGTTGTTCGAATACTGGTTCCACCAATGACAATCTTTTGCAACAAGAGGTACAACGTTTCTAATTCACCTCCCGGGAAATGTAGCATGTAGGTCGTAACAAATCGCAATCGAAAAATGTCCTGGTGCAACATCATGCATGGGGGCTGTGGTAGCCCAGTGGTCAAGGTATCGGATCATGGCAGACATGTCATGTGAGTTCGAGCCGAGTACCACTAAAGACCCGCCGTGTAGGGGAGCGAAGCATGTTAAATCTGTCGAGAGCTGAAATGTCCTCCCGTTGGTGTGGTGTGGTAGTTAGGAGAGGGGTGCCAACTCAGGTGTCGTTCTCGTCACTTGACCAAGGTTCAAAATTACGTGGTCCGTCGCCAAAAGCCCTCGTGTAGCTGAACAATGTGACGTTAATATTCACTCACGCACCATCATGCATTAACCTCACGTTCTGGTGCACATCAATTCCGGAAGAGGTGAGAAATTTGCATACGTGTAGGTTTCCTCAACCCTACCACGGCACTCCAAATTCCTACATTTGCTTGGCTACCCCCCGTCTGGCTCATTATTCTTCCGACGGTTACTATTATCGCGATTTTCAATGACTAAATGTGGTTTGAGACCCCATGCTCTGTGGTGATTTGTCGTCCCCATGGTGCTTGCTATACCCCTTTGAATTTGTCGGTCGAATTCGACAACACCCTGTATACGACGTTAACTCAGATTAGCAATTTGTATTTTTTCTGCTAAATTAGTTCTAATGAGGTTATTCATAAGGGTTTTTTAAATGAATTTAACTAACAGCACAACAATGAAAATCCATTGGTGACAAATGCCTTAAAAGGGGACATGACATGATAAAAGAAAACAATTTGTATTTTATTCTCTTAATTTCTGTATGGATTGACTTGGAATAACATTTGCTATACAGCTAATTATACGAGAGTTATTGAGCCATGCCTTATTAACGAGAACGGTACCTGAGCTCTCTTAACTTCCTCACTACAACAGTAATTCATATCACGTATTTGGTGACCAGCGATGTTAAAGCCTAATTTGAGCTCTGATTTTACTAAAGGCACATTGGTCCGTTTAATAGACTGTTGCCTGTTACATGGAACCAAGCTTTAATGTCTTCATGTGGTGTGGAAATTAGGAGAGTGGGGTGTTGTCTCAATTGGCGTTTTCCTCTCTTTACCTGAATTGAAAAGTTTATCTTCGATTGCTTCTAGTATTAAACTAGGGGCTTCGGTAGCCCAGTGGTCAAGGTATCGGATCGTGGCTAGTTTGTCACGAGTTCGAGCTCAGTACCACTAAAGACCCTCTGTGTAGAGCAGCGATGCACGTTAAATATGTCGAGAGCTGAAATGTCTTCCCGTTGGTGTGATGTGGTAGTTAGGAGAGGGAGGGTGCCAGCTCAGGTGTCGTCCAGGTCACTTGACCATGGTTCAAAATTACGTGGTCTGTCGCTAAAAGCCCTCGTGTAGCTGAAGAGTGCGACGTTAATATTCACTCACTCTAGTAATGAACTACTTCTACTATTACTTCTTGACTTGTATTACTTCTAGTATTGAATTTAATTCAGACAAACTAGTACGGAAAAGGGAATTCCCTATTCTATATCTTTCAAAATTTGAAGTTTCATTAATGCTGAAGTAAATTGAATTTAAATGTATCTTTCCTAAATATATCTCTTTGTGTGATATGAAGTAGATAAGGATAGACAGATTTACTTTTTTTCTGTCTCATCTTACCCTATTTTAAATTTTGATCGCCACTAACTTTTGAGATACTCAAGCCCTGACCAAAACAAATTAATTACATTTCAGCTTGGGGGAAAATGCTTAATCTGGACTATATTAAGTTTGCTTTTATAATTTTCTCTTCCAGTTGTTTATTTTAAATTTAATTTTTTGTTTGTTTTGTGAGTGTTTTTGCTTTCTATTTCCTTCCTACTCAATAATCCATTAAACGAAGCCAATACTTCTCTTGATTTAGAGTGGCCACGGTACCCAGATGATTATGGTCAAGAACTCGTGGCCTGTCACGTACTCGTCTTTTAACCGAGGTTCAAATCTACGACGTCCGTCGCCAGTTGCCGTCACAGCTAATGCTTCTGTATTGAGAATGGGGAGAATGGATGCCAGTTTAGTAGTCGACTTCGTTATCTGACGGTGGCTCCAAATTGTGAGACGTTCTGGTTAGCAGAGCTTTGCGTCTCTTAAAAATAGATTGGTCACAGTAACCGATTTAACATGTGAATTCGCGTAGCCACAGTTGATCCGTCAAGTTTGAGCTGATGTAAGTTTCACGTTGGATTGATGTGGAAGTTAGGAGAACGGAATTCCATCTCAGGTGTCACACATGTTTGTCCCTTGACTGTGGTTTGAGATTACTAGGTCAGTCACTGATATCTCTCGTGCAGCTTCGTAGCACGACTTTTAATAGAAACGATCAAACCGACAGAATTAGACAGTTGAAAATGTTCTTTATAATAAAATAATTTCTTTGGACTAGGCATAAAATATTTATTCTGAAAACATTTTTATTTTTAATTATTAGTATTGAACTGGAAAAGTTGGAATACCTTAAGAATTGAGCCATTAATTTTAGTGCTAATATTAAAAAAACCAAATTTATGTACACTTGCACATTGAAAATTGTCAATAAACAGTTCATAAACATAAAAAAAATACTGTTTTGACAATATAATGATACCCTTGAAGTCTCAACTTTATTTTTTGGTTGTGAAGATCAAAGGTGATAAGAACTATTGTTTACAGTGACCTTGGGGGGAAAAATGCTACACTCTTTAATGGAGTTTTTTCGTGGAATAACCCAGAGCGTGCAGCTTTCGACAGATGAATTTGTCTACGGATGAAAAGTCCCTCTTCGAAACTTCTATTAAGAAAGGTGAAATTAAAAGCGTACAGAGAAAGTTTTAAAGCGGCGAGATATCACAATCGATTAACCTTGCCCTTTCCCTATAGAAATTAGTTTTGAAAATATTGCTTTCTTAACTCATTACGAAAATATTGTTCAAGATTTAAATTTTCAATTATAATTTCGTGTGTTAACGCAATTTTAATAAAAACTTTTTTTATTGCTTTAATGTCTTGAAATATATAGTCTTATTAGTTATTTATTGCTTCAAATTTTATAACTAACACTCTTTATGTTTTTGCTAATGCCATTAATCTGTCGTAGTCAGATCGAGGCCCACGAAATTCATCATGGCAAACGACTAGATTATACGCCTGTCGTTAGTCGTAGGTTCGAGCACCATGCAGGGGACAATACGATTTGTCCCCTTTCCAAAACAGTTGAGAGAGAGGGTCAGGGGCCTCTCTTCCTCTTACACCAACCACACGAGAGGACTTGCGGCTCGACGGCTATTTAGAGTACCCCCATGCCGCAATGGCACTATACATGTACAAACATCCATGTCTTCTCCGGAATTCGAACCCAGTTCCTTCGGCACCGCAGGGAGTGTCACTAACCACTATACCGCTTGGGCGACTCATTACGTAACGTAAAAATAGCGAATGAAATTTTTTTTTTGTTTGTCAAAGTAAAAGTTGAAGCAAGTTACAAATCGAAGATAACAAAGAGTTCGAAAGTTAATTTATAAAGTTACAAATATTGGTATGTAACTGTTTATAGTTTGTTTCGACATAAAATAAAAATCGTAAGAAAAATACATAACAATTTGTAATTTGTTTGGATCAATTTTTAGTTTCATCAGGCATTTTTCATTTGTTCAAATATACTTCCTTATTATACTTCCTTATTATTCCTGATTTATATTATCCTTACGGAATAATATAAATCACATGAAAAAGTACAGTAAGGAGACCGCAGGTTGGTCACTCCTGGTTTAAATGTTTGGTTTTTTTTAGAATAATCATTTAAAATTTAATTTTCACAGCTCTTTGAGGTTAATTTTTTAGGGGAATCATCCGTTGATTAAGTCTTTCATTGCGTAGAATCACAATGTAATCTTAGTACAGTCCATTATATATTTCGTATACCGCTATCTTTAGCTTCACAACTAATTGAATCTTATTTTACAAACAAGCCTCAATATGTATTCTCTATATGTTTACTAACTTTACAGAGGCACCATTTTTGTAAATTTTGTCATTAAAGCTAACGAATTGAAAATTTAACAAGTATTTTAATATTTTGAATCGCTACGTGAATAATTTAAGTATTTTAATATGAATATTTTTTTATAAAATCTCTATCAATTCTTTAGATACGCTTCATCAATATATTATATATCAGCTTATTGTGGAAATTTGTAATTGTTTCGGTCTTCGTTATTTATTCTTACAAATATCACGCATTTGTTAAAAAAATATTTTTTCCCTAATTTGAATTTGAATTGCATATTGGGGGGTTCTTGTTCTATAATTTATATTAATCACTTAGTAAAGTATATAAGTCCTGTCTGTGATACTTGTTTTTTTTGACAAAATTTTGAAGCTATAGAAAGAGA
Source organism: Trichonephila inaurata madagascariensis (assembly GCA_019973955.1). Taxonomy (NCBI): domain Eukaryota; kingdom Metazoa; phylum Arthropoda; class Arachnida; order Araneae; family Nephilidae; genus Trichonephila; species Trichonephila inaurata. The sequence goes on from BMAV01013972.1 coordinate 30,055, forward strand.
TATAAAAGATTAGATGTTAAAAAATTCTGAATATTAATAATACTAATTAACTAAATTATAATTTGTTAATTAACAAGATGCTAATCAGTGATAATGATGCAATGGTAATTAACTATATAATGAAATAAAAATAATAATAATTTAAAAGAAGTTACAAAATAATTTTAGATCATAAGAGGCTTATAATTAATTAGAAATATAGAGGGATAATATGACAAAATACAGAACTTCGAATCAAACAATCGAATAGCAATTATATTCTTTTTTCTCAGTGTTATTAAGTATGATAGGTTAGAAAAAGACAAATTCTTAGCAACAGGAATACAAATTTCATTTATTTTTTCCATTTGCTTCCCTTGTATTATATTACTTTAATTAAAAACTGAAACGGAAATGTTGGGATAGATTATAATCATTACTGCATTCACAATGGATACAAAAGACATTGCAACATCCAGCAGTCAGTCACTTGAGTAGTTTTTTTTCTTTTTTTTACCTCTCCCTATAAAGCTATTTCTTTTTTTTCAACGTGTGGAAAATCCCATATCTGATACTATCAATTATTTCATTCTCCGTCTCCTGAAGCAAGATGCCGAAAGGATTCTTAACTGCTGCTTTGTGAGCCCTGACGAAATCGGGGAAAAAATAAATCATCGTCAAATCCTAACCGGTTCGCGACGATACTTTTATTATTAAAAAAAAAAGTTTGGACTGTTGAGGCATCAATTATAATAACACTGTCCAAACCGCAAAATGAACTTGACATGATGTTCAATAACACAATTTTCATTTCTTTTATGCAAAGAAACATTTTCTTCAAACCTTTCTTAGAATTTGTGTATTGATGTGTGTGAGGTTTAAATTAGATAAATTACATACATGATGATTAATTATCATAACGATGAAAGGACAAGATTTAAGTAACACTCAAAAGGAAAATTATCATCTGCATAAAACCAGTTTCAGGATGTAGTATTCAAAGTAAATAGGGAAAAAATATCTATTTTTTCATCTTTTGTTAGTTTAGTAACTTTTGATTTTTGTTTTTTAAAATAGGCTCGAAACAGAAATGTCATTGTGTGTGTGTCCTAGTAATTTATTTACCAACGTGTGTCAAGAAGCGTTATGAGAAACTCTGATCTAAGATCAGCGTGCAAAATTACTACTATAAGATAAACTAACCGCGCGTAAAAATTATTTAAAGCAGCGTTTCTCAAACTGTGGGGCTCACCCCCTTTCAGGGGGGTGGGGTGATAACCCTACAAGGGAAGTGCGAGCTTATCAAAAAATCGAAAATGAAAGGTATTTAAAAATTATTAGTTTAAAGTAAGCTATATATATATATATGTAAGGATAATTAAATTAAATTCCTATCTAGCACTTAACTCTCTTTTATTTTTTTCTCATTACCTCTTCAAGTATCAAACTAATCACCCATTTATTTCTTCCGAACATATGGCCTAGCCAATAAACATATCTAATTCCAGATCATTATATTTAATGGCCCTATATGTCAGCATTAACTTTCAGGTACACTCATAAAATCCGCGATACTTATCGCATTTGTGTGTTTTAAGTGTAACCCATTTAAGATTTTCACGGTGGCGTGCTTTTTTGCTCTCTTCTCTTAGCTTCAGATGAAATCTAGAAATGGTTAAATAAAGTTCCTTTTTAAAAACTAAGTTTGATTCTGACTCAAAACATGTCAGAAATATATACACATTCTGACATAATAATAAAAAATGAAATACACATTTACTCTGATATAATACAATTATAAATGTATCACACACAAACACAGTTCTGTACAACAGTGTTCCCCAACCTTTTTATCGCCGTGGACCGGTCAACGGTTTGTTAATTTTACCGCGGCCCGCTGAGGGGGAGAGCGTTGATTGTTTATATTTTAGACTGTTTTGATTTAAGAATTTTAATTTAATTGTGTGTTGTGTATTTAATCGTGACTTCAGAATAAAATACAGCTACACCAAGAATGATTATAAAGTGATTTAACAAGGAATATAAAGTGATTTTCGTAAAAAGTAGCCCAATCCCAAGAAAAATATACCACAGTAAATAAAAGGAAAATAACTTAATGTTTCTTGTGTGGACCGGTAGTATTTGATCCACGGACCGAGGGGTTAGAGACCCCTACTCAGTAGAATGTATTTTATAATTCATCAATACTAACAACATAACACTTATCCTATAAACTACTGTACTATCATAGCACTCCTCGTATTACTTAAAAGTAACTCTTAAAATATCAATTAATTAAAAGTAACACATACACACACAAAATTTAACACTTATCTTGATAATTAGGGCGGGTTATGATTAAGATCGTGTATTGCAGCTTCAGTGTCAAAGTATATTATTATTGCATTCACAACATTGTCATTGTAAGAGGGGGGGAGCGATGAAAACTATGATTAAAAATAGGGTCGCAAATACTGAAAGTTTGAGAAGCACTGCTTTAAAGACATAGATTAATTTGAAAATTCATCTGTAAAAGCAATAGCTCCATATATCCCAAATCTTGAGGACCGAGAGATATCTTGGTCGATCCAGTTTTTTCTTTAAATTTAAATATTTTCTCGTTATTTCTTATTTTATTTCTAAATTCTTAAACTCTCTCTTGAATTTTTAACATGGTCTGCTATTTGACTTCGGTCCACTCTGATTGGAAGCCCAATTTTCAGATCTATATTACTAAGGTGACTAACCGTCCTCTCCTTTTATAGGTTCTGTCCTTCCTCGAAAATTATCCTCCTACTTGTCCTCCTTTTAAATATTTTGAAACTGATCTGTTAATCTCTATTCAGAGATGAACCAAACATGTTTCCAATATGTCGAGGAAAGGTCTGAAATAAATATCACAGGAAATAACAGTTTTCAATTGTGTTTTTTGACTTCATCGTAAGTAAATTGGGCAGTGTAACGTCGTCAGTAGTTAGCAAACAAGAAAATTTGTCACAGCCTCATTTTAAAATTAAAACAGTATTTAATAGCTTCATATGTTACTAAAAGTCCAATAAATATGCCAAGCCGGGCGGACCGTCTATTTCTCGGGAGTTCAATCCTTATTCCGAAAGGCACCTCGACAATCCTTGCTTTCCGGGCTCCTCTCCAGTTTACTCCATCCAGGACTCTATCTCTCTGTTTCCATCCAGGGCTCCATCTCTCTCACTCCAGGTTTCTTCCTCTCCGTCCCTTTTTCCTCAAAATTCACCCCTTTTAAACACCAGGAGCGGGTCCACAACATGCCCCTCGTCTTCCTCATTGGCAGGCCAAAAAAAGGTCTGCCCTCGTCCCCGGGCCATATTCGTCTCCCATTTGTGCGGCAAACACAAACACATTCCTCGTATGTCTGGAATCCAAGGGCGCCATAATTCTCATCCATCTTCTGAAACTCCTATTCATCACACCACCTGGGCCTTATAGCCCCATTCCCTAGGCACCGACTTTCATACAGGCTTCACCTATACGTCAACCTATTGTCACCGGCACTCTTTAGTTATTTTAAATTCCAGACTCGATGTCTGCGTTTGTCCGAGGCCAGACAATACACAATGACCCCATAGCCACGTGCTCTTGTCACCCAGCGTCTGTTTGGGGCCATAAAACTTCAGATGAATAGATGGGTGAGGTTCACCCCAATCGAAGACGTCACAGCAGACATAGAAAATTGTATTGAGTTTTTATCGAAAGAAATGCCTGATATTAAAATCGATGGCAATTATCTATTTGAATAAATTAGAAAAATGAATGTATATTTAAATTCTAGTTAATTGGAACAATTTGTAAATCAGCAAGCTGAAATTGATCAGACAGGTGGAAATACTTAACCATTTCAAAAATGAACACTTTCATATGATAATATAGTTATTCTTGATGAATCTACGTTGTCCTGACCTGGAACTAAGGCAGGAGTTGAGTTTTTTTCAGTTGGTAATGATTTTATGACAAGTGAGAAATCAAGATTGAATGTTGATGCTTTAGCTGTAGCACTTGCTGTAAAGCTCAATATAAAGGATATTTCTTGCTCCGAAATTTCCGATGTATTAGAAAATGTCATTCGCGTCCTCCTTTTCATTGTAAAATAACTGGTATTCTTAATGTTAACCAAATAACGAATTCTGGTATCGGCCAAAATCAGAATGCTTTCTCTCCTTTTTCGGACTTTAACAAAATTTCACTGCAAAATTTTTCTCCTCCAAAACTTTGGACTTTTGCTACATCCGGATTGGCTAGACTTGCTCCCCCCACTTTCCTGATCTCAAAAACATAACTTTTGTAGCTTTTAGAGAAGCTTTTCTAATATAATTTTATAACTTTCTCACCAGTGTAAAGAATATATTTTTATCAATTTTAATAGTTACATTTTTTTCATTTCAATTATTTTAACTTACATTAGACAATAAGAAATTCTGTACAGTCATCTAAAAATACCCGTTAGAAGATTAGAGAGCCCGACGGGTTTAAGCGTTTAATCCTCAACGACCACCAATAATTTGTTTTATTCAAATAATATTGCTTTTGAAAAACACGCTTATTTTGTTTTTGATTTGCATCAGTTTTTATACATATGTTGTGTGGGAATTGGAAATTAGTGTTAGAAGAAAGAAATGTATGATAGTAAATAGCATATAGTGTAAACAGGAAAAAACCAGGAATAGTATAGTACAAGCAGTCTCTTGTCAGAATTTTTTGAAAAATGATATGATTCCACATTTCTTAAATAGTTTTACAAAACTATCAACTATCCATCTTACAATTCCTAAATATTATATTAGCTTAGTGATATTTGTAAGCTTTATATTTAACTGCTAAAGGTATATTTCGTCATTTAATAGCCACTTTGTTGCCTAAATACCCACTTGCCTAAAATTATATGTTCAATAGAGCTAAATATGGCAGCGGTAGAGTCTAATGATAACGATCACTAGCTTGTGGTCGGTGTGTCATGAGTTCGAGTCCTATTACAACTGAAGACCTGCCGTTTAGACTCTGATGAACATTAAATCTATCGAGCTCAATCATTCTGTTGGTGTGGTAATTGGGAAAGGTGGTGCAAGCTCAATTCTCCTCGTCACTTGACCCTGGTTTAAAAATTACGAGGTCCGTTGCCAACTAGCCCTTGTGTTGCTGTAGTGTGACATTAATATGATTCTCCTTAGATCTTTAAATTTCTCTAAGCTTTATCTAAATAACATTCCTTAACATGTATCCTAAATACAACTAAATCAAATTTCAACAAAACTTTTATTTTATTTAGGTTTTTTCCTTTTTCAGAATAAAAAAAATAATAATAATTGCCGTTGGATACCAGTTGTAGAAGCCAAGGTCACGAAACAGCAGTTTAAGATTAAAATTTGAGTTAGTACCTAATGATATGAAATCCAATGTTTAGTTTTAATGCCATTTTTTTCTTATCATAAGTACAAATTATTACAATATATGTCTTTGATTGTATTTTACATATTAGATAGCGAAATGTTGTGCATAATAAAATGTACTTGAAAATAGATGAAATAAGTAATTTTTGAGGGCATATTTTTAATGTGTGATAACTATATTTTATTCACTATAAGAATCACTGGATTGAATCTTGTCCATTAAATAAGAAATAATCTTAGTTTTTTGTTGTACAAAAAATAAAACATAAGATAGAAAATAAAGTCTTGAATATTTGTATTGTTTTTAAAATTAGATTCTTTTAATTTTCCTCCATTTGAAGCTTTAATGTTTCTTTTTAATATTAAAATCAAGCCAAACTAATTTTATAATTTATTCTTATATTTAAAACAATACACATTTGTTATTTATTTTTTAGGAAAGATGATGAATCTGCTTTCTCACAGTACAATATTGACGGCTTTCCTATTTTTCCATGTGTTTATCCCTGTAAATCTTCAAAGACAAATAGAGGGACGGCGCATCCGTCCTTATGGGGAAAAATGTCCCTACGCAGACAGAAGTTCTGGTGGCTGCGCTTTGAAGGATGGGTACATTGAAGAAGTTAAACATGATGTCAATATAGACAGCGATAAGGAAAGACCTGCAATACTTACAAGGGATGATTATCCAGTACCAGTAGGTGAAGGTCATGTAGGAATTGGATCCGATTATAAACCTAAACCTGTGCACGATAGGCCTAGTGGAGGAGGAAGTGACTATAATTTGAAACCTGGTTCGGATCGAGATGATTATGTACCAAAACCTGTAGACGATACCACTGGATACAATCCCAAGCCGGGAACTGGAGGTGAATATATCCCTAAACCTCCTCGGGGAGGAGGTTATGGTGGTGGCTACAATCAAAAGCCAGGAGTAGATCGAGATGAATACAATCCAAAACCAGTCGGAGGTGGTGGATCTGGTGGTTATAATCGAAAGCCCGGAGGCGACAGAGTACCTAGTGGAGGAGGATATATTGACAAACCTGAAGTAGATCGCGATGAATACGTTCCTAAGCCAGTTGGCGGAGGTGGATACGGTGAATATAATCCAAAGCCCGTAGTTGACAGACCCAGACCTGGAGGAGGTGGATATGGCGGCAAGCCTGATAATGATGATGATTACATTCCAAAGCCTGTCGGAGGAGGTGGTGGAGGATATTATCCTAAACCAGAAACGGATGAAGGGAAACCCCGAGACCGGATTATGGTGGATATAAGAAACCCAAGGAGGGAGATTATAATGATGGTTACGGTATTGGTGGTGGCATCGTTGATGAAGATTTTGGTCAGGAAGGAAAACCTATTCCTGTTGTAGAAGGCAATTGCATATGTGTTCCTTATTATCAATGCCAAGAAGGGCATATAGTTACTGACGGCGCAGGAATAATTGACGCAAGGAAAAGACCTGAACCGGATGAAGAACTTCCCTTGGTAAGGGTGTAATTTTTCTTAATACCTTTGTAATTTAGTTGTACTAGGGGCTAAAAATGAATTTAGCACTAATTTCCTTATCTTTGATTAATTGTAGTTATTTATATTTGAAAATTTCATGACGAGCGATGTTTCATTAAAGTTGCGAGTTCAGATCCTGGTTGCTCCAAAGGCCCGTCGTTCAAAATAACTTAAATTTATGCTAATTGTTTCATGTTTGGTACTAAATCTGAAAACCTCATTAAATGGGGCGTGTAAATTAAATAATGATTTGCCAAATTAATACCACCAATTATAGAAGAGAGCTCTCGAATTGCTTTTGAAACAACATCCAATAAAATAGCAATTTTTGCGATACACTGAAATAGTCTTTTTTGCATCAAATGTTGTAATTGATTTTTTTAATTGCATCATTTTGTTTTTAACTCTATTAGAAAGTACAAAAGGTTTATATATCGTTGTTCCATTTTGAAAAGTGGAACAGGAAAGATGTCCCAAAATCATAAATATTATGATTTGGTTTACTATTTAAACTCCAAAAATAAGTTAAACATTATAAAAAATATTCAGCAGTTTCCATTCTAAAATGATGATAAGAAGCTCGGAAGTTTGATTTGCCTTCTCTATATTCCGTCCCGGGACATTGACAGTAAGTCATGAGTATGATGAAACTTTATCAATGGTGCAATCAATGATTGTGCCAATAAGATTTTTGTTTTTTAGTCCAGTCTCAAAATGTTTTAGGTTAAAAAGCTTAATTGAAATGCATTTCGAGCTTTGCGAAAAGGAAAGAATAATGTAATTTCGATATTCCTTGAAGAAAAAAAAGGAAATAAAATAAATAAATCTTATAAGTTTACATCGATTTGAAAATCTTGAATAAGTGCATTCTTTGAATCATAAAATTACTCATCCTATCAAGTGAGTGAGTGAATATTAATGTCGCACTGTTCAGCTGCACGAGGGCTTTACTCATCCTATCAAGAGATTGTTCTATAGATGGTCGTTAATACTTTAAATAAACGTTTCATTACATTTTAAATCCTTTATTCACGTATAATCGATTTTCATAAATGTTTATAATTATAAATTATAAACATAAACTGGTTTGTTTTCTGCAGTCATCCAAAGTTGAATATTTTTGTTTCAGGATGGGAAATTCAGGCCTCCCACTTGTGGTCCTTTCCACGTGTGCTGCAACACGCCTGAGAGTTCTACCGTAAAGCCCTATGAGCATAGATGCGGTGTCCGCAATCCAAGCGGCATCAACAGCAGAATTTTGTCTCCAAGCAACAAAGGAGAGGCTGATTTCGGAGAATGGCCTTGGCAAGTAAGTGTTTTCCTCTGACACCAGTCTTCAATGGGCGTTGAATGGGAGTTGTACTTAGGCATCTGGACTGTAAAACAGTCCTCAATCCCATATCATGACAAGTCTATGATGGGGAGCTTGACGATTGTGGGGTTTTCTGCGTTGGGTATATATTTTGGAGCACTTAGTCCTGTCGGACTCTAATCTCTCCTAATATCCTGGAATTAGATGACTGAAAAGAGTTATACCTTTGCCCCATTTTAAAAAGGATAATTTAAATTATGAAAAAAATTAATTAAATAAATTGAAATCAGTTTTAAGAAAATAAAAGGAAAAAGCTCTTTTAAGAGCTAACAAAAAACTGAGAATGGTGAAAACTGACAATGGGCGGAACTATACCTGTCCAATCTGGGTGCAGTAAGGAACTGTCAATCAAGAGCGGTTTTTCTTTTCTGCTTAGTGGCATTACACGCGATTGGTTGGGTGATGGAATCCTGGGAGGCAGTGGCTTCAGTACTTCATCACAAGATTGGAAGAAGTTAGAGAATTTTGGCTTGGGTAGAGCTTAGAGGCTGCTCTCTGATTGGGTGCTGGGTACAGTGATAAGTGACTCCGATTATGGCTGCCCTGGGGGGCTGAGATATTACAGTTCATGGGGAGGCGCTTGTCCAGTGGGTAGAAGGAGAAAAAAGATTGAAAAAATTAAGAAAGTTAAATATTAGCTGACTAAGATGCAATAAAAATTATTGCATTCGAAAAGATGTTAGGAGGGTTGTAAGAGTCAAGAAGTATTCTTCTTGGCCTTTTAGTATTATCATTGGGGGTGTAAGGAATTAAATTTTGCATATTAGAATTATTGGTATCAGGTAGAGCGTTAAAAAAGTTAATTGTGCAATATTCTGAATATGAGTTCTAAAGCTAGTAATTTTAAGAGCCACCAGTCTTCAATCGCAGAAGTGACAATTTATACTAGAGGGGAGAGGTTCAAGAAATCCAGATTCAACCCCCAAAGATCTTCGTACCTAGCGAGTTTTGAGAAAAGTTCTGGTTATATAAATTTACAGGACTCTACATCATGCTAATACGATTCCATTAGAGTTGCTCAGCCAAATGAAATGTTTTTTAACACTCTTTTATAAACTTCACTTGTATGTAACGGAATCTTCGAACCCAATTTTTACCCATTTGGAAAGGTCAGATTAATTTGAAATTTTACTCACTTGTCAAGACCGCTAGCAATACAGTAATTTAATAATTTTGTTCCATTGTCCTGATCAGAATCATCAGAATTACCGATTTCCCAATTTTAGATCCCATTCCACATGCGATTTCCAGATTCCACATTTCCGGATTTGGCAACTAAAAGATTAAGTTACAACTTAGTTCGGTTAACTATAAAAGAGTGTTTTTTAGTTTTTTAAAACTATAATTTACTAATAATAAACGATATGGGTTAATCATAAATGGTAACGAGCAAAGCCCATTTTTAATTTCTATCAGTATAAAGTACATATAAGAGTTTCATATTAATTGTTATTAATTTTACTAAATTTCTACCAAAATCACGTGGAGGTTTGATGATGATGATGATTTATAGCTGGAGGTATTTAATCTAGAACTGATAACATTTGTCGATTTATCGACTATGCCTGGCTAACTGAACAGTACCGATCTTTTCCATTCTACGAGATTTACTGTCTTCGGTAAACAAAACGAGAACAAGGGTAATGCGTCCTCGGGATGGTCTAGTTTAATCTTTTTCCTGATTTTTGTGACTCTTTTTTTCTCTACGATGTTTTTCTTTTCATTTCTTCATCTTGAGTTTGGATCAAAGATATATATTTGAAGGTATTTACGCATTATATAAGCCGTCAACCAATTCCGTCAAATAAAAAAAACTTTTCAAAAGTCGCGATATGCAGCTAATAGTGGGAAATTATTAAAAAACGATTGTTAAAGCATAATAGTATCTTTCGAAGATTCTAGAGTATCATAAGAATTTCGTATAGCTTGTACCGTTCAAGTGCTTGCTCAAACACAATTTTAATCACGCATTTCAGAAAATTTTAGCATTGGTTTAATTAGTAATATTCTTTTATTGTGTTGTGGGAAAACGATTAGAATTTAGGGCTTTTGTTCTACGGAAGAGACAAAGCAGTGGAATATTTCCAAAAATACAATTTAATACTTAAACAACCAAAAGGATATGGGGGTTTTAGTAACAGGCAAATACATTGCATATATATATTAATTTCCCTCAACTAAATTTCAAAATGAAAAAACTTTAAAAATCTGATATTTAAAATTTTTTTTAAAAAGAGTCGGCGGGCCGCAACTTATGTACTGGCGGGCCACATGCGGGCCGCGTGTTGGACAGCCCTGATCTAGAAGACAGAATTTAGATTCGTGTTCATGCGAATTTATAAGGCGTCGTCTATATGAGACTCAATTGTCGCGATTTCGCATGCAGTTACGACATCTTGGCGGAATTAATAATCTAGCCGTTACTATACCTTTCGTTTACTTCGAATGTACGTATTTTATTTAAATACAGTTTTAATTCTTCTAATTATTCGCCAATTTATTTTCAATTATTTAATACGGAAGGAGCATGTGCGAGAATTTGTTTTTACGCTTGCAAAAACGATGTCATCATTTGGAGAATTTTTTAATTCGGCGATGTCTCTCAATTTTGGAAATTAGACGATGGAATAATACACAATTACCTATTTGTAGCAATTATTTACACGATTAATTTAGTTATTAGCTTAACAAGTGTTTCACGCCATAGTATGATTTCCGCGCTAAGTACATCAATAATTTGATTTATTCTTACACACTTCAAAACATGTTTAAAATGTATCTGTTTTCCAGTTATGTGTAGAAATATATGATTTAATATTTTTAATGATTTAAGGCATACGACTACGTTCGGAGCCGTGATTTTGCAAAAGCGTAAAAAAGGATAATATTTATGATATTTGGTTACTTAGATTAAAAAAATGTATATAAAATTATTTTAAGAATAGTATTACAATAAAAATTTTTTTTTTTTGACAAAATGAACATGAATGCCCCTTTTCAAAATATTTTTTTTTTTAAAAAATGTTTTTAATAAAAATTTTTTCCCTGTATATAGCTCAGACCTCTGTAAGAGGCTAAACAGAATTTTTGAAATATAGAACTTAGAAGTTTTATCCATTTTTTTACGACAACAGAGGGGAATTTAAGAAAAACCCCGATAGTTATATATATTTCAAATGGTTCTAACCTGAAAATAATGTAAATTTTTTTAAAAATTAGTTGACCCTCTGTACGAGAAGTTGATTATATACAGGCAAAATATTATTATATAATAAAAGCATTTTTTCACAAAAAAGGGGGAATTTTGAAAAAGGTTATTCTAAGTTAATTTTTGCCCAAATAGGGATTTAAGTAATTTTTTTTTCCCAAAAAGTCCTTAAAAAAATTTTATATATGTATTTAACAACGACACTAAATATCATGAGAATCATCCATTTATGCGGGTTTTTTTTTTTAAATCACAGTTCCGAATGTTGTCGGGTACCCTTTAAATTTATATCAATGATTTTTTTTAAGAATACGTTACTTTACAAATTTATCTAAAAATTTATGATTTTTAATAAAATGAAATTCTATTCTATAGGCGGCTGTTTTAAAAACTGAAGGAAAAGTGAACATCTTTCAGTGTGGTGGAGTGCTCATTGATAAATACCATGTAATGACAGTGGCTCATTGCGTATTTCATTTGTAGTAAGTAAAACGAATGCATAACTCTATTGAGCAAATCATTTATTTCAAACAATGTATTTTACAATATAATTATATTTCAAACAATATATTACATTTTGTTGTCACACTGAGCGATATAAATTCAGTGACAAGCTCTGGATTCAAAAACAAAGCTGTAAATGTTAAATACCAAATTTCTGAAATACCCATCACAAATAGGACTTAGCAAATACCCCCCAAAATTTTGGGACACGCCATGGGAGAGATGAAAACCACACAGGATGGAAAAGGCTATCTGAAATGTGAAACTGTCCCCCGACAAAAAAATGACCCCTTGCCACCTTTTCCTCCGGCCTGCAATTTGGCGATCTTGCAGCGAATTATGACGTCCTCAGGACGATCTGTTTTCCGACAACATTGACATTCCCGATGGTATATAGGACCTTCGGTCCAAGAAAATAACTTTCCATTTCCGAAAAACACGATAAGCAACCAACCAATATGTTTCAAACATCCATTTAAAGAAATAGACCAGAATTTGGAACTTTTTTTTAAATATAAAAGAAAAAACATTAATATGATATTCGGGTTTCACATCCTTTAGAGAGAGCTTTTTTAACCGAGTTTATTCTTTTTTCCTGGTTTTGTTTTGCTTTTTTTCTCCTGCACCGTAATGTTAAATGGGCTTGGCCTTCACGTATTATAACAAAAAAAAAATTCATTTTTTTGGCATTTTTTAAAAACACATATTGTTAACAGAGGTATAAATATAATACTGCAAATTTCCCTGGAAAGGGCAGTTTTTTCTGTTTGAAAATGTGCTTCGCGAGTTCAAGATCTCGACTTTTACCGAAGGGCCCCCAACATTAATTTTTGGGAAAGGGTTTTTATCAAAATAATTTACTTTGAGTATAGATCTCTCACTGTCATAAATTAGCTTGTTTAGAAAAAAATTTCAAGAAAAAATTTATGAGAGTTCAAAATGACTGTCTAAGCTTTTTTGTCACTGTTTTTGAATTCGTAATATTGTTAATGCATTTATCCAGTAATGAAGAATGTTTGGGGAAAGAGAGAAAAAAATTGTTTATGTAAAAACTAGTTTTTAATTTTTGCGGTTATTAATGAACATATTTTTCTGTGTAATGAAACATAAACGTAACGTGAATCGCAAAATGAGTATATTACTTTATTACAAAATTAACAATGTCAAAATTATTGCCATTTTTATATGCGCTTTGAAAAGTAGGACAGAGTAAAGATCTGAAAAAATTAGATCTAAGGTTTGAAGTATATACAAGAAAAACATTCCATCATATTCTGCTGAAGGTATTTAAACGATTAATGTCCAGAATACTTATGTATTATCGGGAATTTTCATTTTTCTCGTAAGAAATAAAATGATTTTTTTAAAGAACACTTGTAAGTTTGTCAGAAGTTGTGTATAATCGATCACATTTGGAATGACATCTGTGAGTTCAATAAAAATGAGTCATGCCCAATTTTCTCAATTATTCGACTCCCTCAGTAATAATGTCTTTGCTTAAAACCCGTCGAAATCATGCCTTATGTCAAATAAATAAATTTTAATTTCTTATATATGACCATTAAATCATATTGATAAATTTAAGCTTATGTTACGGACTCTCCTTTACACACTGAGTTCTATTCAAGACCACTCTACTGCTTTAGTGAGTATAATACCATAGTATTGTAGGATAAAAATTCTAGACTTTGGTGTGGAGATTTAATTTTTTTAATTTTCCAAATTTTGTTTTGGATTAATTCACAAAATATACGTGAAAATACGGCATTTATATATTATACCGTCAACCAACTCGTCTAATGAAAAGACGTTGCCAAATGTTATGATGATAGTAATGAGAAAAAAAATATAGTTGCGAGTTCAGTCCCGGCCCATGTCGGTGGATTTTCTTTAAGCGACAGCGACATAAGCGACAGCGGCTATGTCGCATGATTATGCGTCTTGCAAAAAATCACTTGAGTTCCTGTCTGGCTTAGGAGCTCTCGGCAAAATTAAAATCCTAAGCACGGTTTTGCATCGCCAGAGCAAAACCGTGAGGAAGAAACTGGGAATCAATTACTTGCGGCGAATGGTATCCGCCTATATGGTGCCGCTCTAAAAAGAGATACCAGCTCTCGGGGAATATATTAGGTCTGCAATGATAAAACACTAATCCGCATCCCCATTAGACGAAAAAAGAAAAAAAACGAGAAAAAAATATTTTCGCTCCTGCAAAAAAGCAATAATTTCGTTTTCGCGTACAATAGCAGCATTTGGCAACGTCTTTTGATTTGCCAAATTTAGTCGACGGTGCAATACATAAATACCGAAAACACTAGTCATGGATTAGTTGCTTATTGACGTCGCGCATCAAAGCAAGACGAGGACTATCGGCAACGAACCTGGAAATCTTGAAGCTTTGTCAAGAGACGAAGTTGCCATCTGAACTGGTATTCCCCTCTTCTATAATTTCTATACCCCGCCTAGAAAAAACTATCAAACTAAATAAGTTTAAACTAATTTCTCTGCATAGATATATAATTTATAAATGAAAGATATCTTTCAATGTATTTAAGGTTATACCATTCAAATAATTCGATAGTAGTTTGTCTGGAAAAATTCTCATTTCATAACTGAAAAATATAACTGTTTTTTCAACTACCGGCATAATATTTGAACCCTTGACTGCCTTTATCATTTAAAAACATTCTTGATCTTTTTAGCAAGTACAATGAGTATCCTTTGAAAGTGCGACTGGGCGAATGGGACACTCAAACAACAACCGAATTCTTGGCCCATGAGGATTACAATGTGTCCAGATCATCGTGCATCCAGAATTTCGCAATACGAGTCTGTGGAACGACATCGCCCTTCTAAGACTAGAAGAACCTGTCCTCTTTGCTCCACACATTGATACTATTTGCCTGCCGCAATACGATGAAATCTTTGCTGGACAGAACTGCGTCGTCACAGGATGGGGGAAGGATGCATACAGTAAGTCAGTTCTAAAGATATTTACGCATATATATAGTTACCGCTAAAGTACAAAAATCAGTTAATTCGTAGAATAGCTAGGAAACCTGCACATTAACTAAGGTGATCCTTTAAAATGCGGAAAATTGTTCATTTCTAAATTTTATATTCCCCCCCCTTTTCTATTTCCCTTTAAAAAATAAGGGCCCCCAAAAAATTTTTTTTTCCTTTTTTTTGGGGATTTTTGGATTTTGCAATTTTAGTTAATATTTTATTCTTTTTTTTGGGGAACAATTTTAGAGAGCAATTTTAAAAAAAAAAAATTTAAAATTTACTAATTTAAAACAATGTATAATATAAAAAGTTTTTCCCCAAACCCTTTTTGTCAGGGGAAAGGTAAAGTTTTTAAAAAATTTTGAGGAAGGACTTGGGGAGATATTTTAGACGCTTTGAGTTAATAATTTTTATTTATTTTAAATTTTTAAACCCCCATTCCCGAAAAATTGGTGACAAAAAAAAAATGAAAATAAAATGATTTAACATGGAATATAAAGTGATTTCCATAAAAAGTAGCATTAACACAAGTAAATAAAATGAGAACAATTTAATGTTCCTTGTGCGGCCCGGTACTATTTGATCGGTGAACCGGAACGTAAATATGGGGTTTGGGAACCCCTGATGTAAACAATCAATGTCCCAACTCCTGCCCTCTGAGCGGGCCGCGGGAAAATTGTCAAATGATGACCCGTTCGCATCGATAAGAAGGTTGGTTAGCACTGACCTAGGTAATCTGCAAATTACTTAGATAATCTTCAGATTACCCACTAAGAACTCGATAAAGTGGAATTAAGACCTTTGGTGAAACAACAGCAGCATTTCTGTAAGCTTAAACGTTTATTTTTATATCTAAAAAATCACGATAATATCGGTAAGTGCAGGTATACTTCATAATATTGGAATTTTTTTAAAATTTTTAAATTTTAAATTTAAAAAGATATTTTGGGTTTTCGTTCAAATTTATTATAAATTAATTCAAGGAGTCTTTTATCTAACATATTTACTGTTTCTGCCACTCTGTTTTTAAATGTTTAGGATAAATTCTTCTGGGATGAGAGTCAACGCTCAATCAAAATTCCTAATGTGAAGATTATTTACACACATGTCCAAAAATTTAAGGGAAAACCCCAAAAATAAAATTTGTGAAAAAATTTATAAACTATTTCCCTTTTTGCATCCCAAATTTGGCCAAAACTATAAAAATGGAGAAAGAAATTTTTCATTAAAATATGGGGAAAAAAATTATAATTGTGAATTTAGATGCAAGTCATATAAAAAATTATGAAATCAGAAATCAGAGATAAATCTTTTACCTCGAGAAAAGTCTAATATGGAGTTTGACCCCTGTGTATTGCTATAATGCCTCAGAACTAGCTGCCATACTGTTCATGAGGGTGTTTATAAGTAATTTTGCTAACAAAGCCCATTGTTTCAAAGTCAGTCTTTTAATTCCTTGGGGAGTCCTGGAGGAGAGCTAGGCTGAAAAATGGTTTTCCTAGATCATCCCTAACATATTTAATACAATTAAGATCCGAAGACCTCGAGGCTCAATCCATACCACAAATTCATTCCTACTCCTTCGTGAAATGGGGCCGCGGTAGCCAAGGGGTCAAGGTATCGGATCGTGGTTGGTCTTGTCACGAGTTCGAGCCTAGTACCACTAAAGACCCGCCGTGTAGGGGAGTGATGAACGTTAAATCTGTCGAGAGATCAAACATCCTCCCATTGGTGTGGTGGGATAGTTAGGAGAGGGGGTGCCAGCTCAGGTGTCGTCCACGTCACTTGACCATGTTTCAAAATTACGTGGTCCGTCTCCAAAAGCCCTCGTGTAGCTGAACAGTACGACGTTAATATTCACTTACTCACTCACTCACTCATTCGTGAAATTTATCAACAATGTGGGTTCTGTGTGGATGCGCATTATCATCCATAAAAATGTAGTACGGATCCATAACACCCAGAAAACCCTCACACACAGTCTTCCAGGATTTCATCCCTATAGTGCTATGAGTTGACAGTACCCGCATCGAAAACATACAGTGGTGTACGTCTGCCTCACATTATGCCACCACACACAAGAATCCCTTGCCTCCAAATCTGTGGATTTTTGTTGTGTAGGAGGGATAAAACAGCTGCATTTTCTCTATTCAACGAGAGTCACTTTGTCTGGTACATTTTAACTCGTCACCCCCCTCCTCCCTTCTTGTGGAGTCCACTATTGATGTTTTCAGCTCCACAATAATTTTGCTGGATGCAGTCAAAGAAACGCACCAGACTGGATGCCAGGCGTAAAGGCCTGTCTCTGCAAAATGACTGTAGACTGTTTACTTAGAAATTCTTCTTCCAGCACACAGCAGCAAGCCCGAGCAAATGGAGGAACTGTATGTCGTCTTTACGCTATATGCCAACTGTGCCAATATGCCCCTGTGCAGATGTAGATGCTATGTAGCGATCTTAGCCGACCTTCCTGGTGACAGTACCGCTTGTTTGGAATTGATTTTATGACTGGAAGACCACTTTCTGGACAATTGTAACACCCCAGCCACCTATACTTGAGAATGGCAAGTTTCAGGTCTGCTAATGGCTCTCCATCTCAAGGAATCACTTAAGGTATCCTACTACGTTCGGAACAGTGATTTTGCAAAAGAATATAAATGGATAATATTTAAGATATTTAGTGTCAGTTAGATTAGAAAATGTATATAAAATTGTTTTAAGAATAGTATTACAATAAAAAATTTTGTCAATTTTTTTGACAAAATGAACATAGAATGACCTTTTTTTCAAAATATTCTCCTTTTTGAAAAAATGCTTCTATTATAATAATATTTTGCCTGTATATAGTACAGACCTCTGTAAAAAAGCTCAATTAAATTTTGAAATATATAACTTAGAAGGGGGTTTATCCGTTTTTACGACACAAATGGGGGAGAAATTTTAAAAAGAAACGCCGATAATTATTTCCAAATGGTTGTAACCCCTGAAAGTAATGTAAAATTTTTAAAAAAAGTGTAGTTGAGCCTCTGAACAAAGGTACGAGATATAACGCAAAATATTATTATAATAGTAGATTTTTTTAAAAATTAAAAAAGGGGAAACATTTTGAAAAAGATTATTCTAAGTTAATTTTTGCCAAAATTTGTATTTAAATAATTTTTTTTTGTCAATGTCCTTAAAACAATTTTATACATGTATTCTAATCTAAGTGACACTAAATATCACGAAAATTATCCATTTATGCTCCTTTTTAAAATTACGGTTCCGAACGTAGTCTGATAACTTAAACGATTATGAGAAGTCATTCTCACTGCAGACTAACTTGCTCGTTTTTAGGCGATATTCACAAAACTGGAATCAAAATACCCTATATCCTAAACCCTCTCAATCCAATAGATCTGCAAAAACTAAAGCTAAATAACATCTTTTCCTAAACTGAAGGTTGATATTGTATTACCCATTCAAAACATATAAAATACAAATTCTATTAGTTTTACTGGAGGCATTTTAAAATTATGCCGAAAAACATGTTTGTGATCTTAATTTTGGACATGAGTACAGTTAAGGTGCGGAAAACTCTTGATTCCGCACTTGAACGGAGCAAATAAGTTAATCTGCACATTAACGGTTTTCAGGCTTTAATGGCAACATATATATTTAACACTCAACAGTTATTTCTTAACTGAATTAAAGGGGAGGGGGAAATGAAAACTGGTCGAGGAGAAGTATAGTTCCTTTAATAGGAAAAAAGAATTTAAGAAAATAACAAAACATTAAAAACTTTTTATTTTGTATTCTGTGAATTACAAAGTGAGAAAAAAAGAAAGCGAAGGAACTCAAATACCTATTAAAATTGAGTTTCATTCAACTGTGTTAGCTTTCATGCACACATATTTGTAAGCTGACTATTAAAAAATAGAGATAATACTATAGCCTCTGTTGTTCCACATCCCTCATCATACGAGGGCTATTCAGAAAGTAAGGAACGTTTCCGTCTGACGTCGCTAGGCGCACTCCGATCACGTACATTTTGGTGTCTGCGTACTCGGCATCCAGCCATCACAATGGGAACATTTCAACGCTGCCCATTTTTTCGATATTCAAATTTAAAATGTGCGCTGCAATTGAAAATCCCGCCAGTTGTGAAGTACGGTCTGTGATACGTTTTTATAGGCAAAAGACCTAAAACCTATGGAAATTTATCGGCAAGTTTGTGAAGTGAACGTAAACAACGTAATGAATGAAAGTTCAATCTGGAAATGTTGCATTCAGTTTAAAAATGGCCGTAATGACTTTCACGAGGAAGAGGAGATTGGACGCCCTAGCATTGTGACTGACGAACTGGCCGCTTAATTTGATGAAAAGACGTAAACTCCGCACTCAAGAACTCAATTCATTCAAATGGGAGGTTTCCCTCATCCGCCCTATATTCCCGATCTTGCTCCTAGTGATTTTCACTTGTTTTCAAGAATGAAGAACTGGCTAGCAACACAGCGTTTTGACGACGACAAGGAGCTGCGGCTGCGCGTCACTGGGTGGCTGAGATCGCAGGCGGCAGAATTCTATGACGAAGGAATTTCAAAGCTTGTCCACCGCTATAATAAGTGCCTCAATTTGTTTGGTAACTATGTAGAAAAGTAGAAATTTAGTCGCTCTTTCTGATGTGTACAATAATTTTTTTCTTGTACTTAGTTTCTTTTTAATTCCAAAACGTTCCTTACTTTCTGAATAACCCTCGTATTAAAAGATAGCTATTTTATGTCTTTTGCTATTTTCTAACGTTCCAAAATTATAATTTTAAAACTCTTTCGCATTTTGTATTTTACTTAGTATATAAACCTGTTCTAAGAAAAAAGTATTTTTGTAAATTAAAACGGATCTTTTGCAAGTGTTTTTCAAAAAAAAATTAACTTATATACTAACGGTGATATTGTTATTTTACGGAAACGGAAAATTATGTGTGTGATAAATGGCATACTAAATAATGTGGTAGATTAATTCATTTAAAAACAAAGAGTTGGATTTATTGTACATGCCAAGGGGATTAATCTGTTATTAACCCTTTTTGTGTCCCAATCTAAAATTGGTGGTTGTTGTATTTGATTAAAACCTTATCGATACAATTTTTATTCAGAATGTCAGAATAGAACCTGTGACGAACGCAATTACGTAGAAGAGAACGTTCAGAAAAAAAAGCTGTATCAATTGATCAACTTTCACGGCCTGTATTTTAATTCTTATTACTTATTTCAATTTATTGTGTCGTGTAATAATATTGCTCTGTTTTTCTCGTATGATGTATATTATTCGGTAAGTGCAATTTTGTACAATAAAAAAAGTATATTTGAATACTTGAACAAATGAAAACAAATGTATGATAAAACTAAAAATTGTTTCAAACAAAATACAAATAGTTTGTATTTTTCTTACGATTTTTATTTTACGTCGAAACAAACTAAAATAAATAGTAACATACTAACATTTGTGTAACTTTTTAAACTTTGTTACTCTTTGTAATTCTCGATTACACCCATTGTTACTTTGACACAAAAAAATTTATTTGTTATTTTTGTAATGCGAATTTCAGATTGCATTTTTGTGTTTTTTGCATTATATGCAATAATTATACATTCACAGATTGAATTTTATGTATAATTTTAATAATATATTTGAATGAAAATAGTGTTATTGTAAGTTGAAACGGAAAATAAGATATAAGCCCTTGTATCAATTTAATATGCGTGCATTGTATTCAATTTCCTTGAAGAAAATAAAGTTCTTTTCTTTCCCTGCAGAGGGCGGCACGTTCTCTAATGTCATGAAAGAAGTTGCCTTACAAGTTGTGGATAATTACAAGTGCGAAGAAATGCTCAGAAAAACAAGACTTGGAAGATTTTTCCAACTTCATGATGGATTCCTGTGCGCAGGTGGAGAGTATGGATTGGATTCCTGCAAAGTAAAATTTTCTTTCTTTAGAAAAAATAAAATATTTTAAAATTTGAATAACTTTAAATTCGAACAGTCATCGATTGATCTTAGACAGATAACAGTTTTTCAAAACCTTTTTATTCTCAAGTTTTAATTTTATTTTCATTTTGAATGTAATTTATTATTCTGATATTATTTACATTCTGAGTAAATATGAATTTTATTTTTTTATAAATTATCGTACATTTGAGTGGAAAGGTACACTATTAATATTAAACATATTATGTTATCCTTTTTATTTTTATCATTGCAAAATATAAATCTCCACGGTAGCCGAGTAAAATTGTTGTCTTATTTGTTCACGTTCTGATTTCATTGATGACCTCACGTTAGTATGGTTCGGAAGTTTGGAAGCTCTCAAAATACCAGTTCTCATGTACCGTTCCTCCTTTTATTGACTGAGGCTCAAAATTACGAGGTATATATATATATATAGCCAATAACCCTCTTGTAGCTCAAAGGCAACGTAAATTAGCGATAAAAAAATGTGAACAATAACAAAAACAAATATGAGTACAAACACTATATGGGAAATTTTTTAAAGATCTCAGCTGAAAAGAAATTTGAGATGAATTGTTATTTTGCTTCATTTGATTTAAAAGAGGATAAAATTATGTAATTAAGCAATCAGTCATATCAAGAAGCCCATACAAGAGGATCCTTTTAGAGTGAATTCTGAGCAAATATTAGCCCTTGGTCTTGGGAATGTTTCTACAGTGACTATATTTGAGAGAACTCTAAAGATACTTATTGAAAATTATAGGATATTTAAAGTACTAATTATGTGCTCATAATTATATCTCGGATAAAGTTTCCTTAAAAATGCATACACTAAATAGCAATTTTCAACAGGGACGTCTTAAGACTTTTTGAGGCCCTGGGCCCCTATGCAAATGTAGGCCCTTAAAAGTAGACTTACATAGCTTACGCTATCAAATACTCCTACAAATAATAGCCCGACACAAATAAATGTGCATGATTTTCAATTGCACAAACAGGCTCTATCGGTTGCAGTCTTTTGACTTTACAGTTGTAATGATGGTTTATGGGGGTAGGCCTAGGCCCTAGGCCTATACATGGACTATGGTCATCACGTTGACTATCCAGTTGACATATCGTCCAAAATTACCAGTTTTTCAGAGCATACAACGGGAAATAACATTTGACCGTTGGAACTATTCGAAATATATAACGGCTAAGTCGAGAACGAGACGAGGCCTTCATTATGGCCCTGTGCCCGGGCCCAGCTGGACCATGTCTTAAGGGGTGCGGACTTTTTACATTTTTTAAAAGTTCAAACATTTCTTCTTAAAATGATATATGATATATAGAAATACGATAATTAGAAGTATTTTTATTTATTTTTTAAAAGGAAGCCACTCATAGACAAATTACAAATTCTTACTTTAAAATCTGTTTTCTCAAAATGCAATATTTTTCCGTTTATGTACATTTTTCGCAAAAACTAATTAATGTAGGATTCTCAAATTTTCAGAGAGTATACTTTCAACATGTTTACACATTTTAATGGCGGGAGTAAGATATATCTAGCGAACTGTTTTAGATCAATGTGTTTTGAAGCTAAATTTTAAAGAAAAAATTTGGCATTTTTAAAAAAATTCATAATTATTTTAATTTTTAATAAAAAGACAAAACCCCCATTAAAGTTTTATTGATAGTACATATCACCTACTGTGAAAATTTCATTTATTAGTAGCAAGAAGTTTCTGAGAAAAAGGTACATAAACTTACGTAATTTAACATGGGCTCCTATAGGAAATGCCGGACCCCCCGTAATACGTCCCTGGTAATCAAGATCCATATTATACAAGATTAAAAAAATAAAGTTTTCATTCTTGTCTAAAAATGAAAAAATGCTACTTTCCTTTTTCCCATTTTCCTATTTATAAAATATACCTGTGCATAATTGCAGCCAGAAAAAGATCATTTGCACATTTTTTTTCTCCAAATATGTTAAAGAAACTCTTTTTTTTTTAGTGTCATTTATTTACTAATATTTTTCAATGAATATACCGAATTGGCTTTTTATAACAATATTATTTTATTCATACATACAGGTACGAGGCAACTAGTATTAGGGATGTGCTGCGAAAGTTTACGAATAAAATTTTCTGAACAAGTTAACACAGTTTTGTATAAAAAGTCAAAATATCTTTTTTTTTTGCCTGAGTATTCCAATATATCGTTATTATAATAAGGGACGGTTAAAATTTTTAATTATCAAAAATATCATTCAATGTGAAACAGCTTTGAACTTAAGAAAAAATGAGAATCACGAATATTATTAATAACCAAATAGAAATTTAGCGTTTTTCTCTTTCACGTTCAGTACAATGTTAATGTTTTTTTCGAAGCTAAATAAAGCTAATAAAAACTAAACAATAGCTAAATAATTGAGCTAATAAACAATATAAAGTTTATAAAGTTTCTGCAAACTGTTTTTATATGTAAAGATTATCTTCTCATGCAAACTGCAAAATTCTTAGTATGCAATAAGTAGCAGTTAATCATTAGAAATGTTCATATGGAGCTAAGTATATCGGTATTTTGCAAATAAGAACAATAATAATAATTGGAAAAAAATTGCTTAAATATAATTGTTTTAATTTCTAAGGCGAAATATATTTTTTGAAGTAAATTATAATTTTTTAAAAATTCTAACAGCTCATTCAAAGTTTAGAGAGGAATCTTTGTTGAGTAAAGACTAAATTTCTGGTATAAGGTAATCCCCCTACATGGCAAAAAAAAGCCAACTGAGAAGGAGTTCGTAATTTTACCTTACTGAGAAAAAGTCCATAAAACTCCATAAATTCAAAAAGTCACTGAATAAAAAATGTTCAGATTTAATTTAAAAAGACCTTACAGAAAACTTCAAACTAGTAAATAACCTTAGCTTAGTTCAAGGGTGGGCAGACTTTTCCAGGGTACGCGGGCTACTTCTAATATTTTCAAGATGGTGAGGTCCACCCAGTGGGTTACGTGTGGGGAGGTGTACAATATTAATTATAACTTAATAATAAATACAAAATATGTACTTTTTTACATAACTAAAATTAAAAAAACCCCACATTTTTAAAATTGAGTCATTGCGTTTAAAGCAATATGCAGAATTCAAACATGATAATAATAATCACAAATATAATAATCTCAAATGATACATTTATTATCAACAAATTCAAAATACATAAAAAAATAAAACATTTTCATCCAAAGTTATTTCTTGTAGTTATAGTCAGTAGAAGACTTTGGCTGACAGTATGCGACTTATCTTGAATATTTCGGTATATAATTACTTACTGCTAATCTTCAGGCGGTCACTCCAAAATCTCTTCGCGATCGACTTAATGCCCACTAATGACTTAGCTTGTTTTGTATTTAGCTGTTTCACGTTTAGCAGTTGACGCTTACGGAATTGTCAACTTTTTTTTAATTTTATTTTTTAACTACCCAGTGGCTCCATTCACTTGTTCCTTTATCGGATTTGAAACAAGAAGCTAAGCACTTTAGCCGAGACCTTTGGTAGTCACAATGAGACATGCAAAAGAATAGTAAATTTAACAACATTCAACCAACAATAACTCTTTGATCCTGTGCAAGTAGTAGAAAGAGTGACATTTGTCTTTATAGGCAATGAATTGGATACTGCCGTTTCACTTATTAGAGAAATGTGCAAGTAGTAGAAAGAGTGACGGTTGTCTTTGTAGGCGATGAATTGGATACTGCCGTTTCACTTAGTAGAGAAAAGATTTTTTTTTTTTGTAGGGAAACAGTTTACAAAGAGTTATGTAAAAAAATTTACAATACAGAAAACTAATTTCTTAAGAGAAAGCAGAATTTTATTATTTATACTCTTACTTTTATAGTTAAGTTTATGTATGAAGAATGTTTTTTTCTATATGAATTCCTTTACCGTCTGTTAAAGAATAGAATCTGAATGAAGTCTCAAAATAAAATCCAAAAATGTATCAATTTTAATTATAGGGTTTGATTTCATCAGCTTGCATATTCTACTCATTTTTACTGATAGTTTATTTCTGTTATCTTGTAATGTAACCTATTTTCTTTCTATTATTACAAATTTTAAATCCTGTTCTTCGTACACCCATCTCTTAAACGATTCCAAAATAATACGGTAGAAGAAAAAGTCACCTTTCTCTTTTTACGCTGCTTATTTGCTGTAACATTATTTAGAATGGATTATTACAACGATCAGTGATCAGTTTGAATGTTTTTAAGATATACAATCTGAAAAAGAAATCATCAGCGATGATTAACCGTTAAATGTATTATTATGGTCATCTTCAACTTTAATAGGGAAGACGAATGTGAAATTAATCAGTAAACTGCTATTTTTATTTCTAAATACCTTAAATTTGGGACACACAAGGCATGAAAAGTTTGATTTACTTATTAAGATCTGAAACACGCCCTAAAATTTTGAATATTTTGTTTGGCTGTGTACCAAAAATTAAAAAAAATGTCGATTCTAAAAAGTCTACGCCACCAAATATTTAAAAAAGTAATAAACTTATTCAAAACATATTTAAACGAAAATCTTATTGGATTCAAGCATAACATATCCGATAAATCTCTGTAGTCAAAATTCTGATTAATCTTGCTGTAAGCCTATGTGTTTATTATTCATAATCCAATAGCAGCGCTTGATATTTCTAGTAATTTTTATTTTGTATTTTTACTCTAGAGCAATTTTCATGCGTTTCTAATTGTATTTTAGCTATTAACTAAAACATGCACGGATTTAATATTGGTTTTGACCCTTTCCCGATAAAAGGAAATATCCCTCCCCCCATTTTAAAATTGGTGACTGTCGTATTTAATTATAACCTTATCTACTTTTTCAATACAGAATGTCATGTAAAAATACAACGTATGCGTGACGCAATTACGTAAAAGGGAACATTTAGAAGGAAACTGTCAAATCAATTAATGTCAATGATAAAACATTCGCAGGGCTATATTCTTATTACTAATTGCAGTTGGTGTCGCGTAATAATATGTTACTATATGCTTTCTCACATTTTTTGTTATTTGCTAAGTATAATTTCATGCAATAATAAATATATTGAACAACTAAAAATAAATGCTTGTTAATGATAAGTTTGTAGTCCATTGAAAAAAATATTTCCAACACAATTCCAAAAAATCTATTCCTTGTTATGACATCTAATACTAAAATAAGCAGTTACATACTAATACTTGCACTTAGTAACCTAGTTGTCCTGTAAGGATTAACTATATGAATGTTAATTATATCAACGCAATTAAGTTCACTTTCAAATTCTCAGAATCTTTCATTTAGCTTATTTTTTTGAATTATTTAATAGTTTTTGCATAATTTGGAACGAACCCCCTTTTATACTAAAAATCCTATATATTTCTAACTTATATTTTCAGTATTTTTTTTTAAAGTAACTTATATACAATGTAAATTGAACATTCTACATTGTAAAAATTCATTAACTCCTTAATGCATACTTATTTTGAAAAAAAAACCGGCAAAAAAAAATAAATTAACTTCTTTTAATTAAGAAAATACATTCTAAAACCTTGTTTTGCCCCAAAGTAAAAAATAAAAGGTGAATCAAAATTTGTTTTAGTTTTGGATTTTGACTCACATTGCAGAAGAACTAAATATTACAATCTTGCAAAATCAACAATCAAAAGTTGATTGTTTATTACATCAACTTTTATTATCTTTCTATACGAACCGATGTTTCTAAAGAAAAAACAATTTATCAGTAAAAATATTTAATTATATTTTTCAACCGAAATAATAATAGCAGTATTTATTTTAAAAAGTTATTCGGGATTTTTTTTGTCTAATATATTTGAAAGCCAGTTGTAGCACATAGCCTAGTATTGCAGTTATTACACATGTAACATACTCTCTTTTCCTTTCCTAATCCCTTTTAGTGCAACACACAAAACAATATCTTGTAGAAGCTTCTTCGTAGAATTCCAATGTGCTTCTGAAGTCTAAGCATTTTACCTCATTTTTTATATATATATATATAAAACATATGCGTTCCTAATACTGATGTCTAACAAATTAAAGATAACTTTTTAATAATATTTATCTAAATGTATTTTAAGATTAATCTAAATTCACGAGAGAGAGACGACGGATATTTGTCAGTTATCGTGGGTGCAGGCAGCGATTGCAGTATAATGCGCACCTATACTTTCAAGCTGCATTTTAAAAATTTTAAGGCATATTCGCCTTATAATGCGCACTTCATTTTTTCAATTCCTACTATTAGCTCACACTCTCTATTTATTTATTTATTTATCTTGGTGGAATTTTCAGTCGTTAATAAAATACATTTTAAAGCGCTCAATAGAGCTGGAATTT
Organism: Trichonephila inaurata madagascariensis; assembly: GCA_019973955.1. Taxonomy (NCBI): domain Eukaryota; kingdom Metazoa; phylum Arthropoda; class Arachnida; order Araneae; family Nephilidae; genus Trichonephila; species Trichonephila inaurata. The sequence goes on from BMAV01013972.1 coordinate 57,441, forward strand.
TATATACATGATTATTTTGGATGACAATACAGTAATTTAATTATAATTAGTAAAAATTTATTGATTAAAACTAATTATTCATAGAATTACAAATATAGCCACTTTGGCATCATTTTTGGCGACTTAGCGACACTTTTGGTGACTTGTATCAAAACTTGAAAAGGTTCTTTTCTCACGTTTTAAAGCATTCAGTTGAACTGAAATTTTATATACATGATTGTTTTGGATGACAATACGATACTTTAATGATAATCAATAAAAATTAATTACCATTTTATGTTGTGATTCTGTCATATGTATATAAATATTTATATTAATTCTAACCAGTAGCGCACACAGGAATTTTTCAAGGGGGGATCCGGGGTTGAAAGTTCACCATTCTTGTATCAGGCTCCTTTTGATTTTGTCGATTTTCGCCAACAAAATACAGTAAAAAACTAATTATTGAATAAATAATTAGTATTAATTAATAAAATTAATCATTAATAACAAATGCTTAACTAAATTTTACGTACTATATACTTGGAATTATAATCAATCGGAAAAAAAATCAAGGGCTTTGGGGCGGACCCCCCCCCCTTGTGTGCGCCACTGATTGTAACTATTTGATAAAAAGTAGCTAAAATAAAAATTTTCTTAGTTGATCTAAGTAGGAATTGACTTAATTTTTTTTTTATATTACTTGTTACAAAGAAATCTTAATGCACATATGCAATGCTCTTATGTTTTGATGTCATTTATTCAAGGTATTATCCCAGGCTTTTGAAAAAATAGTATACTTCTAGAAATACAATCCTTTAAGTTCATAAGAAATGTCATTTCTTTTAAATAAACAGTATTTCGATGTATGTAGAAGTCTAATTTTTTTTCCCTATACTAACATTGTTTTTTTTCATTTTTAAAGTTTTCATTTTTATACCCGGTGTATGACGCGCACCCGTAAATTTTGATCTTATTTTTGGTGTTCTAAGTGCGCGTTATTCGCAGGATATTATGGTACATTCGAATGTGAAAATTACATCAGCATAAAATGCTGCTCCGCTTGAATCATCTCGAGTGCACTCACTGTTTGGACAGTTTATTTAGCGTGATCGAATTAACTAGATCACACATGTTAGGTTTAAATTTACGGTATCTTATGATAAAGCATCATAGTGATTAAGCAAAAAGTCTTTTTAATACTATTTTCTGATTTATATAGATAATTAAAAGGCGTAATTCTTTTACAGGGTGATGGTGGTGGACCTTTGGTATGTTACAGAAAAGACAAGAGTTACGCCCTGGCTGGTTTAGTGTCTTGGGGCATCGACTGTGGGCAGCCAGGTGTACCCGGAGTATATGTTAAGACGCAGAAGTACCTGGAATGGATTAGCAAGAACACAGGCATCAGTTTACAAGAATACTGGCCCAAGAAAGCGTAACTGGATAATAGAATCACTTTTTAATGTTAGTTGCGTCTATGAACTCTGCTTTTATAGAGTTTTTTTTAAAAAGTAGTAGTTTTGTAATCTATTTTTCTCGATGGACCAAAGATTTGATCTAAATTCGAGTTTATTTTTTAGGTTTATTATTTTAATGTGTTGGGATGAGATGAATTTTTTTAGAATACGCTTATAGTTATATTTTGTGAAGCTGTACTGTAAATCGGAGAGTGTAATGAATGTAAAATAAAATGTTTTAAAATTTTAAATGCCTCAAATTTATTTCTTAAATACTTGAACTTCCTAGCAGGAAAAAATTTCTTTTCAATCATTGGAATCACACAGGAGGGTTTTTCTTTTCTGGATTCTTTTCTAAAAGTTCGTTTAAATGATTTTGATTTTTGATCGTATGGAACTTTTCACATTAATTCTCACATCTTTTTTTCTTACTATCGTCGTTTTTCAAATATCTTGATAAACATTAAAATGGGATTTCTTAGGAATAGTAAGGGAAAAAATGGGAAATGCATTTTTTAGGCTTATTTTAAGTTTAAGTACATTTGTTATACTTTTTTATACATCTCCAAATTCAAAATGGGATGTCGGTATCCCCCATACCGACAATGTTAAATTGAGCCATTTTAGGAACCTGTTTCTCAGAAACTGTTAAATATAAAAACTTCAAATTTTGTATGTATATTAATTAGGCTTTTTATTTAAATAATGGTAAAATGTTTCAAATATATTGTTTACTTTTTCAAAAAAATTCATCGTAAAAGTATCATTTTGAAATTTTTGAAAACTGTCATTTTTTAATTTTTTTATGATAACTGTTTTTCAGCAAAATACTTTGGGAAAATCTCCAAAAAAGTAGCTCCATTATATATAGTTACATATTATTTATGTGCAGTAAAAATTGCAAGTACATTCATTCAGTAGATTCTGTGAATAAGGTACACGCAGTTTCAAACAATCATTTTGAGAAAATTGCACTTTTAATGTAAAAGGGCATTTCATCACAAAAATAATGAATTACAACATGTATTTGTCCCATTTTATTAAACATTAGTATCTTCTTAATTTTTTAAGCATAAAATAGGAAACAAAAAAGTCTTAAAATGTTCAGAAAATACATATATAGTATTTTTCAGTTTTTGTTCAACGAGATTTTCTTAGCATTTTGCATTAATTTTCTCAAATTCTGTAACAATCTGTAAAGAGTTTTTAACTTCGAAGCATTACAAATGTCAAATTTGACCTTAAAACATCAGAAATATAATTTAAACATGTATCAATATGTAAAAGTAATGAGAGATTTGGGAATATGTGATTTTACGACATTGCGAAAGGTTACATTATGAATTTGTATGTTCACATGCAAAAACAATTTCTAAAAGTTTCAAAATTTTCTCTAAACTGTACAAAAGATTTTTAAAAAGCCAAAAATAAAACTGTTTTTATGTTTTTAAACATGAAATTTGTGTATTTTTAAGCATATAACAAGCTTCTCGCAACGACAAAAAGCATTTACACATCAGAGTTATAATTAGTTATCATTTATGTGTAATTCCTTTGAATATTAAAGCTTACAAACTTGTCTGAACAATAAATAAACATTAACATTTGCAATGAATTGAAATATTTAAAATATATTGTTTAGTTTTCTCAAAAACATGTAACATAAAAATATCACTATGAATTTTAAAAAAAATTGACATTTTTTGTCACGATATATGGATTTCAGTCAAATATTTTGGGAAAATCCCCAAAAAAATCACATGAATATATAAGGAAAAAAATTTCATGTGCAAACATACATTATATTCTAAGAAAAAGATGCATGCAGTTTTAAAAACATCATTTTTGAGAAAATTGAATTTTTACTAATAAAGTATATACTTCATCAGAAAAATAATGAATTACAACATGTATTTGTCCCATTTTATTAAAATTAGCATTTTTGCAATTCATTTTGCATAAAATAGTAAACAAAATGTCTTAAATTTCCCAGAATAGCATTTTTCAGTTTTTTTAACGAGATAATTTCTAGTATTACATCAGTTTTCTCAATTCTGTAGCGATTTTTAAAGAATTAGTAGCTTTCATGCTTTACAGATATCAAATTTGAACATAAATCATCATAAATATAATGTGAAAATGAATCAATATAGTTTTGGTATGAATTTGAGATGGCATTTAAAAAACCTGATTATCCGACATTTTGAAAGTTTTCGTTGGGTTTTTGTAAAGTTATCATTATCATGTTGCAGATCGTTTCTAAGTTTTAAACTTCAAAAGTTACTCTAAACTGGACGAATGATTTCTAAAACAGCCGAAATAAAACAGTTTTTATGTTTTTAAACATGAAATTAATGTATTTTTATGTATGTAACAAGAGCTCGCAAAGACAACAAACATCACATTTGATGTGTCATCTCTCATACCTTTTTCTCAGAAACTATTAAACATAAATACTCAAAAAATTTTATTGTATATCAATTATAGACATTTATATTTATACTCTGAAGTGAAATATTTTTAATATATATATATTAATTAGCTTTTTCTAAGACAAACTGTTAGTTCAACGAGCATTAATATTATGAATTTATTGAAAACTGTTACTTTTTGTTATATCTGCTTTCTATGTGGATGTTTTAAGAATATTTCAAAAATGTCACTTCAGTATACACAATTGCATTTAAGAAACGTAGAGTACATGCATACAGTAAATTTACACAATTTTAAAAATATAAATTTTAGAAAACAGAAATTTTTATAAAAAAAATCTTACCTTATCAAAAAAAAAGCCTATAATTTATTATGCACGGTAATGAAGGATACGATTCTTGGTTCCCCTTCGATTTCCATTGATTTAATGGATGATATGCAGTGGCGCACAAGGGGCTTGGGGTCCGACCCCCCAAAGCCCTTGATTTTTTAAAGATTGGTTATAATTCTAAGTATACAATACGTAAAATTTAGTTAAATATTTGTTATTTATGATTAATTTTATTAATTAATGCTAACTATTTATTCAATAATTAGTTTTTTACTGTGTTTTGTTTCTGAAAATCGACAAAATCAAAAATAGCATGATACAAGAATGGTGAACTTTCAACCCTGGACCCCCCCTTGAAAAATTCCTGTGTGCGCTACTGATGATATGAAATGTCTTTGAATTTTGTTTAGATGAAAAGCAGGTGTTTTACATATGCAATATTTTAACAACTATTGCCTGTTCAGTATCTATATTGGTTGCAATAAGTGCATCCTCATTTCTGCCATATATCTCATTTTTAAGCTATTGAAATAATTTTATAATTATCATTTTTTCAAAAAGCACGTTTTTATGTATTATATAGAATCATCACAAACAAGTTATTAAGTACTTAGAAGTATAAAAATTTCAAAAGAGAAATTTCGCTATTTGTTTCTAATTACACGACAAAAAAATTTCGTCCAAATACTAAATTTAAAATTAAAAGTAAATATTTTCATCATTTTTACAAACTTGGCTCCAAAAGTACGTAAACAAACTAACAGTCAAACTTGCAGTTAAGTTTCATTTAATCTACAGTTAATTGTGTATGATTAAATGAAATTTTGTGGAGGCTTTGCAAGTTCTCAGATTTATACAAAAGTCAATATTTACACTTAATCTGTCAAAGTGGGCGTGGCCTGTGACAGCTGGTTATTTTTTAAAAGTCATTTTAAAATACTTCTAATTCATATAATAGCTTGTACGTTATATCATTGAAAAGGTAATGATTTGGAGATTTTAGAAATATCAAAAACTTAAAATTGATTTTCAAAAAGTTTTTACCCTACTGACTACTCTTAAAAGAAGTTCTTTCCCTTTTTTTTACTGTGATGCTAAAAACTAATTCAATATTATAAAGACTTAACTATATATATAAAACTTCAAAAATCAAAACTGATGAATCCTCTACATATTTTTTTTTCGCTTCGGTTTTTAATTTTTTTTCTTTCATTATATCTTTTCCTGTGCACTAAGGAGCATATTTAACCAAAGCATATTTTTATTTACACATTTTTAAGTTTTATGCTTTGCTTGTCATTCCATTATTATTCAAAGCATGTTGATGAAAAAGAAAGATGTATTTTCAAGTTATACAGTCGAAACTTAATTGTTTGTAGACATTTTATTTTCCAATTTGGTTTTCAATTTGACGTTAACAGCATTAAATCGTATACTTATTTGCGATAATACTTTTAATGAAAAATCTCTTAAAAAGATCGTTTGTAAGAAAGAATAGGAAAAAAAATGTTTCCAATTTTTCTAACATGCTGGAAACTTTGATTAAAACTATTAATAATATTATTATAGATTACTAAATTTTTTTAATAATCAAAAACATTTTTTTCTTTTGTTTTTGTTATATGCATGCAAATTAAATATAGAATGAACTTCAATAATTTTCATTTAGAGAGTGCCATTTTTCCGATGATTTAAATGTTAATCTTTTTTTTAGACTGAATATTTTGGACCAATTTTTCAATAATCAAAAAGATTTAACTCTTATTTGAAATATTGAATTAGAAGACGAGGAATATTTTAAAGTTTTTTGATAATAAAACATTAAAACAATATAAAGATACTTCAAATTCTTCAGTCCTCAACTAGGCTAGATAAAACTGATATCCCTATTAATAATTTTAAAAAGTTTATGATTTATTACAGTAGTTAATATAGTTAACTAAATTAATTTATCAAATTTCTTACTCTTTTTATATAACCGATTTCTCATCATAGAGTAAATCTAGATTTCTATTTTCGTAAAATTCTGCTTAAAATTTGCCAAGTTATTAGAGACGAAAACATGGATCTTCAAATATTAAAATGAATATTTCGGACACGTGACGACAAAATATTTTCTACTCGATATTTATCGAAACTGTTTTCAGCAGACAGTAGATAATTAATTTCGAATTTTAGAGACTAAAAAAATCGAATACCTATATAAAATTAATTATACAGTGAAAATCGTTTAACACGAAACTGAAGGGACTGAAATATTTTTTTTTTCTTGCTGAAAGATATTGCAAAGAAAAAATTCAATAAAATTAAGTTTATTAGGGTACATTTCATTTACATAGATATGTATATATGTATGTATTTAATAAAAATCAATGAAACAAAAATATTCACAAGAATTTAAGGGGGTCACTTCACGAAAATCGAATTAAAAATCGATTTTTCAATTTTGATTGAAAAATAAGATACCACTCTTTTTCTTCCTAATGCAATTTAAATTTTTGCTCTAGCTGAATTAGAAGTATTTTAATATTTTTTAAAAGTTGTTTACATTTGTCAAACCCTCAAACAGTGACTGCCACGCCCCTTTCAAATCAAAACAAAAGACACATGCTACTTTTCAGCCTTATCAAATAGTTTAAATTGATCAAAAGAATTCATTTTTTAAAAGCAGCTTATTCAGGAAGAAGTGAAGTGAATAGTTGTAGCTGTTTATTTTGTGGTAGCTACATGTTGTTTTTTACGCGGTTAAATATAACGAATTTTTTTGGGGGTTT
>BMAV01013973.1:0-14103 GCA_019973955.1 Trichonephila inaurata madagascariensis
ATGCCCAATTTTTTTTTTTAGATTCTGCTCATTTACATTTAAAAACAAAAAGTCGTACAACATAAAATTAAAACCACTAAGTTATTCATAGGAGAAAATTAGCATGTTCAAGAAAAATTTTTGGGGTTAATTTAAAAACAAATCCCTTTAAAGATTCTAAAAACGTTTCCACTCCCAAAAAAAGGAGATATGTTATCAATTCATTTTAGCTCCCATTAAGACTGTCATATTAGAGATTCTCTGTCAAGGTCATTGGTAACAAATAAACAGTTTCCCCAAATTTAAACGATTTTGTATTATATGTTTCACAGTACCTCAAAAAAATAAATCTTCCCAATTAATCCTTCAAAGTGCTCAATATGCTTATCAATGTATCAAAAACTTTTTTCACATTGTAAAAAAAGCACAACAGAATTATATAATTTACAATTTCCAAAAAAAAGGGATGCAGGTAACCATAAAGTAAGTTCCAAAGCCAGCAAAAGTAATTTTTTTAAGTTAAAAAACGTAAAAAAAAAATCCCCATCGTGGATTACAGCAAAGCAAACAAAATTTTTTTTTTATTTAGTTATAGGATCAAAGATAGCTAATGAGCGTTCAAAGAGAATTTTTTTATTTTGATGCCCTTTTTTTTCACCAGATGATATATATAAATCTTTCAATGTAAATCTGTTTTTTTTTACTATATCAGAAAGTATTATTTTTTTTTCTTTCCCAGTAAATTTTTTTTTCCCATTTTCGATATGCTCGCCCCCCCTTAAATTATCCCCCGGGCCCCCCCCAAGTTTGGAAACACTGCGTTAATTTTTTTTTTTTTTTTAAAAAAATGTATCAAGAGTTTTTGCAAAGTTTTGACAAACATAAGAAGACTCCCATTAATCTCAAAAAAAAAATGCGTGCTTTTTTTAAAAAGCATAAAAAAAAAGTCTAATTTTTGAGAACTGATACTTTATAAAATAAGCTAAACAATAGTTATTTATGTTTTTTTTATTTATTTTATAAAAAGCAACTTTAATAATATCATTTAAATATAACCAATGTAAAACAGAATATTGTATCATAAAAATAAAAGCTTCTTCTGTAGACTCTGAAGGGCATTAAATAAATACCTAACGTTACTTTTTTCTGGGAAAACCAGATTACACTGATTTATTTTTATTTAGAAGCATGAAAAATAAATAGGTAGAATCGAAATATTTAAACGCGTGATTTCAGAATCACGTAATTAAATTCATGGTGTTTTTTTTAACAGAGTAATAATTTGCCATGTATACTTAAAATATATAATTATATTTGTTGAAAATTATTCTAAAATGGCTTCAAACGATACTTTTTATGCTTCATTAAATCGATTTATCGTTTTATTCTTTGATAACAGTCCACATTTTCAGATTTTTAGCAATTATTATATCTCACAAGAGGATGTCATTAGAATTCCCTGTACTACTTATTGTTATTGAAAGTCTTTAGAAGTCGTTGGTATTGATGGTGATCAATTTTTTCCAATTATAACTATTTCCTTCTACCGTTATGATAAATTTTTTCATTTGGGACTTTTCCTTTCTTTAGGGTTGACTAAAAAAAAAAAACATCAAAAAATTGAATTAAGGAATGAAATAGAGTTCTAAAAACTGACGTTTTTTTTTAAACAATACGAAGATAAAAAAAATGAAAAGTCAAATAAATTTGAACCATCTAAGAACTATCTTCAAAACCCTTTTAAAAACTATTTGAAAACTGCTTTCGTTTCTCCGGGGAAAACCCTTTTTGTTCAAAATGTTTTATCTTTCTTAAAAACCCCGAAATCTTCTTCGAGAAGTTTTCCGATTTCAAAGAAATGATAAGAAAGTTGAAGCGTTTCTGAAGTTTTTTTCGACTGGGGAAAAGTTTTTCGAAATTTTTGAAGGAAAAGAAAAGTGGCGAAACATCGGTGGTAAATACTGAGATGTATTTCATTGGTCAATCCACTGGAAGCAATGGGTCGCATTTTAATTTCTTCAGCAAATTTACTCTTTTAAATTTAATCTGATTTTCAAACTCAAAGATTCACTTTTTTTTTCGGGAAATAAGTAGGGAAAGGATGAAATTAACCTTTTCTGGGTTCCTCCAAGATGACTTTTTTTGGTTGATAAAGAGTGATTTTCGTGTCAGTGACGCAGAAAAGTGTTCTAGTCAGAGAAAAGCTTTTAAAAAATGTTCCCAGAGAGCTTTTTTTTTAAAAAAAGTACGTAAAAATATGTAAAGTTAAAAAAAAAGATTACAATGAAATTGCACCTAAACACACACACACACACACACACACCCCCAAACACAAAAACACACACAAATTCAAAAAATATATATATATATATATATATGACATGATTTAGAGTCAGAAACAACTTAATTTTTAAAAGGATCTTTTTTGATCAAAGTTAGACATCATTTGACGCAAGAGGCAGAAGAGAAAAAGAACGCCACCGAATAATCTTAAGTGGGTTAAACACTTAAAACACCGGTCGCGCGTCCATGAGTGCTTTGAAAGTTAATGCTGACATATAGGCTATTCAAATATAACGATCTGGAATTAGACATGTTTATTGGCTGCTTCACAAGTTTCGGAATAAATGGGTGATTAGGTTATACTTGACAAGTTGAGGAGAATATATAAAAGTGAATTGCTAGATAGGAATTTGATTTTAATCTAATTTAATTATCCTACACACACACACACACACAATATCACTAATCACACATATATATATATATATATATATATATATATATATGAGGAACTATCAGAGCTTTAGATTAAATTTGATAGGCATATTTGTGGTAAATGACAACCAAGGGGTTGAAAGGCTGTTATATACAACATTTCCGTTTTTAAACTATTATACTTACATGCTTGAAATTTTGTAAATATGTTTTTTTCTTGTTGAGTAGAGATCCTCTAATTGATACAATTTCAATTGTTAAAAAAGGTTGTAGAGGATTACTGGGGCATTATATACAAAACAGTTTCCTTTTTTGAGTTAATAAACTTGTGGAGTTGAAGTTCGGTACGCATATTTATTTGTTGGGATAAGATGCAAAAATCGTAACTGAGAGGGCCTTAAAATAAAATTATTTTCCGGTTTTATAAATTCAGTCTCTCCCTTTTAAATCAAGAGTCGAGGGCTATAAAAATGTTTTCTAATACAATCAAAAGTTAAATTCTAGGACTTGAATATTAATAACTTGTTGTTGTCGTGTCTTTCCCGTAGGAAAGGAATGAAAGCTGCCAGACCCTGAAACAGGGTGGATTTCTTTACGATAGATGGCGACACCACCTGTCTCCACTTCCACTATTTAGGCATGGAACTGGAGGGGAAGGAAATATTCTCCAGCCACCTGCACCCATAGTTTCTGCTGCGACCGCCCATAAGACTTTCGGACCCACTGACTTAGCGAGCACGTACTCTGTGTGTACTCGGAGGGTATTTGATGGCATCGGGCATAGAACCCAGCTGATCAGGCTGAATATTAATTCTTTTAGTAATGAACTTGTACACTCTTGAAACTAAACCAAACCTTGATCTAACTCCGACTGAATTGCAAATGAAGGTTCTTATACGAAATAAGTCCCTAGTACAGGAAGCGGCAAAAAATTTAGGATTAAAAATTAATGCACACCAGGCTCGTAGAAAATGAGATTATCTCCACATCATAGAAAATCAAAATTAAATATATTCCGTTACTTTTGTTACTTTAAACAATTAGAGAAACACATACCTGAGGGGGGAGTCGTCGAGGTATGAGGTTGAAAGAGACTCCTTCCGTGAGTGAAGCTCAATGCAGGAGTTATCTAATCATAGTATCATTTTGATCTGTCTCTGTCTGTTTTTTTCTTGTGCACTCTCTTTTTGAAGTCAACCGCGTCACACAAAAATCAAACCTATTGACTCCTTACTGTAAGATTTTAAAGCTCACTGATTGGGTGAAAGTGTCCCTGCAATGCTACAATCAAATATTTTATGTGTACAACGAACTCAAAGAGGGTGTTCAGTGAACGTATATGTAAATGTAGAGTGCCCCTAGCGCTCAGGGTGTCATACTATTCAGTGTAACCTAAGACTCCAAAGAGTAAGGAGTTGAACGAGCATGCTGAGCAACAGTGAGTAAATAAACAACAGTCCACTGCAACTGAGTAAGACTCTTCCTTGAGTAATATTTTTGAGTTATAACTGAGCTATCATCTTGTGTGAACCAACCAGAGGGCACAGGCATTTCAACCTTAAGGAATTTCAACCACTTCAAAGGTTGAACTAAAGGGTTCCATCAAGGATTGAACTAAAAAGTGCAAACTATCAGGGGTCATATACTATCAGTAAAACTCCATCCTCAGATCATAATCATTGAAAGATAAAGAGAAAAAATTAATAAACATTTAACATAGGAAAAAAAGGAAAAAATTGTATTGAGTTATTCGCAGCGCATCACCATGACGAACATAAGGAAGAGAGTTTTAAATCAGAGTGGTGATTAGCACGAATACCATTGTCCCGTGGCGTCCAGAAATGTTCTCTCAATATCCAGCCACCAGCAGAATGAGATTAGCAACGGCAAAATATCAGAGCAGTTGAATAAGTCTGTAGTATCATAGGAAGCCAGGCAAGCGTTTTCCACCGTTTTGAAGGAGACAGTGTGGTGTTGATACTTTCCGGTGAAAGCGAAGAGTTGGTGGGGACTCATTCCAACGAATGAGAAAAGGTAGCGATGAATCCGTTCCGATGAAGGTGAAGAGGTGGTGTGGATACGTTCTAATAAATGGGAAAAGGTGGCGAGGAATCCGTTTCGATGAAAGCGAAGAACACATACTGGAACTCGGACCTGGATGGGTGTTGATCTACGTTGACGGCTTACTCCCCAAGTTTTTGAGTCCGGTAGTCCCTCAAAGAGAAAAAAAAAATACTATCTCCGAAGAGATATTAGATTAATTAAAACTATTAAAATGTCGAAAAGTAACTGGAAAACAACATGCACGTTGTGACATCCGAGGAGACTCCCAATGCTCACTCTCCTCCCCTAGATACCAAGTAAAAAAAAATTGATAAGTAAAGAAGGGGGCAAATGATGCTAAGAATTTAAGATTAAAAATTAATGCACGCTAGGTTCATAGAAGATGAGATTATCTCCCAATACATGGATAATTAAAATTAAGTTTAATCATACTAAAACTACGCAATCAGATTTGACTCCACATCATGGAAAATTAAAATCAAGTTTATTCCATTACTTTTGTTCTTTAAACAATTACGGAGAAAAATACCTGGGGGGAGGGAATCATTGAGGGAGGTGGCTCCTTGCGTGAGTGAGGCCAAATGCGGGAGTCGTCTAATTATAGAATCATTTCAATCGGCCTCTGTCTGTTTTTTCTTGTGTACTATCTTTTTAAAGTCAACCGCGTCACTCAAAAATCACACCGATCGACTCCTTGCTGTAAGATCTAATAGCTCACTGATTGGGGAGTGTCCGCGCAATGATTATAATCAAATATTAAATTTTAAATTAAATTTTTGCAATTACAACTTACCATAGTATTATCTATTATTATTTTACATCACAGTTAATTTTAAAACCCTATATTCATTTTTACTGAAAAAATAATCAAAGCAATATAATCTCTTAAAAATATATCTATTTACTAACTTTTAATTTACAATGTTTTACGTATTTCTATTAACTATTGATAGTTATTTTGTAAATTGTATACCTTCTTTTCAAATATACATTATAGGTAACAAAATTGCAATTGACTAAAATAGTTTAAACTTAAAAATGTGGTGTCTTGTATTTTAAAATGAAATATTAGCAAGACGATATTTATGGCAATTGCATATTTCAATCACATTTGCAGCAAATCAGAAATTTGCGTTTTATGCAATATTTAGAAATTTGATATTGTTTTTACTAATCCTCCAGAGATTGACACAAATAAGATCCACAAAATCGTTGACTCTTAAGAACTCTAACACTGGGAATTTGTTCAGAAACCTATATTGAATCTGATAACTGCTACAAATGGCGGAACATTTCTCCTTTTTCTCAAGAAAAAAGATGCACTTGATGAAAACCACTGGTAAGGCGTGAGAGTTACGGGGGCCCTATGTCACACTTGGGGTTAGAGTGAAACCAGGTTTGTAACTCACACGCAAATACTGAGTGAAAATTTTCTACTCTGTTAGTTTGAAATTTTTCAGCGTGTATCATTTTAAAAAGGACGATTCAATAGGAAGGATTTAGAAGAAAACCCCCCTTTTCTTTTTCTAGACTTTCCGTCATTTTCCCGTAAAGGTAACCATAGAGGGCAAAAACATTTAACTAGTTAATGTTTATTTTGGAAAAAGCATATATGAAATTAAACTTAGTAAAAGTTATCTTTAAAGTTAATTTTAGTTTTGATTTATATATTTAATGTATTAAAGATATTTTTTAAATGTATATGTAAGGGTTAAAATAGAATGTTTTATTTTTAGTTGTTCAAATTATATACAATTAAAAGAATGCAACCAGTGAGTTAATTTCCACGGAAAAATATTTCTTAGTTCTGTTTGAACTTTGTATGCATTACATAAACTCTTGTATATAGCAAAAATAACTCATTTTTGATAGCACATTTGAAGTAATATTTTTTTCTAAAATTATTCTGTTCTCTTTATGTATAATGTGTTTTTACCAGAAGCTAATGTTACATTATTGAAGCAAGTAAACCCCACATAAAACACGCCCTACGCACACACACACACACACACACACACACACACACACACACACACACACACACACACACACACACACACAAACCACACACACACACACACACACACACACACAAAAAAAATTTTTAAAAATATTTCTTAAATCAGAAACCTGCCAACCACATCTTAAGTGGTTCTGTTTTCTCTAAAAACAATTTCATGGATCCAACTTTAATTATGGCTTAACCACTGATTTACAATTTTGTTAAGAACTTTGGTGGCCGGACTAATATTTTATCATTAAACAATCCTATATCTTCTTAACGCTTAGCTTCAAATTCATTGTAACTTTGACCACCCCATCTCAAATTTCCAAAATTTTTATTAAATATTTTCAAATCAGATTTTATACATTTAACGCCATCGCCTTAATTAATTATAACAATGTTTATTGCGTAACCAATCGTTATCAATTAATACGAGAGCAAAAGGAAAGAAAAACAACGATAACTAATTTTAAAGAGAAAAGATAAATATGGCATTAATTATTTGAATTATAACTAACTGAAAAATATATTAGTTGAAAATCACATTTGATTAAACAAATTTAATATCTATAATGCTCAAAGTTTCTTTTAAAAAGAAAACATTTTCCTTAAATATTTGCTATAATGTAACTAAAAATTTAAGCAAATGCTCATACAGACAAAACTTTTTAAAGCAACATTTAATTATGGGGGAAAATAAATCACATATTATCTTTAAATAATTCAATATGTCATTCTGTTTTTATAAAATTTCTTAGAATAAAAAAAAATCTATGGGATGTAGATTACTAATGTGTTTACTATATAATCTATCGATTACTTTATATGTTTTCATATCTTTTGTATTGAGGTATCTATTCTGTACTTAAACAATTTTCAAAAGAATTTTGTTCATAAAAAATAGTTATGAACTATTATTATTTTGGGATCTTATTTAAAGAAAAGAGACTATATATATGTATGTATAAGTTGCAGAAAGATCTATATAAGTGCTCCCGGAATGACATTTTAAATATATTTGGAATGACGTGAAAAAGATGAAATGCCAAGTCGATTTGAAATTAGCCCTTGAAAAACTGCATTTTAACGTTTTAACTAATGGCACCTTCTTAATGAAGTTTAGCTAATGCGTGTTTATCGTGTCTTTAGGAAATAAACTATTTTTAAAATCACAGAACCATTTACATTCAGAGTTTAAGGAAATTCTGAGTAAACTAGTAAATAAGAAAGTGTGTGTGTTTACAGACATCTACTTATTTCGAGGTTTTTTACATATGCTACAAGATTTAACGAGGTGTAATGAGCTAGAAACATTCGTAGGATGGATAAGCATTTATAATTTAATGAATTCGGTTTCTCTTTTCGAATTTGACAGTCATAGTGAAAATGACTTTGGAGTCAATTTTCTTGTGTTTTTATTTTAAAGAATATACTCATTTTTGCATTCGAAGTTACCTTAATACTTTAAAGAGAATTAAGAATGAAGTACATTCTTATTCAAGTGTTCAAGTGACAAAGTTTTGGATTTAATAGAATATAATTTCTTTTAAACTTCTAAGGTGAATTGTAGATTTTCATACATATAACAGTGCAATATTCTTTCATACGTATAACTGCTTAAAAACTAATTTTTGATGGAAATAAATACCTCTGAAAGATTTCACTAAAATAACGTATATCACATTTCTGTGCATCACTTCCTTATTGATTAATGTCGAGAAACAGTCGAACTTCCACATTACGAATCTCTATATTGCGAATTTTTCTATATAGCGAACTTTTTCCTGGAACCAAGAACATTTCATGATTTTCTTCGTAAAATAACCTCCCTATAGCGAAGTTCATTTTCTATATAACGAACTTTTTCTCTTGTGATTCAATTCTCCCCCCCCCCACACACCTATTTTTTAACTACTTCTGGGCATTACGAATTGTTCTTTCTTTCAGCACATTTTATGAAGGTTATAAACCTTAAACTGGTTTTATTAGGTTCCTAACACGCCGAGAGCAATACAGTTCTGGGCATTTCATCCAAGAAGTGCAACCTTTAACTACCCTTGTCCAGTTCACTGGAAACATCTTCGATATCCCCTTTCACCTTCAGTAGAGTTTCGTGTTCTTAAACTAGTCTCCGTTCATTTGTAGTATTAATCAGTACAACTGGTAACTTAGTTTCTTGCAGCTCTAGAATGTCAAAACGTAAGTGCTTGAGCGTAAAAGAAAAAAAATTAATTCTTCAGGACGTGGATAAAGATGCCAAGAAACTTTTCTTGCAGATTTTATTTCTTTTTTATTAGGTAAGATATATAAAATAAATATACATTAATTTACAAAAAGATGTGAAATTTTTTTTGTGTGTGTGTGTTTATGAACTTAAAATTCGTTTTATGTGGTTTATAATTGAAAGATGAACCTCTATATAACGAATTTTCATATAACGAACTTTTTTCGGGATTTAGCGACTTCGTTATATAGAGGTCATACTGTATATGGAACACGAAATACCATGTCACACCATGTATGGTGTTATGACTGATAATGTTTCATTCAGACATTAAGATTTATGTATACACCTGTAAGGTTATTTTAATTTGTCACATGAAGCTGGTTACTACTACTATGGCATTGCTAAGTTTCAACTATGTTGAGGTCGCTGTCAAGGCTGGTTTATTCCTGTAAAAGGTGGCGTTAAGACGACATTTGAATGCTCGTAGATGTGAGCCTTGATATGTCCAAGTAAGTGTGAGAGACTCCAAGAGTCTAGAAGTCGATCAGAGAGAGAAACCGTGTAGAGCAGTGCTTCTCAAACTTTCGATATTTGCGACCCAATATTCAATCATAGTTTTCATCGAGCACCCCTCCATACAATAACAAAGTATTCAATTCAATAATACTATACCTTGAGCTAAAGGAACAATACAACTTTAAAATCTTAAGTTCCACCAGCGAATATAAACGTCTCGCTCAGCCAAAGCATTAATTGCCCCGGACGTATATACGTCTTTCCGAAGTACGATTTTTCTGGACACTGCTATTCATGCAATTATTCCGAAGGCTTTGGAATGCAATAAAAAGACCTTGACAGTATTTGCGAAGAATTGACTTATTTTAGAGGATTTGCTTATTTATTCTCTGATTATGTATTTCTTCTTTAAATTGGTAATGGATTAAGAAGAATTATATACTATCCTGGAGATTACTTTATATATAGTTAACATATTTATTCCCTACAAAAATAGCTTTTTCAATTTAAACAATGGCTTACCAAGGTATGGTTCTTTATAAATTAATTAAAAAAAAAACACTTTTTTGATGAATTCTTTTACATCTTCAAAATTAAATACATTGTAAAAAAAACGATATATGGTCTTAATTATGCATTTTAATATTTATCTCAATTCATTACAAAATACATTTCTTAATTTGTTTAGTAATTTAATGTAATTAAATATTTAATATATTACTATTTACAATAATTTGAAAAATTATATGTTACAGCCAAAAGAAAATATCTCCAAGAAACATTTCACCATACATTGACTTCCAAAATATTAAGTACAGTCATGTTTTTAATAGTCACCTTTAAAGTTATGAATTTAAAAATAAACGCGCGTTTCTTTTCTATGAATAACTTGAAGTAATTTCAGTCATTAACTTAAAAAGGTAATAAATTTGCCACTTTAAAAAAATTAAGTACATCTTTTTTTTAATTTTATAATTTACATAAATCATTTTAATTTTTTTATGTTTAACTTTTGATTCCAAGGTGTTGCTGAACAATTGGTTGAATTGAAATGGGATGATCACGAGTTGATGTAACTAGACGTCCCTAACCACATATAGATCTTAAATACACAAAAATATGATGTCACCATTATCAACATATAATGAAAGATACACAGTGTTGACAGCTGGTGAAATGTTTAAAAACATTTGAAGGAAAGTGTAGGCTGTGAGAAAGGTAATTTTATATAATCTTCGCAGTCAGACCTCTAGTAAGTTGACTTTGTGATCCTGTTTGGGTTCTTGGATTCAAAATTTAAAGGATGTATTTATGTCTTAGTATATGGGATAATAAAGATCTAAACAATAACGGAAGAATTTCTAAATGGTGTTTTTATTGTTTGCTTTTGTTTTTGTTGTTAAATTATTATTTTGAATTAAAAGAGTTAATATGGTCTAAATAGATAGTTGCCATTCGAAAATTTTCTTTTAAATATATGAATAACTAATACATCTTTTTGATCATAAATATTACAAACTACTTTATTATCAATCATTTTTTGTTAAATTTGTGTTACATTAAATTTTTAACAAAATAAGGAGAAAATGTATAATACTTCGTTCAGATTCATTATTTTTAAAAAAAAAAACCCAATTAAATCATCTATAAAATACTAGAGAATGTAAAGTTCGTATTAGTATGTTTTTTTTAAAACTTTTTACAGAGGTTAAGCAAGCAAATAGTAACAAGGTACTCTTGAGGTAAGCCTTCTAACCCGCTTATAAAGAATTTGATTGAAATTATGGAATAAAAATGCATCTTTTATCGAAAATATTACACACACACACACAAACACACACACATATATATATATATAATTATTAATATAAAAAAAGCATAAATATAAAGAGTTTTCCAATAGGGACTTGACAATTTTGAATTTATTTTTGGAACGCCCCTTTTTCCAAAACATGGAACTATCACGTCAGTTTATTCAGTAGAATAAAACCTTTTCATCATGGTGAAACACGAACGAACAACGCCAAATCAAAATTTACACAAAAATTTGAGTCGGTGGCCGCTATTTTAAAGAGCGTTAACCCGATTTTCGGTCGTAATTCTCCCCCTAGTAGACAGGCAGTAACAAGTTTAGTAAAAAAGTTTGAGTCTACATTTTCGTTGGTGATGTTGCCGTGCCAATGAGATCCGGGTTGGTCGAAGTGTCGAAAATACGCTGCCGTTGAAACGTCCGTAGCAAATGATCCAAATCAGTAAATTTCCCACTGGTTCTCAAGAGTTGGCACCCCGGAATTTTTAGGGCTAATTTTGGGCGTAAGGATCTTTTTACACCTATACAAGATCAGGCTCACCAAAATTAAAGCCGATGGACCATTCGAAGCGACGTACGTTCTCCCTTTTCTTTCCTAGAAAAGATCCCCGGATATCAATTTCATCGCAAAATCATTTTAGTGAAAGCTCATTTCTAGCAAAAAGGGTTTTCAAAAAAAAATATGCGGTATTGGCGGGTGAAATTCACATGTGCTTAATAAAAAACCACTTCATCCAAAAAAAGATAACTGTTTTGGGTTTGCATGCCGGGGGCGCAAGGGCCATATTTTTCGTCAACGATGTGGTCGCCACGTTCTGTGAATGGTGATCGTTATCGCGCCATGATTATCGATTATTTTGGCCCGAATTGGAATATATGGACCTTTGGGCAGCATGTGGTTTCGACGGCACAAAGACACGCAAACGTTACAATCGGTTTTTGGTTTTATGTAAACTGTTTTTATCAAGAAATGGACGTCGATTGGGCCTCGTTCGGGATTTAACACCCTGATTTTTTTTTGGGTCACGTCAAGTCATTGGTCTTGCAAAAGCCGACGACGTTGGAAAGCTAAAGCCAACATTGAACGCGAAATAGCAGCCGTTTCGCCGAAATGTGAGGCCGAGTCATGGAAAATTGCATCCAACGAATCGACCGCGAAACGTCCCGCGGTATAATGAGCGTCAGTTCCATTCTTGTTTTGAATTCTTAAACCCGATAATAAAAATTTTTTAAATATCTCAAATGGTTTCATTTTATTTTTAAAAAAAATTGTCAAATCCTTTTAAAAAACCCCTTACAACTATTATATAACTATCAACCTTAAAGTTTAAGTAAGTTGATTTATTAAAAAAATTTTCAAAATGCTAAATAAACTACATTTTTTCGGTTTTCAAAAATTATACTTCCGTTTCTTGGGTTTTAAGTTTTAAAAAATCTTTCTAAAAAAAGGCTTTATGTTTTTAGTAAAAAATAAAAAAAAAGAAAAAATTGAGGAAAATTCGAGATGAAATTCAAGAAGTGTTTAAATTTTCATATTCAACCCACGAACAAATACTAATCAAAAAAATTTGAAACTTAATCAAAATGTTTAGATTTAAAACATACTCAGTTATGATAATTTAAAAATTTTTTCTCTCTCTCCTGGTACAACTACCTTTTTTATCAAACAATGTAAATCAAGTTATTTGCAAAAAATGTTCAAAAGTTTCGAAGTGCTGGTTGAAAAAAAATTGAAAAAATTACTTTTTTAAATTAAACATAAGAAATTGATACTATCATAAAGCATAAAAATAATATTTTTAGGTTCCAAATTAATAAAAAAAATTGCCCTTTGAAATGATAAGACAATCTTGCATAGTTTTTTTACAAATGTTACAAAAGCATAATGTATGGTTTTTAATTTAAATTTTTTCAATGTTCTGAAAAAAAAAACCCACTTGTTTAAATAAAGTATTAAATAAATTATTCGTTTTTTTTGTCAAGCAATTTCAAAAATTTCTTTCGAAAATTATTTCTTTTGCATTGGGAACTCAATTCCAGATCTTAAATTAGTTAATGGCCAACATGGTGAAATTTAGCTACACGATATCGCTGATGATAACAAAACGCAGGTAATTATCTTTTCAATGTTTTGAACAACAATAAAAATTGAATTTAGAAAGTATAGTTATATTCTTAAAAATACATTTGTTATTTTTTCGCTTATTATGAAGCATTAATAATCAATCAGTTGGTTTTGATTTTTCCTACTTTATCTTGGGAAAAAAATTTAAAAGGGGAAAACCATCTGTGAAATATATTTACAATGAATTACTTTTTTGTTTTTTTCTTACAAATTAAATATTAACAAACAACTGAACGAACAAGAATCAAACATAAATTGAATTTTTTGTTATTAAGTATTATAATTTTTTAAAAATACATTTTTTTAAAATTAAAAAAAAAAAAAATTATTTCGTATTTCTAACTATTCACAAATCCTTCAACGGGAAAAGATCTTATTGCATACTATATTCGATATATTTATCATTGTAAAAATAGCTTGAGATTAATTTAAATTAATTTTCAGGGGGGGAAAAGCAACCAATACTTAAGTAAATGCTTGATAAAATAAAAAGATCAATAAGTACACAAACTTTTAAATAAAATTATCCTATAAATCACAGTGTTTAAAATTTCCATAAAATTGAATTAACTTAAATTTAAACTTTTAAAAGAAAGAATCAAACTTCTTCCTCTAAAAGTAGGAATTAGATAACTCATACCGTTTCTGGGAAAAACCCA
>BMAV01013976.1:0-56330 GCA_019973955.1 Trichonephila inaurata madagascariensis
GATGGGATTTGTTGCCATAAACATTTATGGATACTTTTATAAACAGTACAGCAGATTGTTCCAAAGCTAGTGAAGAAGTGTATGGTGGCCCACTATATATTACACAGACTTTTCCCGGTGTAGATGCTTTATCTCTGATTCCTGATTTCACACTTTTTTACATGCCCTCAAACGTAACTCACAATCAAAATCTTTTTCATATTTGTTATGTTGCTATATTTCTTTCTCACGTTATAATATGTCTCTGTGCCTAATTTCGTGGTAACACACAGTAAATATATCATCAGTGTTTTACACATATTAGGTTTGTTTGACCTTTATTTTGGACATGAGTGTAGTTCTCTCTAGCCTGGATATGGAAAACTAGCAATCTAACAAAAGTGGAGTGTGCTTTTTTTATTTTATTTTAATAAGACAATCAGTACAAATCTTAAATGAAAATAAATAAATAATATATAAGAAAATTATACACATTAAATCGAATATTATTTTGAGATTCGATTTATGGAATATATAATACGGAATGTAGACAGATTTTTGTTCAACGTTATCACTTTTGTAAAAGAAAATTATCGCAATACGAATTAACGTAATGAAAATAAAAAAACAAAACTAAAATATTCTCTATGGAAAAAAAAATATTCAAAGAAGAGTATGCAACTAAGTAAAATACTTGAAACTTTCAAAACTAGTTAAAATTGAGTAAAGAATACCAAAGCTTGAAAAAATATCCATCTGGGAAGTATAAAGGAGAAGCCATTTTCTCTTATTTCTATTGTTGCCTTTTGAATTTTATGGCTCAAATTCCCCAAGCGCAGGGTAGTCCTGCATTCTTAAAGATTAGAATTTTCTCTCTGGGTGTAGCATTGATTTATTATTTTGAGAAAGGAAGGTAGTAATAAAACTTACTTTTACATCTTTTTTCTTATAGTTTGGTGCATATATGAATTTTTCCTTAACTTTTTACATCAATATAATACTTTTAGTACAGTACTGTTAAAAAGTTCGTCAAACAAAAATTTAAAAAGGAACAATAATTTATGTGTAAGTTTTGACGCATGTTGTTCTGCGCCTAATAGTTTTTTATTTACACAGCTCTAATATGTTCCAGCAGAAGTACAAAAACCGTATAAAAATGTATTGCATTAATAGAAAAATAGAAGAATGGTTTCTATCATAGAAGAAATCAGCAAAAATAATACAACTCCAAACATGAGCTTTTATGTTAGAATTTTAAGCACTTAATTTCACAAAGACTGCATATACACTGACGGGAAAATAATGCCAACACGAAGAAAAAATTATTATAGAGTAATGAAGTTTGGACAATGCAATTGTCCAGTTATAAATTTTAAAGATCACAGGTTAATTTAAGATCAAGAAAATGCATTTCAAATGTGAAATGCTGTTACATTTATAGCCGGTCTAACCACTAGAATTTTAAATACAAGCCTCTAAGCGTGTTTACATTATGTCATACAGGTGCCGAACTTCACTTTGTGCTATGGAGTTACATGCTTGTTGTACTTGTACAATACTGGGACTTTCAGTGCTGGTGTGGAGGATGCTGAAGTTTTCCAATGATACCCAAAACGTGCTTAGTTGGTGAAAGATCTGGTGATCTCGTAGGACAAGGTAACATGTCAATACTCTGTAGAACAAGTTACGTTACAAAGGCGGTGTGAGGGCGAGCGTTATCCTGTTGAAAAATCCCCTTGAATGCTGTTCATGAATGGCAGTATTATTGGTTGAATTACCAGACTGATGTATAAATTTGCAGTCAGTGTGTTTGGGATAACCACGAGAGAGCTCCTGCTGTTATAGGAAATTGCTCCCCAGACAGTGACTCCAAGTGTAGGTCGAGTGTGTGTAAGCTGCAGACAGTTTGGTTGAAGGCGTTCATCTGGCCTTCTTCTAACTAGAACACGGCCATAACTGGGTCCAAGACAAAATATGCTTTGATCAGAAAAGGTAATAGATCTCCACTCCGTCCTTCAATGAGCCCTTGCTTGACACCATAGGCGTTGAAAAAAAGGAATGGATTGGAGTCAGTGGAATACGCGCTACAGGTCGCCTGGCTGGGAGCTGTCCTTGAAGTAACCAATTTCTAACAGTTCGTTGTGTCACAGTGGTACCAACTGCAGCTTAAATTTTTGCCGCAGACGCAGTACGATGCGCTACAGCTGTATTCGCCGAATACGGCGGTCTTTCTTCTCAGTAGTGCCACGTGGCTGCCCAAAATCCGGTCTTTTTGAAGCGGTACCATCCCTTGATTGCAGATCCCAACAATCCTGCACAGTAGATACATTCCGGTCAAGTCTTTCTGCAGTATCGTGGAAAGAAAATCCACCTTCTCGTAGCCCTATTACCCAACCTCGTTCAAACTCAGTGAGCTGTTGATAATGGTTTCTTCGTCTTCTTAAAGGCATTCTTGGCTAACATAAACTCAGTACTTCAAGTTTCCCAGACGAATAACGCTCACGAACGGTACCGAACGCATTTAATACATCCCTTGTTTGCATATTCTGATGGGTGCTGCCAGCGCTACACTTAAGCGTGAAGCGCGAAATTTGAATCGATACCATTTTTCTGATGCATAAACAAGCCTACTAAATTTCATGGTCGTGGGTAGCCTAGTGATTAGAGCATCGGGCTCCAGACCGGAAGGCCTGTGTTCGATGCCCGTGCCACCAAATAACCTCCGAGTACAGCCGGAGTACGTGCTCGTTAAATAAGTGGGTCCGAAAGTCTTGTGGGTGGTCGCAGCAGAAACCATGAGTGCAGGGGGCTAAAGAATACTTTCCTCCCTTCCAGTTCTATGCCTAAATTGGGGAGGTGGAGATAGGTAGTGTCGCCATCTATCGTAAAGAAGTCAAACCCTGTCTCAGGCTCTGGCAACTTTCATTCCTTCCCTTCGGGAAGGATACGACAACAACAACAACCATATTTCGTTTATCTAACATAAGTCTTTTTTTGGTGTTGGGATTTTTTTCTCGTCAGTGTATATTGTGAAACGTTCGCTAATCAGCTGGAGGTTCGATCACTAGTCCAATATCTCTAGATAACGATACGAGAATATATTCACGTATCTTTCCTAGTTTTCTTATTCTCTCATATTAATTAATCGTCGGGCTTGATATCGTGAGCTCGATAACTTGAATTGGTGTTTTCCAGATTTATTCTCTTCAAGAATTATTGCTTCCTATATTTATTCTCTTCAAGAATTGGTATTTTCTATATTTATTCTCTTCAAGAATTGGTGTTTTCTATATTTATTCTCTTCAAGAATTGGTGTTTTTTATATTTATTCTGTTCTAGAATTGGTGTTTTATATATTTATTCTCTTCAAGAATTTGCATTTTCTATATTTATTCTCTTCAAGAATTGGTGTTTTTTATATTTATTCTCTTCAAGAATTGGCGTTTTCTATAGTTATTCATACAAAGCTTTTTACCATTTATTTCTTCCATCAAATATTAAATTTTCTTATCTGCTTTAGAATGACCATCAATGCAAAGATACTAAGAGCAATTTCTATTTTTTAAGTGTTGTGGTCAAGAAGCCATATCAATATTTTATTTCGTGCTTTTTAGTGTAAATCTAGTGAATAGAAATTGTATTTTTTTTAAAAAAATATGAAATATATCTATTTTTAATAATCTTTAGATTTATAATGTAATCAATTGCCATTTATAAACTAATGCTTAATTTAAAAAATTTAAAAGATATTACTAAAACTTTTTTTCCTTTTCGGGGTTTTTAAAAGGCATTTTACCTTCCCCTCAGTTAAAATTCAGGGATTTCCCAAGTTCAAGTTCACTCCTTCGAAAATCCCGATATTAATGTTGGACAAAGAAATTACGTTTAGAAAATTTTTTAAAAGATATCGTTGCTTCAAAATTACCCTGAAGACTCTTTCAATTAAGGAAAATAATTAACGTCGATGGCATGTTTAACGAAAATGTTAGAATTCCTAATTTTTTTAAAAAGTTAAAAAACTAATCACGAACTTGGTCCTTTTTTTTTAACCCAATTTATAAAATTTAAATTAATGAAGCACGGCCCGATTGAAGACAGCAAAGGAACGTTCTTTAACCTTGGAACACTTTTAATTAACAGTGTGAGATTAAGCCAATTTGTTCTGGTTGTGTAAATCTGCTTTCAAAAGTCTTAATGCTTCGGGGAATTATTAATTCCTATTCATTTGCTACTTCTTTATGTTTAATAAGCAATGCACACAATAATCCTTTGATGAAGTTTAAATAATGCCATCCGATTAGAAATATTTGTTTGTAATAGCTAATGAGAGCAGTGTTAGTAAATTCGTTAATATCCATATCATATAATAGCTGAGTGGCCGTAATTTTCAATTCATAGTCGGAATTGATTCTGCTAAGTCGTGATGCCATCACAGATCGACCGTTTAGAGCTGGGGTGGGGTGGGAGGACTTTTTCACGGTACGGACTACTTCTAACGTTTTAAGGTTTTTACATCTACCCCGTGGCATAGGTGGGACCATTCGGTATTAAAATTTATATTTTCTTAACACTTCTTTTCGACTTTTAAAACCTCTCTTTTAAAATATGATATGCTATTATGATGATATTACTATTTTTACTATTTCATTGTTGATGAATTTCATGAAGGAATGGATATTCGCGGTAAGGATTTACGCTCGAGGTGTCAGGATCATAATTCTATTGAATATGTTTGGGATAAGGAAAAGCCATTTCTCAGCATAGCTCCCCTCCCTGGACCCCCAGGAATTAATAGTCTCGCTTTTTGGAAAAATGGACTTTGTTGTCACAAAAACTTATTAACACCCTCATAAACAGTATGATAGCTCTTTGAGAGGCTTGTATAGCAGTTCACAGTGGTCACATTCCATATTATTAGACAGACTTTTCTAGAGGTAGACGTTTTATCTCTGATTCATGATTTCCCACTTTCTTGATATGACTTGTATTTTAATTAACAATTTTAATCTTTTTCATATTTTCGTGCTACTATATTCTTTCTGACGTTGTAATATGTCTCTGTGCAACTTTCGTAGCAGCATAGTAAACAGTTCATCCGTTTTCACAGATTTTATGCTTGTGACCTTTATTTTGGACGTGTGTACATTTGAAAAAAAAAAGTTATTTCAATAGTTCTTTTGCTTGTAACGTTCTAGAATATGCACCTAAATCTATGAAATTTACAGAAATCTTGTCAAATTACACGAAAAATATTATACTGAAATTAAAAATGAAAACAATAAATATTAATTTAGATATGAACATTTGAAGAAAATACTTTTCATCTTATTGGTGCGAAAGATATTAATATTTTTCTTTTCGGACACATCAAACTGATATATCAGGGAACTTATATAATAAATCCAATTGAATATTATAAAAGTTCAGAAAGATATCGGGGTGATATAGTGGACTATATTTTTGTTACTCTTTGAGAGTAGTTGGACGATAAGGGTCTCCTCACAAATCTTCATTTTTAACCCCTTGAGGGGTGAACAACGTTTCAAAAAGATCACATTTTTTTATTTCATATAACCAAGCATAATACCTAACAGAATGGGGAAAATGGAAGAATTTTATTTTAATTTTCGAATTTAAAGTTTTTCACATTTTTTATGATTGAGGAACACAGAAAACCCTAAATGTTTGCTTTTTATAAGTACACTTTGCATGCTTTGAAGAATGTTTCGTATATGTTAAAAGAACTTCTCTCATACTTACAAAAAAAATTTCATGTTCATACTTCTTTTTCAAATGGTTGAGCATTTTGAGTCTGAGCACACACAATTTGAAGCATGGTGTAATGCTTAAATTGCAATGGGACAAAGATAATATCGGCCTTTTTGGATTATCTTTCCATTTTAGCTTCTTCTCAAGCAACAAATTAGACATTGCCTTACCAATCCTTGCTCTTTAGAGAGTATTTTCAAAAATCTAAATTCCTGCCTTCAAGAAAAAATTCCCGCCTTCACTACAAAGAAAATCCCGGATGAGAAGTGTTTCATTTTCATGGACAAACTGCATCTCTTAAAAACACTAGCACTAATAATCTCACTCTGCGAATTAAAAAGATGGGCTAATCAAAAGATGAAAAAAAAAAAATTAATGTTTGTGCAGCCAAACCGGTTAAGGAGTTAATCATAAAAGTGGCGCCATGGGGTGTCCTAGGAGTCTGGACACCCCCCATGGCCCTCGACTTTTTTTTCCGATTGGTTTTAATCCTATGCATATATTACGTAACATTTAATTATTTATTTGTTATTAATAATTAATTTCTTAATTAATGCTAATTATTTATTCAATAACTAATTTTGTATTGTTTTTGTTCCCGAAAATCGACAAAATCTAAAGAATATGTTGGGTGGCGTATTGGAGTATGATACCAAAAGGGTGGACTCTCGACCCTGGACCACCCTCCCCCTTGAAAAATGTTTGTATGCGCTGCTGATCATAAATAACTTCAAGTGAGAGTTATGAGCGAGTAACGTCGCGCTACAAAGCTGCGCGGGAGCATTTGGTAACAGACCTCGTAGTTTTGAACCTCGGTCACGAGACGAAGACGACACCCAAGCGGGCATCCCTCCAACTTCCGCTCCACACTAACGGAAGGATGTTTAAGCCCAGACAGATTTAACGAGCAGCGAGCCCTCTACACGGCGGATCTTCAAAGGCACTATGCTCGAACTCAAGACACACTAGCCACGAGTCCGTGACCTTGACCACTAGGTCACCAGGGCCACAAATCACTTTGAAAGAGTTTGATTAAAAATAAAAATGTTTCTATAACTAATTTAATAGTTTTAATCTCATGAATCATTTGTTCGATTGATACTAAACTATTTTTCATTCGAATTGTGCGGATTCAGTCTGCTAGCAAAATAGATAGTAGACTTGGGTTTTAGCTGAATGATTTTTCCACTTTGAGTTGCATTAATCATGCTATTTTAGTCTCAGTGAAAGTTTCTTTTAACTCTTTACTAAATGAAAAATATTTTACAGTCTTTTAAATTAATTTCCAGGCTTTCTACGGCATTTATTTAGAAATAGAACAACAAATTTTCTTAAATGGCCATTTTCTTTTAACCATTGACTTCTATAGTTGCTTCTTTTATTGTATTTATCATTTTTTAATCAATAAAGTGGTTTCATAGTTTAAAAACCTGTTCTATTCTAGTCATTTAAGTGCTCTATTTTATTGATTTAAAAAAGTTCAACAAAAATACAGTAATATTTTTTGAATTGCTTTATGTGAATCTCTTTTCTAATTCATTGGCCCTTGAAATAACATTAAAGCAAATGATATTTTTATCAGAACTTTTATATCACCTAATTCGAAATGTTTTAGAGCGTATGGAGTATTTTAAATTTATTTCTACTTTTTATAGAAAACGAGTTATTTTTTCATCATGAAATTGTTTTCTTTATTGTATCATTTTATTGCTGTGCTCTCAGAATATGGAAAAGCTTTTATAAAAATACTTTCGAATAAATTTAACTTCAAGTAGAACTGTTTTTGTTCCCTTGTGTATGGGTTAAATTAACCCGTGTCACGCATATCATAATCAATCTATCTATACGAAAGAGAAAAGAGACTCACTCACTTTCATGAAATTTCTAGAAATTTAAGACCTACAGAGTTGAAATTTTTTAAATAAATTTCTTTTGTTAGGGGGTGTTGTAGGTAAAATTTTTCATTTTTGAACGATTTGAAATTTGGTAAACATATTTCTTTTGTTGAAAAAGGATATACGAAAATCGAGTTGTGCAAAAATAGGGTCCTAAGGGGAACTAAAGGGGTGATATAGATAAAAAAAAATTACGTTTCAGCAATTAAGCCTACAGACTCAAATTAGGTAAGCTTCTTTCTGTTGGACATCGAAACACTATGAAGGGAATGTATAGTCTTACAATGTTATGAAATGCACAGAGAAGCGGGCAGATAATAGCTAGAATTTAAATACATGGTTTGTAAAATTTTCTCTTGTGCATTTCAAGTTTATTTCTCATTATTTCGTCTTTAATAGCCAATCAAATTGCAATTTGTTTGTATTCATTTTTGGAGTTTTCCATAGCTCCCTAAAACAGTGAGATTATACTTCTATACTTCTGATTTTTTCATCTTTTGAACAATTACTAAATGATGTTTATTAAAAAAAATATTTAGTGTTCCCCTTTTTTTTAAATTCATAATGTAACTTACTTTACGCATTAGTATTTACAGTTTAATTAATTTAGATAAACTTTGATTTTTGTCCTTCACCTCAAGGCAACATTTTAGTCAAATTAAACCTAGTATGGCCTCTAAATCTGAAAATAGCATGATGTAGAAATCTGAAGAGTTGGTTCTCTCATTCGACTCTAATTCTTATCATTTCATTTTATTCAGAACTGCAAGGTCCATTAGTAACTCTAGTTTTCCAGATAATATTTGAGAAGCATCTTTAGCTTAACGAAGTATTTCAAAATAGTTTTCTAAGAGTTCAATTTGTTGATTCTTAATTTGGGATCTAATACTGATATATTCAGTACTAGTAAACGTTTTAAAATTTAAAAGGCCAGAATTAGAATATTTAAAAAGGTTATTCTTTGAATAATTTGTCTTATAATTATTTGGCTTTCTTATAACTCTCAATTAATATAAAAAGCATTTATTTTCTGTGCATAAACCTTTACGAGAACTACTTGTTTTCGTTTTGATTACATTCATTTGCTAATAATTATAAATAGTGAGGGAGGGAGTGAATGCTAACATCGTACTATTCAGATACTCATGTGGTTTTGGAAACGGCATTCGTAATTTTAAACCATGGCCAAGTGATGGGAATGACACCTGACCTGGCACCTCCTAATCTTTTTCCACAGCAGACCAACGGGTGGAAGTTTCAGCCTGAAATATTTAATGTGCATGAGCCTTTCTACACGGCGAGTCTTCAGTGGTGCTAGGATCGAGCTCATGACACGCTAGCCGCGAACCCGGTACCTTGATCACTAGGCTACAGGTGCCACAATTATTAATGCTGAAACACTTCCAAGTTGTTTTCCTTGCAATAACAGTCTCCTTGAGGAAAATTGAGTTTTACAGGAAAGTGCACTTCCCAGCATGAGCCTGAAATAAGATTATAGCAATCTTAGAAGAAAGACCAAGGTTTTCCAGATGGTAGATAGTGACAAATTTGGCGAAAAATGATATCGCCTTAGAACCATCAAGAAGTCTTTGGAATCGACCCTTCTGGAAACTTCTGTGAGGCTATATAAAGGTCGGTGGAGTACAGAAGCTACTCAGTCGCTTTTGAACTCGACCAACAAACTCTTTCTGTCCACAGTAAGAGTGAACGATTTTATCTGCCTGAGTTTCTGATAAAAGAGAGCCATTTTTGGAGCGCTGTAAAGCTTGCATATAACTGATGCGTGTTTCCATTGCTATAAATAATTTGTTTTAATATTTCTATGTGTATATACGTATGTTTGTCTTTGTATAGTCATCTGTTTGTCCTTGTTCCCTAATAAATTTATTAGTACTCAATTAATTGGTGTCATCGGCTGTTTTTCACGTGAAGTTGTTACAATTTATTACTCCCAATCGATTTTTAAATTTTTTTTACTGTCGGTTAATTCTAAATATTTATTAGTTTCACACTTGGAAGTGCGAGGGTTATTGGCAACGACGTCATAATTTTAAATTTCAGTCAAGTGACGAGGATGACTCCTGGGATGACAACTCTCTCTCCAAAACTGTTACACTAAGCTAAAGTGAAGATTTTGGGCTTCACATTGTTAGGATGGATTTTCCTTCAGTTAGAAAAACATTCTGGTTGTTTGTCGACAGAAAAAAAAAAGCCGGTGCCTTCTGTATCGAGTATTTATACCTGCACTTTGAAAAGTACTAGTCGTAGTAAACTTTGAAATAAAAAGATCTGGATCTGTTCAGAAACCCTGATTTAATATATTGGAATCTTAATTTTTTCAATCTAAGAATTTTCATTCTCTGATAATGTATATTTATAGGTTATTAACCGTCGTTAATGTATATTTAAATTGCACATACCTTACATATAAACGCCTAAAATTTATTTGTAATAATAAATGAAAGTACTTCACATTTAATCGTCTGGGTCGTTGAACTCTGGCGAGATATAGATCTTTGTAATAAATCTGGTTGGATAGGTGATAAGCTGAATAACTAATTAGAAATTCGTCAGTCAGTGTAGCTGAACGCCTGTAATTGTCCACATTATTTTAATCTAAAGAAAAGATACTGAATTTTCTCGTCTTGAAAAATAAGACTAAGACAAAAAAAAGTCTTTCATTTTTACACACATATATGCCAAATAAATTTTGTCTTATAATTTAAAAGAATACAAAATTGATATCTGTACAAATTTTCAAATAAATTTGCTTTAAAAAAGTAAGATTTAGTTTATAGGAAGAAAAAAACAACTGTTGAGTAATTTGTGTTGAATTCGTTGGTTTATTGTATTCGAAAGTATAAGAGTTTATTTATTTTTTTTGCTATTAATTCTCTGAAACATAACCTTATGGCATTATGTGAACATTAGTTTTTGCTATAAAATGAATAAAAATGGAAGCTCCATAATTTAAAAGTATTATTTTTTCTATTTGCTGCACACATATCTTTTTTTAATTACTCTTTAAAATAAATGCAAGATTATATTTAACCCCCTCAGGGGGCTCGCCTTCTTTAGGTGGGTACGAGTGTCACAATCCCGAGGTACCCTAGTGATCTTTTCCTTTTCCCAAGGGGTTTACTATCTTTGGTAAACACGGGTGTCACGATCCCGAGGTACCCCAGTGATCCTTCTCTATTTTCGACCCTCCATCTTGTCATCCAATTTCTTTTCTTCTTTTCCCGTCCAGACCACAGACCTATGAATGTTTGGCGCATTATAGCCAAAACTGGCTCTTGCACCATAAAACACCAAACTCAACTCAACTCAAGATTATTTAACTAGAAGTTCGTTAGTACTCAGAAATTCCATTCTGTATAAGAGAAAGAAAGCACCATGAAAAAATAATCTAGAACAATTTTATGAATGAGTATGAATGGTAACGAAAACAAATTTTAGAAATTCAGAGGAATACGAGGACAACCTGCAGCCCGTGATCCGCATGCGGCCTATCGAGCCTTTTTCAGTGGCCCAGTCAGTACCTATTGCTCTGAAAAATTCACTTACTTAAGAACAATATGTGAAAAATTAGTTGTCAAGAAATCAAATAGATCAAATTTGCTTTTTGCTGTCGATGTCGTAAGAGTTCTAATTGATATTCTTTTTCTATTTGTAATGGTTATGGTTAGTGATAACAGACAACAGTGAAGTAGTAACAGTTTTAAGGGTGGAAATAATTTTTAACTATCTTTCATATTTTGCAAGCGAAAAATATTTGAAAAAAATAAATCGTTTCGAGATGACTGGGAGGCTGACAATTTTGTAGTGAAAAACAAATATGGATCAGTAATTGTTTGATTTGTCACGAAAGTGCTGTATTTAAGAAATACCAATAAACAAAAATGATTCAATGACACTTTTCCTCGAAGATCTTTTTCAAGAAGTAATAAATAGGCTTTCTTGAATAATCTTTGTGACAGCAACAAAGTGCTTTGTCAGTGGTAATGTCACAGTAGTAACAAAGAATTCTTATGAAGTTTGTTATATTATTAGTAATCATATGAAACCGTTTACTGAGATGCAGAAATTGTGAAGGAGTTTTTCTTAAATGCTTCTAATTCAGTGTTAGTGACAAAAATAAAAAAAATAGTAAGTAAAAAAAAAGCAAAATGTGGGTTAAAATATTTTGATCAATTTTCCACATTTTAAACCTCCCTTTCCCTTTGATCCTCATGATACGGCCGGCGTGAAGTTGCTAATATATGTTTGCGGCCCAGCAGAAAAAAATATTGAGTACCCCTGGCATAGGACGAAGTATCGGTTAACACGAAACAATACAACGGTCCTGATAAACCACTATCTTAACACGAAACAAAAATCACTCAACACAAGAAGATTTCTTGTCTGGGAATATAAAGAAAATACGAAAAACATCAGTTAATCTAGGGGTGTGAAAGGAAAGACAGGTGGTTTCACATGTTTAGTAGAAAGAAGGCTAATTTGACAATGAAATACCTTCGGAATAGCCTGCGACATGAGTCGATTTTGTTTATCGAAACCACTTTCACCCTCCACGCCTACAAACGCTCCAAAAACCCATTTTTCTCATCAGTTGGCTCTACTATTTCGCTAAAAATGAAGATGGAGCTTCTTAAAGCTGTTGATCAAAAAAGGAAGATAAAACCAGAATCTGCAAAGAATTTGATATTGGAAACTCTACTTTATCAGCAATAATTTCAAAAATCGCACAGATTACGGAAATGTTTGAACGGAATAAGTTTGAGTAAAAAGGAAAACGAACGAGATCGACCAAGCACGAGGTTCAGAATGCACCCATTAAATATTTTGAATTAAATTTTATTAAGCTCTTGTGAATGTTTTTGCTCAATTGATTTTTATTAAATGCATTCAAATATACATATTTGTGCAAATAAAATGTATTCTAATAAACTAATTTTTTGAATATATGAGTTTTTTTAATAATATCCTATAACACGAAATTATTTTAACGCGAAAAATACATTTTAATCCTCTCATTTTTGTGTTAAGCGATTTTCACTGCTAATGTTTTGTTTTTGCATGCACAATATAATTAAAATTTTGCTCAGATTTCCGTAAGAAAAATATCGATTGCTGGGTATTTCATGGTAATGAAGACTATATATATATATATTTAAGTTTTAGAATCAAGCTTTCAATTGCATTCAAAAACACTTTTATACCCCCCTCTCCGTTTTGATTTGAAAAGAATAATACATGAATTTCTAAAATGGAATATATTTATCTTTTATTCCCTCATAGCATCCTTCGGAGATGATTTCTGCAAAACCCAGTGGATCTTTAGTCGTTAAAAGAAACATGCTTGCCAGATTTTAAGTCTGTAGATCTAATAATTCAAAAATAGGAGTTTTTGTCAAAAACTTCCACGCATCCCCCCTCTTGGCAGTCGATTTCCATAAAATCCTATTATAACATATCTCAACTAAAAAAAAGAAACACGCTTGCGAAATTTTAAGTCTGTTGGTTTGGAAAGCGAGAATTTTTTATCTATAACTCTTTCACGCTTCCCCTCTGAGTCGATGTCCGTAAAATCTCTTCTTAAGCGATGTCAAATTAAAATAGGTAGTCAAATGCTGTAATCGTTTTATAAAAAGGAGTGGGAACAGAGTTATCACTATTGGTTCTATATCAGGGCATTTAGCGACTTCACACGTATACACATAGACATTTCATTAACTAAGAAGGTTTTAGAAAAAATACACTAAAAAATACATTTGTATTTTTTTCTTTGGAAATACGTTTATATTCCCTTCGGAATAACAGTGAAGTTCCCGCAAAATTTTGAAACGAAACGATCAGCGGTGTGGGTTTACATAAGTTCCAAACAAATATGTAAACATAGAAATTTATAAATAAGATTTATGAAATGAATTTTTTAAAATACAAAAAGCGAATGTTCAACAAAAATTTCATTCCAGCCAAAAATTCCAGTTATCAGTCATCTTTTTTCTCGATTGATTTTTTTCTATGTGAAATGATTTTACCCTTGTACGTAACACAACCAACCAACCAACCAACCAACCAACCAATATAAAAAATAGTGATGTATTTGGAAGTCTCTGTCTTGGTTTTTTTAATGCTATTTGTTAGGTTTCGTTGCCTAAGCTATCAGAAAAGTCGGTATCAGAATTTTGTTTAAAAATGCATATAAAAATCAATATTTTCATGTTATTAATCACTATAAAGATGGAGGTTTTTATACTCCTGTAGAAACATTGTATGTGTTTTACTCGGTTTAAAATAACTTATGAAGTAATCCCACTTTTCAGAGAAAAGATAGATAGTTGAATTTATTTTATTAAAACAGTAGACTGAAAAAATAGAATTTTCTGAAAAGTCTTTTGAAGTTAGACTGATTCTTTTTCGTTCAATGCGATAAAAGTTGCAGAATTAGATTATTGAAACCGCTATTAATTTGAAAATATAAATAGTGTCCCTTTTTTATTTCTAAAAACAATAGAATAAACATTTGATCCTCTATTTGTTTTGATAATGAAATAATCTAATTCTATTGCTTTATTAACCTTTATCCTTCCTCTTCCATGGGTATTTTATGATGTTGTATGGAAATACAGATATTGAGTGATATACGCTGGTGTATAAATTTAAGAGAATTTTCAGATTTTGCAAATTATCTCTAGAACTGCTGGACACATTTTCATGAAATTTGGCAGATCCTTAGGGTTTATATAATGCAAAAAATAACCATCCAACAGTTATAACACACGCATGACCGCGTGTAACACTCATTGAAGTCAGAAGGTATGAAGAAGCAGTTGCAGAATAGAACAAAAAATTAGTTAATAGGAGGTATGGTCCCCTCTTACACATATACGGGACTCACGACGTGATTTTACTTTGGGAATATGGGAATTTATGAGATCCTGTTGCAATTAAACTCATTCGTTCCTGCAATTTTGGAGGAGGGTTGCGAGTTGCAACTGCCCTCCCCAGAGCGCTCCTAGCATGTTCAATAGAAATGAAGTCTAGAAATGTGAATGTCTAAATCAGGAGTACTCAACCTTTTATTCTGCTGGTCCGCATACATATGTCTGCCATTTCACGTGGGCCGCATACATATGTTATTTATTTCACGAGGGTCACAACATGAGGATAAATGGGGGAGGAGGGGAGAGAAATGCTTTAAGATCAAGATAACATTGAAAATTTTAAATGTGGAAAATTGATCATAATATTATAATTCTTGTTTTGCTTTTTTAATTATTATTATTTTTTATCTTTTTTTATTTTGTTACTAACACTGAATTAGAAGCAATTAAGAAACACTCCTTCACAATGTATGCATCAGTAAACGGTTTCATATAATTATCGATAACATAACAAACTTCATGGGATATCTTTGTTACCGCTGTGATATTACCACTGACAAAACACTTTGTTGCTGTTGCAAGGATTATTCAAGAAAAGCCTATTTATCACCTCTTGAAAGAGATCTCCGAGGAAAAGTGTCATTGAATGATTCCTGTTTATTGGTATTTTTTAAATACAGCCCTTTCATAACAAATCAAACAATTAATGATCAATGTTTGTTTTTCACTACAAAATAGTCAACTTCCCAATCGGCTTGAAACGATATATTTTCTTCGAATACTTTTTGCTTGCAAGATATGAAGGGTAGTTAAGAAGTAGTTCCACACACTGTTCATTCCACTGTTATCTGTTATCACTAACCATAACTGTTCCAAATAGAAAAAGAATATCATTTCGTACCCGTACGTTACCAACAACAAAAAGAAAAATTGATATATTATATTTCTTCACAAAGAATTTTCCACCAAATTTTTTATACAATGTTCTTAAATAAGTGAATTTTTCAGAGCAATGGGCCATGCCCGGTCCGCAGGTTGAGTATCGCTGGTCTAATTTTTTCAGCGAGTATCCTAACCTTCCAGAAATTCGTCGATTAGATAAGCTCTATGTGGCCTCACGTTGTCATCCATTTAAATAAAATCAAGGCCAATTTCACGAGTGGAAAGGCGAAGATAGGGGTCCTTCACAGCAGTCACAGTGCCTCTTTCAAAGTCATAGAGGTGTGTGATATCTGCTAGACCATCAATCTTCCGCTGCAATAATGGCCAATTTCTCGGTCCTTGGAGTTAGTGGGTAGTGAGTTCCCGGATCATTTAATAGAATTGAAATTACAACGATAAATATAATGTTAAGTTCTCTTACTTTCAGCTGGAGTAAGAAGTTTTAAAATTTGAAAGTATTATTTTCTTAGATAAACATCTCTAAGTTTTCTCTACAAAAGGTCACTTAGAAAAGCAACTCATGTTATATGCAGACTTATTTTTTCAATTCCTACTACTATTAGCTCCCACTCTCTATTTATTTATTTATCTTCGTGGAATTTTCAGTCGTTAATAAAATACATTTTAAAGCGCTCAATTGAGCTGAAATTTTATATACATGATTATTTCGGATGACAATACAGTAATTTAATTATAATTAATAAAAATTAATTAATTAAAACTAATTATTCAAAGAATTACAAATACAGTCAGGATACAGTGTGATGAAAAGGTTTTTCTTCATACTTTAAAGCGCTCGTTTGAACTGCAGTTTTCTATACACTATTGTTTTGGGTAAAAATATGCATATTGAATTATAATTAGTTAAAATTAATTGGCTGAAACTAATTATTTAAAGAATTACAGATACAGCCACGTTGGTTTCATTTTTAGCGACTTGAGTCAAAACTTTAAAAGATTTCTTTTCTCACGTTTTAAAGCATTCAGTTGAACTGAAAGTTTATATACACGATTGTTTTGGATGACAATACGATACTTTAATGCTAATGAATAAAAATTAATTACCACTTAATGTTGTGATTCTGTCCTACGTATATATATATTTATGTTAATTGTAACTATTTAATAAAAAGTTGCTAAAATAAAATTTTTCTTTGTTGATCTAAGTAGGAATTGACTTAATTTTTTTATATTACTTGTTGCACATCGCAATTTATGCTGTTCTACCATATAGCACTGTTGATTCACATTTGCGCATGTTTGAAACACATATATAAGAATTTATATTTTCCAATGGAGAATCTTATTAATGGAATTTTATTGGGAATTGAATTTATTTTAATGACACATTCTGTACTAAATTAGTAATATTTATCATCGTGCTATTTGTTGTGATCATAGAAAATGTTATGCATCATAATTATAGAAAGTACCATATGTTAATTATTATTAAAATGACATCTCAATTTCAATTTAAAAAATGAACGTGTAATTATTCTGATTAAATATGAAAACTTCTGTAATTCTTAAATGGATGCAGCGAAGAAGCAACGTGTCACGATCAATTTTGTTGTCTAAGAACAGTTAATTTCTACGCAGCAAACTTTATACTCAGGCGGGGAATTTTATTCTAGAGTTCCACCCACCCCGGCGTTTAGAATTCGTCTATTCTTATACCAACGCGAATCCTAGAAATGTATTTTCACGGCAAGTCACAACCCAGACTGTCTCAGGTGTTACGCTCTCCCAAACTTCACGTTAATTTCTCCCCGGAATTCATCTTGTCGAGATTCACTTGATTCTGGAGGATTTTTAAAATGCACCATGCTGTAAACTCATTTCACTAGCTTAAGGTATCTGACTACATTCAGAACCATGATTTGAAAAAAAAGCGTATAAATGGATAATTTTTGTGATATTTAGTGTCACTTTGGTTAGAATATATGTATAAAATTGTTTTAAGAGTATTATATTAGAACAAAAAAATATTTAAATGCAATATTTTGGCAAAAAATGAGCTTTGAATTACATATTTTCAAAATATTCTCCTTTTATGAAAAATGCTTTTTATACTAAATGCATTGTTTATATAAAGCCACCTATTTCACAGAGGGCTCGAACCAGGGAGTTTTTGGTACCTACATTTATTGCAGTGGTTACCAACTAAAAGGTTATCGATGTTTTTTTCTCAAAATTTGTCGTATTAAAATATCGATAAATCCATTTCTAAGTTA
The DNA here is from genome assembly GCA_019973955.1 of Trichonephila inaurata madagascariensis. Taxonomy (NCBI): domain Eukaryota; kingdom Metazoa; phylum Arthropoda; class Arachnida; order Araneae; family Nephilidae; genus Trichonephila; species Trichonephila inaurata. Next base: position 17,710 of record BMAV01013976.1, read on the forward strand.
TATAATTCAAAACTAATAGTTCAGGTTTTGTTCAGAGGTATGAGCTACATATAGGTAAAATATTATTATCATAGAAGCATTTTCCATAAAAGGAGAATGTTTTGAAAACAGGTAATTATATGTTCACTTTTTTTCCCAAAATACCTACTAAACACTACCGCATACTGATGCTTTAAAACAATTTTATGATGTATTCTAATCTAATTGACACTAAACATCAGAAAATGCATCCGTTTTGAGTATGCTTTTAAATAACAGTTCCGAGTATTCGGATGCCTTAAAAGAAAAATTCTTGCCATTTTTATTTAATATTTACATTGGCTTTGTATGCATGGGCGTCAGAATTTGTTTAAAAAAAGATTTGTATGCATGCAGCGCGAATTTTTTCAGTGTTTATTACCTTCATAAGCAAATGTTTATCTTCATATGAAGAATATTCTTAAATATTGATATTTATATAGCGCTTATATATACTTTTCTGATTGTGGGAGTGTGATAATGGCCAAATTTGCAAAATGTTTAAAGTAAGAGTTTATTCAAAGCGGCTTATATTTCAAAACTGTCAACCTCATCCCCATATAATTAAAGTTATAGACTGGATACCAGAACCATGATTTTAAGGTATAAATGGATACTTTCATGATATTTCAGCGTCACTTTTGATTAGAATACATGTATAAAAAGTGTTTTATACATTACGCTATCAAAAATTATTAGCGGCGAATATTTCAAAAATTTAGAATAAACCCTTTTCCAAAATGCCTTCCTTGTAAAAATGCTTATTGTATTAATATTTTGCCTGTTCAGTAGTTCCGAACTCGTAGCCAGAGTTCAACTATGATTTTGGAAAAATTCAAATTATTTTCTTTTCAGAGTTACAACCATTTGGTAATTATCGCGTATTTTTCTTAAAAATTTCTCCTTCTGTTTTCGTAAAACATGGATAAACCGACGAGAGTTATGTATCAAAAAATTTAGTTGAGCCTCTGTACAGAGTAAGTCTTGAGTTTGAATACAGGCAAAATATATTACAGTTAATAGAAGCCTTTTTTACAAAAGGAGAACATTTGGAAAAAAGTTTATTCTAAGTTAATCTTTTGCCAAAATATTGTATTTAAATAATTCTTTTTGTCATAATGTCCTTAAAACAATTGTATACATGTATTCTAATCTATGTGACACTAAATATCACAAATATTATCCATTTATAGGCTTTTGCAAAATCACGGTTACGAACGTAGTCGGATACCTTAAGGTTACACTTGAGCAACTAGAGATAGCTATTTGCGATGGATCTTGTTATGTTAAATCTAAGTAGAGAAAGTTTCTGGTCTATACCTCTAGCACAGACTTGCAGGCAACAAATTTTTTCCCAAGTTCAAACCGAATACTAACTATGTTCAAGGATTGTTAAACAATTTTTAACTAATCGCAGCTTGTATGTCTCATACATTCGTAGATTCAATACGTGAGAATCAATTTAAATCCATTGGAGATGCTAGCCTCTCTATATATTTTCTTTCTAATGCAGGAAAGGACCACTCAGGTAAAATGCAGGTTTTTTCGAAACACACAAACATTCTAATTTACTCTGTAACCCTCGAATAAATGCAACATATTTGCTTTTCATAGGAACAATTAACATACGTAAAATTCTCAATAGCATAAATGCAAAAATTCCCACGGCAATTAGAATATGTTATGCCATAATTTCGAATGTGATCCATGAGCCTCACAGTCACTGTCAAGCTTTTCCTTCTATGTTGCTTCCTTGCATCATCCTTATAAAGTATAGGAAGCCCACATACAAGATTATCTAAGAAAATAACCATCTTAGATTTTCTTGGAGTTTTTCTAAGTGCATCTATATTTTTGACGCCAAATTTGGCGATGGCAATATTTTGGAATCACCTGGTCACTGCCAGCCATCAAGATTAGTTCCTACTGTTGCTTCAATTTTTGTTCCCATAAAACTTTTTAGAATTAAAATTAAACTTTACAGAAAACATTTTAAACATTTTAAAAAGATAATTTAAAAAACTACTAATTTACGGAAATTAAACAACAACAAAAATTCTCACATAATAAAAAATAAATTACACATTTACACTGATATATTATGTTTATAAATGTATCAGTGCTACATAATGTGCTTTATAATTAATTTAACAATACGAAGATAAGAGCAAGTTTAATAATTACCAGTGACCCCATGAGATTGTTATATATAAAATTATACACAAAAATTAACACTTAACTTTATAATTAGTAAAGTTTAAAATTAATTCCTTAACTTTCGATTAAAAGTTACGCGATTCGCTTCCCAGTGTCAACCGTTTACCACGTAGATGCGCGTATGTGATGTATTGGGGGGGGGGAAGAAATAAAAAGAACAAAATTATTTGAAAAAAGTAAATTTTCGAAAAACATTGTAAGGTCCTTTTTTATACTAAACCCTCGGAAAAATTTTTTATGGATAGTAATACCAAAAAAAATCGTATTTGGAAAAAGACTTATATATACGTCCAAATTTATGCTTTGATTGAAGAGACGTTTTTTATACCCGGTCCCCCTTTAAGACGTTAAGGTTGTATCGTATTTTTTGGTCAAGTAAAAGTATTATTGAATTTAATTGTTTTGTATGAGGGGGGTGAAAATCATGATTGATTATTGTCGTGAATATTAAATTTAAAAGACTTGAAACTAATAGATTCTCTCAAAGAGCTATGCTTAAAAAGTTAAATATAATATTTAATCATTCATACTATACTGGTTTTGCCATAAAACACCTCATAAAATTCCCGTTCAATTGTAATATATATTTTCTAAATTTTAAGGCTCCAGTTCTTTTCTTCTTGACTGTCTATATTCCTTGTTACCTATTAACTATAAGAATTCCTGTGCACTCTTATTAAAAACTTTTAAATATTCTTTATTCTTCATACATTAATTTTTTTATGTTTAATATTTTGATATAAGTATATATTTTCTGGTTATCTATGTAGCTAATTAGAGAACTAATTGAAGCTGACAGGAGTAAAATGACTTACAAAATGAATTACACTAATTGGTAAAATTTAAAAATAACTTTATTGAGTAGTTATGAAAAATGGTTTTCGCTGTAACAGGTTTTGATTTACAAAAAAGTATTACAATTCAGCAGTGATTTTAAAAAATTAAGGTATCCCGACTACGTTCGGGTGATTTTGCAAAAGCTGTAAATGGATAATATTTATGATATTTATATCACTTAGATTAGAATAAGATAAAAATTTTTTTAAGGACATTATGACAAAAAAATTTTTTAAAAAATATTTTTGGGAAAAAAATAACAGAATAATTTTTTTCCAAATGTTTTTTTTGTAAAAATGCTTTTTGTATTAATATTTTGCCGATTTGCTCAGACTAGTCCCCAAAAGGGGGGTCCGCCCCCCAAAACCCCTTATTATTTTCCGATTGGTTATAATTTAAATAATACGTAAAATTTAAAAAATTTTTATTAATGATTAATTTTTTTAAAATTTAAATTTTTTAAAAAGCTAATTATTTATTCAATAATTAGTTTTTTCTGTGTTTTGTTCCTGAAAATCGACAAAATCAAAATAGCATATACAAAAAAGGTGAACTTTCAACCCGGACCCCCTTTTGAAAAATTCCTGTGGCTATTGGCTCGACCTCTGTACAGAGGTTTAACAAAATTTTGAAGTGCATACTGGAAATGGGTTTTTCCATGTTTTTTCAAACAGAGGGGAAAATTTAAGAAAATCGTCGTTAATTATTTCAAATAGTTGTAACCTGAAAATAATGTGAATTTTCAAAAAACATAGTTGAGCCTTGTACGAGGTCGAAGTATATACGGCAAAATATTAATACAATAGAAACATTTTTTAAAAAAAAAATTTGGGAAAAAATTACTAAGAATTTTTTTCCAAAATTTGTGTTTTTAAATTTTTTGCTTTTTCCTTTAAAAAAAATACATTTTTCTAATCTAATGACCTAAAAAATCATAAATAATACATTTATGCGCTTTTTAAAAACATGTTTCCCGAACGTAGTCGGATACCAAAAAAAAAAAAGAGCAAAAAGGGGGCAAGAGAATGTGATTAGATTTGTTATTTTTATTAAATTTTGTAATTTAGTATTTACATTTTAAAAATTTCTATTTTAAAAAATTTTAGGGAAAAAAAAAATTGCCTTTTTTTCATTATTTAATTTTAAAATTTCATAATAAAAAGAATAAAAATTTTTTAAGTATATAAATATTGTGTATATTTTGTGTATAAGTATGTGACGGGCTCACGCGTCTTTTCTGTAACATAACCTCTGGGGCTTTGACGGCCAAGATTAATGGAACCCTTTTTCCCAACCCAAAACAAAAGTGAAATGCGATTATGAAATGAAATAAGATAGCTTTTAAAAAAACAGAAGTTTCAGTAAGCAGTATGGAAAATTTGGGGGGAAATTTTGTTTGGAAGAGATACGAACGTGGTTGAGGCCTATCATAAAGTTACCGAGAATTAGCCATTGATACAATTCCCTTGCACCCCGCGCCCAGGTGATTTGATATTAGGACGTAATATTATCAGAATTGAGAATAGGCGGATAATATAATTATTTAGATAAAGTGGTCTAAATTACGTGATACGGTTTAACTATCGCTGTGTGTTTGGTTCATTAGATTCTCACTTATATAAATTTATCTAAATTTTTAGAAGTTTAAGTTATATTTTCTTAATAAAGTCATATTAAGAATTTTAAAATGTCTATTCATTTTGAAAATCCCACACCTCTAATTCACGCTGACAATCAAAGATATGGTCACCTTAGAGCTACCATATCACAAGCATTGAAACACTAATTACATTCGACTAATTCATTGTTGGCGAAAATTTTTTAATTAACTTAAAGTTGGGTTAAAAGAAGCTTGATTTTTTTTCATCACCAAACTGAAAATTTAGTTGATAGTAATGACAATTGATCCCTACAGACATCCATCGTTTTATGGAAACGATCTTGATAGTTAATTTTTATTAATAAATACCGTATTTTTTTAATGAAAATTTGGTTCTATGTGGTATTCATGGTTCTTGACAACGGCTCTAGCTTGAATTTTTCATAAAAGTAAACTTTTTCTTAGTACTGTCATGCCAATTTTGCTCTATTCCTCTTAAGGTATCCGACTACGTTCGGAACCGTGATTTTGCAAAAGCATGAAAATGGATAATATATATGATATTTAGCATAACTTAGATTAGATTGTGTTAAAAATAGTATTACAATAAAAAATTATTTAAGTACAATATTTTGACAAAAAATTAACTTAGAATAACCTTTTTTCCAAACGTTCTCCTTTTGTAAATAATGCTTCTATTGTATTAATATTTTACTTGTCTATAGCTGAAATATCTGTACAGAGGTTCAACTAGAATTTTTGAAACGCATAACTTGGAAGTCGGTTTATCAATGTTTTACGAAAACAGAAGGGAGAAATTTTAAGAAAATACTCCGATAATTATTTCAAATGGTTGTAACTCTGAAAATGATGTGGATTTTTCAAAATTCATAGTTGAGCCTCTGAACAGAGGTCTGAGCTATATACAGGCAAAATATTAATACAATAGAAGCATTTTTTACAAAAGGAGAACATTTGGAAAAAAGGTTATTCTAAGTGAATTTTTTGCCAAAATAGTGTATTTAAATAATTTTTTTTGTCATAATGTCCTTAAAACAATTTTATACATGTATTCTACTCTAAGTGACACTAAATATCATGAAAATTATACATTTATGAGGTTTTTTAAAATCATGGTTCCGACCGTAGTCGGATATCTTAAATCAGCAATACAACCTGCGTCCCACAGGCCACATACAGCCCACCGAGCCTTTTTAAGTGGCCTGGTCAATGCCCATTGCTATGAGAAATCAACTTATTTGGGAACAATATATTAAAGCTAGGTGTTTTTTTACATAATTTTCAATAATTTACATTTTTTTTCAGGAATATGTTTTTAAAAAAAGGAGATGAACTTTAGGCTTAAACATCTGTTTTAACTTTAAACCCTTAGGAATGATTTTAATTACAGTGCCGAAAGACATCCCCAGTTTTGATGCAATGAATCTTTGATTCGGTGGATTTTCTTTTAGGATCAGAGACCACTTTCTTGATAGTTGCCTGCGTTCGAACAGTCATAGGATGAAGTTTCCTGGTCATATTTTCATTTTTACTTTCTGCTGCTTTTTTTCTTTAATTTTTAATGCATTATAAGTGCCTTTAAATGAAATGCAATAACCGAGATTTTTAAACCGTTTTTTCATTTGTTGATGCGAGTATTTCCACTTTGTAAGCCCAATTACGCAACCTTCGAGCAACTAACAATTTTAGGAGCCATTTTAAAAAATAAATCTTTTATTCCAATTCAAAAGGAAACCTTATCAGATGATTTTTCTGAAGTTAACAAAGTTTTACCTCAAATGTAAACGATAAAATGAATTACAAAATCATTTACATAAAGTGGGAACGAACTTCTGTATATGTCGCCAAGTACTATTTGCTATTGCAAATTAATAGTAATATAAATTATTCTTGTTTAAATATTATTTTGAAGTATAGTCAGATCTCTACTTATAATAAAGTCGCTAAATCCCGAAAAAAAATTCGTCATATGGAAAATTCGTAATATAGAGGTTCATCTTTCAATATACTTTATAAAGCACATAAAACAAATTTTAAATTCATAAATACTATACTTAAAAAAAATTATTCAAACCTTTTTGTAAATTAATATCTAGTTATTTTACATATATTTTACCCTTTAAAAAATAAAGGGGGGATTGAGGAAGAAAAATTGCAAGGAAAACAAGAAAAAGGAATGTCGAGTGTCGAGAACTACACTGTATTTTCAACATTGAGAAAATAATTTTTCTTTTAATATTAATGAATTTCAAGGACTTCTTCTATTTTAAAGAACACAAGCGCATGTTTTAAAATGTTTTGAACAAGAATTTGATGAATCATAATCTTGAAGATTATCTCGATATTTATAATATTTGATAGGTGGTTTGGAGGAATACCAAATTTTAAGGCTATATCCTTTTCCTTGATGCCTTTAATCCCTCCCTTCCTGAAGAATATTTGAATGCTTAAGCACTTGCGTTTTGAAATTTTCGAACTACAAGAAACGAAATTATCAATGCGACTAATAAACATTACAAATGAACATAGACTACAAGAACAGGAGACAACTCCACTGAAGGTGATAGGAGATATCAAAGATATTTCTAGTGATCTGGACAATGGGGGTCCCAGAATTTTATTACTCTCGACGAGTTAGACAACTAATAAAACCAGTTCAAGTTTTATGACTACCAATAAATGTGTTAAAGAAGAGAATAACTTAAAACGTACAGAAATACATTAAAAATAAAGAGAAAAAAAATTGAATCACAAAAGAGAAAGTTCGTTGTATAGAAAATGTATTTCGTTATTGGGAGGTTATTTTACAAAGAAAATCATTAAATGTTCTTGGTCCATGGAAAAAGTTTGCTATTTAGAAAAATTTGTAATATAGAGGTTCGTAATATGGAGGTTCGACTGTTTATTTCAGTGCTTACTGTTTTTCCTATATTGCGTTATTAATCAAATTTTAATTAGGTATTACGAAACATTTTTAATTATCCAATATTATTAAAAAGTATTTTTTTAAAAACTTCGAAATATAATCTTGTTATTCTTAGTAAAAACCTTCAAAAATTGACATTTAAGCTAGCAATCTAAAAGTTTACTTAAAATGTTACCTAAATGAAAAAAAAATCGATAGCTGCTAGTCTTAACTAGAAGAACATAGCAAAGAATTTCTTAACTGTAATTATAGAGGAACGCTTAAGTAAACAAAACGGACAGAAATAATCTCGATTAATTTTGTATATGAAATTAAAAATTATCTAACCGAATGAATATTAAATTTGGATGTAAATCATAAGAGATAATCATCAGAATTAATAATTTGCACTAATGTTAAACAAAAACTTCTTTCAGATGTAAAAGACTTCTTCACCGATGATTGGTCTCATAGATTAGCATTTGAGACGAAATTAACCCTACAAATTACCTCCATAATAATCCTAATACTACCGAAACTACCTCCGTACTAAACTGCTTAGAGAAGAAAATTGACTGGATTTTTATAGAATAACAAAACTTGTCCTCGCAGTTCCAAGAACTGGAGAGATTATATTACACGAATATAAGAGGAAAGGAAATAATAATAATACAAAACAATGTCGTTTTACAACAAGCAATAAATGGGAGCTACTTTCGTTTCAAAAACAATCATTCGCGATTCATTATAATCCAGATAACAGAAGAATTAATCACAATTCAAGAATATATTTCTTTTCTCAATAAACTTAGCTTCAAAAAGAAACGTGTAACACTGGAAGCAAATTCTTTAGCTACTAACAAAGTGAAATTCGACTACAGTGTCCTAGAATTGACATTGGAAATAATTGGAAATCTATTTAATATAGAATGGATATAAAATTCTTTATATACAAAAATATTCTACCCCGATTTGGAGAACGAAAGTATAAAAATATCAGGAATTGGGGAAGGGGGCATTACATTTCTTGGATGTTTTAATAAAATAATTGCTATTGATAGAGTTATGTTTTAGTTGAAATTTTCCTATTGCCTCTGTGCTTTGCTATTAAAATTTACAAGTATACCAGAATATGACTCAAGAAACCTTAATTGATGATTCATCTAAATACATCTATGTTATCTGAGTTAAATGCTGTTTTGAAGAAGTATCAGATAAGCGTAATAGAAAAATCATTCAGATAAGGTTGAAGAATTGCTAACTATTCGGAGAAAGAAATTGATGCATAGTTCAAACATTAAAAGAGATATTGAGCGTGATTAATAAAAGTCACGACGGTTAGTGCGTTTTGTGCGAATGAATATTCAATTCGAAATTACCTTTCTATTGACGAGCAAAAAACTTGTGGTGGTGGCATCTATATAAACCAGTAACAGCCTTCGGACTAAGGTGATCATTTTAGCCTAGTAGATATGTTATGTGCTAACTGATCGGAAGGTACCGAGATTCAAACTTCTTCATTAATGGCCCATGGGGGGAACTTTGAAACTACGTAACCTTCGCGGAACAGACGTGGTGCCATCTATCCGCCACAAGAGCAACCAAAAGCCGTTAGACACACATGACGGAGAACAGCAAGCCGTCTGATCTTATGACGCAACACTCAAGCCGTCAAAATACACTTGATACAACAAAAATAACTCACACCTTCGCCATAACAACTGTATCGTTCGTTCGTCTATCCACCGACTTACTGGCAGGGGAGTGTGTGGTGGTGGTATCTACACAAGCCAGTAACAGCATCCGGATTAAGGTGATCATATTAGTCTAATGGTTATGTTATGGGCTTAGGGATTGGAAGATACCGAGTACTAATCTCCTTCAAGATCATTGTAAACAGAGAAACAAAAGCGTTCTAAATTCTGATTATATTGAATGGGATTTTCACAGAAAAATTCTGAAGAATATATCCCCCCCAACGAGGCTATGGACTGATATTAACCATTGTAGACCTAGTACATTGTCCGAGAGTTGGTATCACTTTTAAGTGCTACCCCATACGGTGGAAAACCAATAACCAGAATGTAGTTTTGACACTCAGTTTGTGACGGGCTCATCGCGCTTTCTATTAATTTTCCTCTCGGGTTCTTTAGGGCCGAAAAAGGCAAATCCTTTCCAACCAAATCTAGAATCGAAGCGTAATTATTCAAATTAGGAACATTTTAAATAGCAGAAGTTTAGCGTAAGCGGTGTGGCCTTTTGGGAAGTGATTATGCTCGTCGGAGTTTAAGCTGAAGTAAGCCGATATATTCCAGTGTCAGATATCCGTGAAAGTGCGTTCGAGCAAGGTGGATACCATTCCACGCGAGATAAGAAGATTACATTGAAGATTCGAGCGTGTTGCTGCTACATAGGATATTAAGGTAGGATCATTCAAGTTAATACTAGGAACTGCGTATTTACTGAGATTAGGAATAGGTGGTAAAGTTAAATATAGTGATTAGGTCTCCCTTATTTGTAATACGTATTGTGTGTTTCTCACCTCAGATCCGCTAAGTTTAAATATAAATATTATCATTGTATAGTGTTTAAGTTAAGATCTTAATAAAGAGATATTAAGATTATGGCAATGCCTGGTTCTTCATTCACTCCCACATCCTTAGGTCATGAAGATGACTTAGAAGTAAGGCATCACCCACGGGCGAATGCTCTTACAAGTTTCCTCCTTAGAGGGAGGCATCCAAGTTCTGACGATGCGAAATAATTCACCTCATTCTGAAGAATATAAATGCATAAAAAGTATGAAGAACACAACTATCTAGATATTTTCATTATTTGAGAAAGGTGGCTTCTCAGTACTGTGAGGAATGTTTATGAACGTCTAACGAGAACAGCGCTAGGGCTATTGACGATGGACGTAATTTTGAGCCACGATCAAGTGACAAGGACAACACTTGTAAGATCACACACAATCCCTTTCTAGAGCTCCACCACCACATCCAACGGGAGGACTTTTAACCTCAACAGATTTAACGTGCATCAGACTCTCTACATCAGTTTCGGCAACGTGTTAGCTGTGGCCTGCCAAAGCAATCTACCAATGCGATTCAGGTTGCTTGCAGTAGGAATTTTTGAAGCAATTTGATTACAGGGAAAAGGTATGCAGAATAATGGAAAAGAGGTCAAGAATACAGATATTTAGAGTTTTATTATACCTGAAGTGCCACTGAATTAGGGATACCTACCTAGTAAAGAGTTGGGCCTCCTTTGGCCTTTATTACGGCTGCCACACGACGAGGCAAAGATTCAACAAGTTTCTAGAAACGTTCCACGGGAATGACTTGCCAAATATTGGCTAAAGCTGTCCATAATTCAGTAAGGTTCGTTGTTGCTGGGTGATGGCCTTTCATGTCTTGTTCCAAAACATCCCAATGATGTTCAATAGGATTTAAGCCTGGGCTTCTAGGTGGTCAATTTATGAAAGAAAAGTCAGAGGAATGCTCATCCAATCAGCCAGTGGCCAACCAGGACTCGCGAGAGGTACAGTTGTCTTGCTGGAAAACTCCATTACCGTGCTGGTAACAGAAGAGCATGAACAGATGGAGGAGATCACCCAGTAACCCCAAGATAATAGTGCCACGAAAAAATACCCCAGACCATTATTCAATCCACCATGCCCTTGTACAGTTTTAACCTGGCAAGTAGGATCCATGGCTTCAGGATCCTGATGCTATATTATCAGCCTCTAGTTGGCGTTAAGAAGCTGGAATCGAGATTCATCACTCCGCTACTCGTTTCCAATCCTCTACACACCAGTCTCTGTGCTCTCTTGCCCAGGAAAGACGTGCAGCTCGACGGCTCCCGAAATCCATATGGTGAAGGAAAGTTGCCTAGTCCGTTTACTGACTGTACCACCATTATTCAACTGGGTGGTAATTTGAGCTAATGTTTGTCTTCGCTGTCTACGTAAGCCTGAGCTGTCTCTCATCACTGTCAAGGCTAATTTCCTTTGCAGTTTGCCCGATCGATAGTTTTTTGTCCACCATCCATGCATTCTTGGTATACTCTTGAAACTGTTGACCTTGAAAATCATAGCTGTATGACTATTTCGTTAATTGAATGGCCCACGCGTCATGCACCTACGATTTGTCCGCGATCGAAGACATCTAAATCAGGCAGTTTACCCATACTGGTGATTGCAACAACTAATTCGGAACAACCACAATACGCGCTATATATGCAGTTACCATAGCGCTCTCATTTGAGTAAAATGATGCACATCACTACACATAGCCCTTTCTGCCCCTAATTCAGTGGCATTTCAGTGTATATCAATTATACATGACTTATAGATATTTATTAGCGTAAAAATATATAAGCAACATAAAATACAACTTTTCCTTCAATATGAATAAAAAATTCAATTTGTACATAGATCATACATTGTGTATCATTTAAGAATATTTATTTATATAAATAGGTAATGTACAACACAAAAAGAATAAGTATTCCGATAATATAGTAAAATAAAAATAAATAAATAAAATTGAATGCGAATTCTTTTGTTTCTTACGAGGGGACTTGAGATTTAACGGCTATTTAAAGAGTACCCTTATGCCGCAAATGCACTATATTTTTACAAACATCCATGCCTTCGAGATTCGAACCCACGCCCTACGGCACAACATTCAGTGTAACTAACCACTATACTGGACGGGCGACAAAAACAAAATGTGGCAGCGGTAGCCTAGTGGTCAAGGTAGTGGATTCGTCAGGTCACTCTCCAGGTGTCATCCTTGTCACTTGACCATGGTTCAGAATTATGAGGTCAGTCACCAAAAGTTCTCGTGTAGCAGGACAGTGCGACGTTAATATTCCCTCCCTCACTCAAAGAAAATATTTCATATGAATATGGAAAGCAAAAGTGAGTTAAGAATATCATCTTGAAGAACTTTCCTCTTTCCTCTAACTTCCCCACAGTTCTTAGACTCATATGTGATTTTAACATGAAATTTCTGGTTTGACACATTTCAAAAGGAATAAATATTAAACTAAAGAAACATTTTTTGAATGCAAGTGAGCGAAACTTACAAAAAAGGAAATGAGAATGGTGTTAAATGATCCGGATAGAAAAAAAGATCAATTTGATTGGATTCCACATTGCTATGGCAACACATATTACGTCAGAAATTCATATTTCCATAAAGTGATTCCCAAGGGTATTAAATAGATTACGTAATTTTCTATCACAGTACTTAGGCGTTCTTCTTCCAATTAACAATTGTAATTTTTAAAAAAAGAATAAGTTAATTGAACTATGAATTAGATAACTATCACAAATATGTATAGGTATATATTGTTAATTTCCTTCTGAGGGATATTTATCCCTACAGAACTAATTAAAACTGACAAATAATACTTTTCTTTTGAGGCGGGTAGTTAAGACTGATAAAAATATATATAAAAAAAGGATTATAAATGTTTTGTAATGAATATATTTTAATGATTACAGACACTGTCTTTGGATATGGTATTATTGTTTGAATTAGAAACATCTAGTATTTTTTGCTCTTGTTAAAATGCCTTATGTTTTTTTTCTTTTTTCTAAGAAAAAAATTCTTGTTTGTTTTACTTTTTATGTACTTAAAGCGCTTTAATCTGTTGTTTATGAGTATTAGGATTTCTTATTATAATTACTTTAAGTTGTTTTTGACTTTTGAAAAAGTATGGTAGTTTTGTTAATTTTTTTTTTAATTTTGCGGGAAGGCAGCTGAATTGTCACTGAGCAAAATCTGTCTCTTTCCAGTCTCGGTGTGTCACATATTAAAGATATACCATGTATAGAGAGGTTGATCAATTTTAAATTTGTGGAAGCTCAAGGTCCTCACGTTGGTGTGGTGTGGAAGCTAAGAGAATGTAGTTTCAGCTCAGATATTTTTTTCCTTTCGCGGGCTGAATATTGGTAACTTAGCCTTAGCAGACACGATAAGTCCCCAAATATGAGAGCCATTTCATGATGGCACCATCTAGTGGCGGCATTTGCAACCAGATTTGAACTCTCGAATTAATTTTAATTCAAGTTCTCGTCAGATGCTGAATGCTTGCCGTGATTTAATTTTGCCGAGAATACCAAAACCAAATTGATACTCAAGGAATCTTTTGCATGTCACATGCATGCGTATGATTTTTGCATCCAGAAAAACTATCGACTTCTGGCGGAATCGAACCCGTAACCTTAGAATTACGAAGCGGGAACGCTACCTCTGAGCCACCATCCAGCTCAGATATCGTTTTAGACACTCGATCGAGGTACAAAACTGCAAACCTATCTAAAAGACCCTCGCTTAAATTCAGAGCAATGCTAATTAACGATGAGTTAAACACATTTTTTCAAAACGAATAAGCATCGGCTATGTCAGGTTATAATTACATATCAAGAGATTTTAAGATAAATTTATCTGCCTAATAAGTTTAACAAATGTATGGGGCAGCTCATACGCGAGAAGATAAAATGAGCTGAGTGTATTTCTATTATATAAAAGGGAGCGGTAATCTTGAAATTGATTTGAAGTCACGTCATCCCTTAATTGTGGTACAAAATTGTCAAGGACCATCAACAATTGCCTTTACTGGGCTTGTAATGGATTATAACTCAGACACCGCGTTGCATCAGCTATAATACGGTACTCGATAGAAATTTCAATATCTGTGTTTTGTTCTTGATCAAAATGAGACTATTCTCAAGCGTGGAGCGACTTACCTAATCGAAACCTGATGAATTACAAATGTTACCTATTGTTAAATAAAACTTCCTACGCAGTTAAGTTTGAAGAATGCACACGCACACACAGGATCCTCTTCTACTGCAATATCTCTGTGGAATTAGTAATATATTTCAGAGCATTCACAAAGAGTTTGTAAATCTCCATGGACAGTTCGTGATATTTTCAAGTAATCCTTCCTTCAGATTTCTGTAACTAGTAGTGTCTACGGTTCTTTCCCCCCACACTCGCACACGCTTACGCCCCCACACAAAATGCGAGATTCTCTTGTCAAACAAAGTAATAAGGAAACCTCAGAGGTTAGTTTAAGGAAGCATACAAAGGTAGGCCTTCTACAAGCTTATTGGAAACATTAATTCAAACTTTACCAAATTGTTTCACGAAATCTTTTTTTCTTCATAAGATTACTCTCTTTATTATTGATTTAAGTTTGATGAATTTTCTCACTTAAAAAAAAAAATTAAAAAAGTAATGAAAAACCAGCAAACTAATCGTATTTTGCTCTGGCTCTCCAAAACTCAATCAGTCTTTTGAGTCTAGTTTGAAAACAAAGGAACACAAATGCATGGAATTCTGAAGATTTATTTTAACAGTTATTTATTGAACTTTATGCAATTTTACTATCAAGCATTATTTACAAATGAGGAATAATATATTTTGTAAACGTGCATTGTTCTGTATATATAATCATTTATAATTTTTGTGAAAAAAATTAAATAAATGAGTTTTAATAAAGAGTGTTTCCGTCCGTACTCATAATTCGACATCTTCTTACCATATTGAGTTGTTATTTATTTATCCAACGCATGGGCTTGACTTTTTGACCATTTGGAGCAGAGTCCGACTAGGGATCGTGGTAACCTAGTGGCCAAGGCATCGGATCGTGGCTGTCGTATCATGAGTTCGAGCCCCGTACTACTAAAGACCCGTCGTATAGGAGAGTGATGCATGTTAAATCTGTTCAGAGCTCAAACATCCTCCCGATGGTGTGGTAGTTAGGAGAAGGGGTTGCCCGCTCAGGTGTCGTCGTCGTCACTTAACAATGGTTCAAAATTACGAGGTCTGTCGCCAAATCTCTTTTATAGATGAACAGTGCGACGTTTATATTCATTCACTCGCTTCCCCTTCCCCCCTCAGTTCTAACTAATGACGTTTTTAGTCGGGTATTCATCGAGTCCAGGTGAGCGAACAGGTGGTCACCCTCCATTTTGGCATGGCGGACAGGCATCTTCAGCATCCAGGTTAGCCAGTAGAGATATACTTCCAAAATGTTCGCGGTGATTTGGTGAAAGTGGGTAACGGCCTCGGAGCTCTCCAGGTGCCTCTGGATAAAACCCACAAGTACCATGGTTTCCCATAGCTTTCCAAGGCTTTTGGGATTTTGGGTTGTGACAGTACACTATTTTCCAATATATGTGGTTATAGTGTCCTTTGCTCTTCTGAGGATCAAGGAGACTTTTGGTTAAGACGACTAAGCTTCCTGCTTGAAGTTTTGGTCGGTTTCCTCATTACCGGGGATTCAGCGTGACTTGGGATAACTGTGTCACTAATTAAGGTAGCCACGCACGAGGCTGCCTTGCAATAATTTTTTGATTGTTGTCAATAGTAGCAGATACCCTCACCCTTGGTGCAAAAAAGTAATTTAAAAGGAGATGAGACATTATACTGTCTCTCCTTTTTTGGATCGAAAGAGCTAGAAAGATATCTTTCGTAGGGTAGCCCATGGATGGCCTGGGGAAGTACTTAAAATTGAATTTTTTGGATTCAAGTTGATCCAGATCCTTTCAAACCTGCCATGATGCACATTAAGATGTTAGGAACATTATCTTTCATTAACATCATTTCCCTCCATCTAATTGCTTTCATTCTTGTTAAATTGAGTAAATGATTTATGCTAAACGTGAATTGACAATTTCTTGCTTTACTAACAGTTAAAGATCAACAAGCATAAAAAAAATTCATACAATTTAGTATGAGGGACAAATTACTAATTATTAGGATTTTGGGGTACCACTGAATAATCGTCCAGCTCTTTAATACGTATTTGTGTGTGTGTGGGGAATAATTAATTACCGTAAAATCCGGCGTATAACGCGCACTTATACATTCAAGCTGCATTTTTTAATTTTTCGGTACGTTTGCAGTATAACGCGCACCCCGTTTTGTACGAAGAAATCTGATATGTTAGTATACGATGTTCTTATGTTTTGAAGTCATTTATTCGAGATATTATTCCAGATTTTCGAAATAATAGTATATTTCTAGAACTAGAAATCTTTTAGTTCATAAGGTATGTCATTTCTTTTAAATAAACAGTATTTCGATATGTGTTGAAGTAAAAAAATTTTTTTATGCTCATCTCTTTTGTTATTTTTAAAGATATCGTTTTTATACCCGGCGTATAACGCGCACCCTTTATATTTCGATCTCATGTTTTGTGTTCAAAGTGCGCGTTATACGCCGGATTTTACGGTAGTTAGTTTTTTTTAAAATTCCTTCACTTAATTTTTTTCCGATCGGTGTATAATTTTTACCAATTTCTGCTAATTTTGTCTAATTGTAGCATCCTTGAAACTCAAATGTCAACTACAAAAGCAATAACATTAAAATAATTAATACATTGATCCACCTCTGAACAATGCAAGCTGTTATACGGTTCAGCATTGAATGGAATAGAAGGATGTTCTCCAGAGGGATTGCTTACCATGTATGATCAAATTGACGAGTTAAATTGGCGTGATCTAGGGACAGTCGCAGACTGGACCATTGTAAATGCGTCTGAGGAGTGAGGACTTACCTGATCTCAGTCCCATTTGTTTAATCGCCTATAACATTAGGTCCCTTGCTTTCAGCCTAGCTTTGGAGCCTCGTATCCTAGATACGGTGGTAGCTACATCAATGAGGTAATCACTACCTTCTTAACGCTCTATACTCCCTTGATTCCTGTCAAAATAATCGATTGGTAGCATTGCTCTCACCGAAATCTCACCATGTCACTGGTCCACACTGTTTTCTACAGTTCAGTTCCACCCTGTTTTCTTTAGTCCAGTTCCACACCCTCTCTCAGATAGTTTAACCTACCCAAGTACTTTGTGAATCCATGTGCAAGGTACTGGTACACAGTGACGTTTTAAGACTTATTGAGGTACTGAACCCCTATGCAAAAGTAAGTCCCATCTGCGACCTTTTAAAGTAAACAGTATATATAATACATTGTCAAATGCTCGTACAAATGATAAACTGTAGCACACAAATATACTTTATACACAATCTCACAAAACTAGGCATAAACCGAATTGACCAACTGCCACCTTATGATTAAAGGAGTATTGATGTTGAATGGGGGTAGACCTAGGACTAGACGTAGATGGTGGACCTGAGATTATAATGCAGTTCTACCATTGTTCCCAATTGGCATACAGGTGGGACAAATAAAAGTGACATGGAGAACAAAGTTCCAAGTTACAAAGCTCCTTGGCAAAGGAAAAGAGATAGTTTGCTAACCTGCTTATAGCACAAGTTGAAAATGGACCTCACCACATTTGGGATCTTTTGGGCCCCGGTCAAAGCATTATATACACCGAAGCTGGACGGCCAGTAATTAAGGAAATACCATCAGAAATATTCTGTTACATTTCTTGAAGACTATGAGGGCTGTTGCGATACAACTTAGACTTTGAGTGTTCCCCACAAAAGAAATCACACACTGACAGATCAGGTGACCTGGATGGCCAGCTAGGACTAATACCGGGATGACCTCTGCTAACAACTCTGTCAGGAGTGAAGATTGAAAACACTTTCCTATAGTTCGGCTATGAGATGTTTCGTCCAGGCTAAACCATCCTGTTGCGCAACTATAAGTCTTCTTTTCCTCCTCGAAAGGAGACACAAATGGACTCAAAATGTTAGAAATGTAACACTCTGAATTTACCGTCTGATGAAAGAAGATGGGACCAGTAATGTGGAAGACACCGCACCCCAAACCCCAATAATGCATTGGTGTATGGTGGAAGTTATTGGGATTCTCCATTTCCTTGAATTCGTCATTCTTTAAGTTGATAAAAACCCTGGCGAAACCAGGTTTTATCAGAAATAAAGAAAAGATCCATGTCCCAGCCATTTAATGTTATATTAGTAAACAGCTAGGTGTGCGCGTCACATTCACATCCAATTGTATCCACTCGTCCGGACCCCTTTTATTTGCCCCCCCACCCTGTAGCGATACCTCACCCTGGCAAATCCCTGTTTCCAGAGCATATGTTTAGAAATATTTGACGATTGAAATTACTCCAATTATGAGATTATTGAGGGCAAGTCGAAAACGACCCCCCCTTCAAGGCTGATGCGAGCAGGTAACTGTGCTAGCCCCATGCTTTAAACGTCTCTGATGGTGGCCAGACCTGTGGGACACTTTGAATGAACTGGGTATCTCGCATGGAACTTAAATTTAAGAATTGGAATGTTTGTACAACATCCAGTTGCTTCATTAAAGTGTGATGAAGCAAACAACTACACTGGTGTGCAAAACTTGCCAACAGGTGGTTTTATTGCTATAACTTCACGAAAATCATCTGAGAGACGAAATTTCGGAAATGAGGAGAGTATTATGTACGTAAAGGATGACGAAAGCATCGGCGCTGAAAAAAGGAATACAACGCTGCATGGAATCAAAACAAAAACAAGCTTCGGCTGAACGCGGCTAGTACGCGTGACCGCGATTGTTCATCCAACAGGAAGGTTCTACCGTGCCAGATGTTCTTTTTAATATGGTATATGCCCTCCTTACTACAATGGTTGCTTTGCACTGCTGTCTCCGCATACTCAGAACCAGCTGGTGCAACATTCTTGAGGTAGGAGTGCTCTATTCCGCAATCATCTGTTTGAGTTGCTTGGTTGTACTCCGGATGATGTGAGCGTGTGGCAATACGTCGCCCCAAAGCATTCCGCCACACATGTTCGATGGGATTTAAATCTGTGAGCACGCTGGCCAATCCATTCGAGTGATATCTTCACTTTCCAGGCCTCAACAGCAAGAGTGCGCATGTGGCAGTGCAGGCATTGTCATCCATAGCAAGATGAAGTCTGGGGCCAATGGCACCCCGAAAAGAGTCAGATGGGGAAGTAGTACCTCCTCACAATAGCGCGATCCCCGGTTACAGACCCTTCGTCGAAAATGTAGCTCAGTTCCGTCGTTCAGCATAATGCCAACCTGGTGACAAGAACTCCAGGACCACCGTAACGATGTGTCTTTTCCTGCGATGTTACTGATAAAACCGGGTCCTGATCTCTCTCCAAATCAAAACGCGCTGACAATCGCTTCTGGTACTGAACCGACTCTCATCCGTAAAGCAGAACACGACCTATCAGATCAAGCCAACCAGTTTTGTACTCTCTGTCCCACTGCAAAACGGTGGTTTCTGGTGGCCATCTTCAATCGGCAGCGTTCGTATTTATGGGTGAACAGGCCCCTGTATGCCCGCTTACAAAGTAAAACCTCTACACTGTCGGAATCTGTTGCTGCGCAGTAGAGTTTCGAGCAATGGCGCTTGTTGCCTGCTGTCGAACTGTTTCGCTTCGTGATGATATAATGGTCATCATCCCCGCAGTTGCCGTCCTCGGGCGGCTACACCAACCTTTCTAACAGCTGTACCTGTGGTTTGGGAACGCTTTCCAAGCGCGAAACGACACTTTGTTGATTCCGGGAATCCTTGCAGCTGTACACTGGTGACAGTACGCCCTCCTCCAGCTTCCGATCATTCTTCACGCGTGAAATCATCTAGATGATTTTCAGCTTATGTTTCACGAACTGACTCACTGGCACTTGCAGAGAATATGGTGAATTGCGTCTCCGTCCTTCATTTCCATTCCACTGTTGAGCAGCGCGCGCCGACATCACGTTTTGAGGCACGCTCACATCGCTTCTGACGTTTTGTTCCTGATATTTGCATACGCATGACGTTTCTACTGACTTACGTGTTCTACTGATTCCAGTGACCCCCTTTCTGCAATTTCATGGCTATCTGCTAAATTTTTACATTGTTGCTTAAGTTTTGCACACCAGTGTACTTACTCCTAGCGAAAAAGTTAATGATATGCATATTCTCTCGTAAAGTACGTGTATATGTTATTTCGTTCTATTTCATTTCGGTGCATCGCCTTTTTTGTTGTAGAATATATTAAATTTCAAAACACATCAGCTCTTCCTTGGGGCAGTCAATATAAAAAAAATTCTAGGACATCTAAGAAAGTGAAATAGATAAAAATAAAAATAAACCAGTTCCATATCTCTTTTCTATAAATCCAATCAATGAAATTTTTGCTCAAATGAACACGAGGTAAACACCAATCAAACGCCGACATTCTATCTTCCGGGGAAGTGAAATTTCATTTTAAGCTCTGATCAGAAATAGAATTTTCCGTAGAGACAGGAAAAAAATTCGATTTCATTTACTGTAAACAAGAAATTGACCCTCATATGATACTTGGCGCCGCTGTATTAAAAAGGGAGTGGAATGTTCTGTTTTAAGCAATGTGTTTTGGTCTGATTTCTTTAGTTAACTTTCCAACTTTTTCTCAGACACAATTGGATACAAACAATCACTAAAAACTTGTATTAAAATAGTTAAAAAATTTCGAGAAATATTTGCTTTTTAATCACATATAAAGCATACTTAGTAAATTTTGATCCACAAAGTTTTCTTAGCAAATCATATCCAAATTTCATCTTGAATGAAATTGCCTTTTCATGTGTATATACAGTTTATTTAGTTCGTTATATTTCAAGCAATTACATGTAAACATGGATCATATTTTTAATAAAATGTTTAAATATTCATCTGAATTGATACTTCGTATATGTTTACATGTGTACATAATTTTTCTTAAAAATTCAGAAAAATTCTATATGTACGTAACTTATAATTTTAACATGTAAAATTAAAAAATTTTTATACACTCAGACACAAATATAATCATGAATCATACGAGGTATGACACACAAAAGAAATCGAACTTGATCCAATAAATCATTGTATTTAAAGAATCAGTTCTCCGTGACAATATCCCCTTCAAAGTAGTTCCCTTCAGCATTCACACACTTCTTCATTTGTTGCTGCTATTGTTGGTAACAATTCTGGAACGAGATTCTTAGGAGGCCCTTCGGGAGTTTCTCCGTTTTTGCCTGAACCTCTTCCACTGAGATAAAAGAGGTTCTCTTTCAGCAAGATTTAACTGTAGGAAATAAAAAAAAGTCTCATGGGGCCAAATCAGGGGAATAAGGAGGACGTTACATGACAGAAATGTTTATGCTGTTAAGAAACTGCTTGACAGATAGGGTCATGTGAGCGGGTGCATTGTATTATTGCCACAGCCAGCCCTCCCTCCCCAATTCTGGCCTTTTATTCCTAATTTTTCACTAAGTCTTTATAGTACTATAATGTAGTAGTGTTTATTACTATTTTGACCACATATGCGAAAGTGAACTCACTCATATCACGAATTTTGGCAAAATTTTTATCTGTAATCTCTGACCTTGGACCCCCAGCAGGTTCATCATCTTCTCCACTCACCCTTCCCCCTAAAAACCTCTTATACCATTCAAACACATGTGCCCGAGGTAAAGTTACATTTCCATAAGCTTCGGTTAGTATTCCAAATGTTTTCGTAGCGTCGTTTTTAAGTTTTACAAGAAACTTGATGTTGATTCAACATTTTTCCGACAGAATACAGTGTCACTTGTTCACTCAATGACGCAGTACTCCCAACTGGCGCGATCGATTAAGGCGAAACTGGCGACATGGATAAAGAAGGTGCGTGGGATGACGTCGCCAAAACAGTTGTTGCCAACTCCACTCTTTTTTCAAGCTACATACTTAGCTTCATTTTTTGTGTCACACCCTGTATACTTAATTGTCATAAATCTAATTTAAAGCTAAGCAATACATAGACATGTAGAAAACAGTACAGATCAAAATATAATGGCCACATTAGTATGATAGCAAACTCAGACCTAGAAATTAAGATTGTAGAGTTAAGCATAGTTTTAAGGCCATGACCACTAGGCTGCCGTGGATATAAGAGGACAACGGAAAAGGAGCAAAAAGCAAACGTTTTTGAAAAGGCTCACTTGTTCCGTTAAAGAGAGTTGTTGCCTCATTTACTCATTTATTGCCTATCTCCTGTCCAAAACAAGGGTAGTTGCATCTGTTAATTTAGTAAATATTTGCCATAGTCACGTGAATTAATATTTGTAACTAAATTGTTTCTCTTGGAATGTCTTATATTAAAAGTAACATTCATGTGTGGGTCACCCATTCGGTATAGTGGTTAGAGACGCTGACTTCTGTGCCGTAGTGCCTGGGTTGGAATCCCGGAGAAGAGATGGATGTTTGTAAATGTGTAGTACCTTCGCGGTACTTTAAATAGCCGTCGAGCCGCAAGTTCTCTCGTGAGTTAAATGGAAGGGGAAGACTTCTGACCATCACCAGGGTGTTCTCTCTCAAAATTGGGGGAAGATGGGCCAAACCGTACTGATCCCCTGATGGTGCTCCAAGCTACAGATAACGAAAGGCGTCACTTAGCCCTTTGTCATCAGGAATTTTCGTGAGCCTTGATCTGACCTTTTCCGATCAGGCAGCATTAGTAACAACAACAACACATTTCATTCTCAACACTGTAGATCACGATTAAGGTATTAAAACAACATTTGAACTGATTCTTCAACTTCTATTTCCCAAGTGGTCTACATGGTTTAAAGTGAAATCAGTAGCCAGATTTGGGTCTTCATTTAATTCTTTCATGCTTGGTGGTACATATGTTGTACTACTAATTCTTATTGGCTTATTGTGTGGCGGTACATAAAACGTACCACTTGTTTGAATGACTCAGAAATTGATGATAAATGGTACATTCTCTGAACTACCACAGAAGTCAACTCCTAGGAGTTGCTCAAGTTTCAAAATATGTCAGAAACTAATTGTATGCAATGATTTAAGCAGTAGTTCATTCTTTGATCAGCTGTGAGTCTGTTGAGTAGTATTTTTTGGCAGTAACTGTGTTGTGTATTAGTAAGTGTAAATGAAAGTGATTCTTGTGATATTTGATACAAATAAGGTTAGTGCATATACTCTCACTTACAAAAGTTAAGCACGAAGATGTAAAATGCAAAAAAATCAACAAATACTGCTTCGATTGACACAAAATTTGGCAGTAAAGTAGCATATATATTTATACATAAAACAAAATCAATAATTAGATACAGAAATGAAAACAATATTAAATTTTTGTAAGTTATCAGATAGTGTCGTACTGGAGACTTAAACAGAATTATGTATAAAGGGAAAATAAACAGCATAAAATGAAAAAAAGGACAGTAATAGGGTATGTGATCTCCCCTCATCTGTATGCAAAGTTTACACCTTCTGACCATGCTTTCAATTAGGTGGTCAACCACCGCAGAATTAAGCAATCGCCATTCTTCTTGCAGAGCAGTTTTCAGCTCAACAAGAGTGGCTGGAGGTGGGAAACGTGAAGATACAGCACGGCCGAGAGCATCCCGAAGATTTTCAATGGGATTAAGATCGGGCGAACATGTTGGCTACGCCATACGCTCAATCCCTTCACTCTTCAGGTAGTCCTCGACGATGTCAGCTCTATGAGGACGCGCATTATCGTCCATTAAAACAAAAGAAGGGACAACTGCTGCAGCGTACAATCTCACAATGGGTTCTAGGACTTTATCTCGATACCGGACAGCCGTCACAGAACCCCGTTTAAAGATGTGCAGGTTGGTGCGGTATCCTAATGAAATCCCTGCCCACACCATCATGCTTCCGCCACGGAATGCATGATGTTCGGTGATGTTTTGGGGCTGATTGCGTGTTCCTTGTTTACGCCATATCCTTACGCTGTCATCTGGTCCAGGCAAATCTTGACTCATTAGTAAACATGACATTGCCCCAGTCAGACACAGTCCAATTGCCATGTTCCCTGCACCATTTTAAACGTGCCCCTCTTGATTGGACGGATAGAGGAGCACAAACTCGAAGTACTCGGGCATACAGTCCATTCATATGTAATCTTCGGCGTACAGTAGCTGCAGATAAAGCCTTACCAATGGACGCTGTAACCATAGATGTCACACGTGTGGAGGTTGCTCTGCGATTCTGCTTGGCTACAATAGCAATATATCGATCTTCCGCGGGGGTTGTATCCCTTGGGCGACCGCCTACGGGCCTTCGGACAACTGTCTGTGTGGTTTGGAATTGTTTCCATAAACGTGAAATTACAGAATGATGAACGCCGAAGAACAACATTTGTGATGACTGTCCTGCTTCAATAGCCCCGCAAGCACGCCAGTGCTCAGAATCTTCCATTCGTTTTCTGGAAGTCATAGAACACGTATGTCTCGAAAACAAATTAACGAAAAGTTTTAAACACCTTCTATCAGCACTTACAATCAACTTTGTAACCCTTCATAAAGCTGGCCTCTTATAAGACTGCCCTTTTTGCATATTTCTTGACATGAAAGCACGATTGGCTGTTACCTAACATATTTGCATACTTTCATCTACCTCTGCAGCGAATTGCATCCTCTTCAATTCTAATTGGCTTCCGAAAATTAGCATTTTCCTCTCCATGCTTAACTTTTGGAAGTGAGTATTATATAACTATATCGGCCAATATTACAATAATTAGTGCTTCACATAGGCATTGGTAGTAAGAAAACATAAAAGTCAAAAAAAAAAAGTACCACCACGCTTTTGAAGGCCAGCTTCTTGACAAATTCAAAATGCATTCCGGTTATTTTTCCGCAAAAATGGACATGTTTATTGTGCCAGATAGTTGTAGTACGTTACATACTTTAAATAATAATAATATTTATGAAATGATAATACTTACTCACAAAATTACTCAAATGTCCTGAAGGAGCTACATATATAGCTCGTGTTCAAGAAAAAATAAATACAACTAACAGACAAAAATTTTTGGTTGTTTAAAATAAAACCATAAAAAATAAAAAATATGTAGAAAAAAAAATTTTTAAAAAAAATTAAAAAAAATTATGTCTTTGGGATTAAACTAAAAAAACCTTTACAATATTAGATTATTAAAATAGAAAATTTTTTTAATATGTGAAATCAACGGGTAAAAGATTAAAAGTGTATTTATTTTTTTTCCATCTAAAAAAAAAAACTAAAATTTTACCAAAAAGTTCCATTTTTAAAGGAAGAAAAAGTCATGTTTTTAAAGAATTTAATCTTTTCAGTTTTTAAAAGCGTGGTAGTACACAAAAAATGTACCACCAATTTTTTTTTAAAAATTTTTAAAACCTTTATTTGAAAAAAATGTTTTAAAATTATTCCCTATGTTTTTCCCGGGTTTTGTTTTGTTTTTAAACCATCTAAAATTTTAATTTTTCCCCCTAATTATTTTTTTCAAAAAATTCGGTGCTGGTTAAAAAGGGCAGGGTTTTGAAAAGTATTAAAGAAGTAAAAGAAAAGGGGGCCCCAATTAAAATAAAAGGGGAAACGGTTTTATTTTTTTTGTGTTTAAATTATTGTGATTGAATCCTATATTTCAAGAAGAACAAAAATAATCACATAAATATCGAGTATTTTTGATAAAGTGCGATAAATTCATGTTTATCGTGATACCAGATTTAATTATTCACAGTTTATGTAGAATTTCGGTAATGTTAAATTTTAATTATTTTTTTTGGAATTTATTGGGAATCTAAAAAAATACTTCCCCTTCAAGGTTTTATAAAAAAAATTGAATAAATTTTTTGATTAAAAAAGTGATTTAATATTCATTTCCAAAAGCAACAATTTAAAATTTTCTGAATTCAACCAATCTTTTTCAAAGGGAAAAACGATATTTAAAATTTTTAGTTTTTGGGTTTTATTCCCGAATGATGTTAATTTTTAGTGACAAAAAACAAGCTATAAACTATTTATTTCTGCATCAAAACAATTCCGTGTCATTTATGAATTTTTTTTTAATAGTAAACAAAATCTGAATCATTTTGTTTCCCCAAAAAAAAACAAGCAATATAAAAAAGGGTTTTTAAGTCCCCAATTTTTACTTGGGTCAACAAAAAGAAAACTTTTTAAGTTACTTTTATTTTAAAAATTTTTCCCAATTAAAAAATAGAAAAATATTTAAATCCAAATTTAAGGGTTATTCAATTTTTCCAAACATTAAAAAAATATCGGGATTTTAAAAAAACAATCTTTTAAAAATTTCATTAACCCCAATGCTTTAAAAAAGAGAAAAAAAAAATTTTAAATTTTGACCCAAATTCCCAAAAAAAGAAACCACAAAATTGTATCTTTTTTTCCTTTTAAATAATTAGTTTTAAACAATTAATTTTTATTAATTATAATTAAATTATTGCATTGTCATCCAAAATAATCATGTATATTAAATTTCAGCTCAATTGAGCTCTTTAAAAATGCCTTTTATTAATGATTGACAATTCCACCAAGATAAACAAACAAACAAACAAACAAACAAACAAACAAACAAACAAACAAACAAACAAACAAACAAACAAACAAACAAACAAACAAACAAGCAAACAAATAAATAAATATATAGAGAATGTGAGTTAATAGTAGGAATTGAAAAAGATATAAATTTCGAATTTTATATATGACTAGAGCTCGATTTTTATTTTTGACGGAAGGGCCTTTCCCCCAAATATTTAAGAATTTTAATATTATAGAAAGCATTATTTATTGCTCTACGGACAGGTATAAGGGCCATCAATAATTTTTTATAAGATAGAAAAGTATGATAAAGCATATAGAAAGTATTCTCTCACTTTTCTTATACACAATGTATAAACATCTCAAATTATTTTAGCTATAATATTGTATATCCTGGGTAAAAACAGCGATACTCAAACCTGGGCTTGTCGCAGTGGCCTGTCATCCCATTCTCTAGAAATTCTTATTTAAAAAAAAATTGTATACAAAATTTGGTGAGAAATTCTTTGTCAAGAAGTATAATATATCTATTTTGCTTTTTGTTGTCAGTATCGTACGGGTACGAATTGATATTCTTTTTTCTATTTGGAGCAGTTACGGTTAGTAATAACAGACAACAGTGGGTGGAATTAATTTTTAACTGTCTTTCATATCTTGCAAACGAAAAATATTTGAAGAAAATATATCGTTTCAGGACGATTGGGAAGTTGAGTATTTTGTAGCGAAAAACAAACATGGATCATTAATTGTTTGATTTGTCATGATACCAATAAACAGGAATCATTCAATGACATTTTCCTCGAAGATCTCTTTCAAGAGGTGATAAAATAAAGGCTTATCTTGAATAATCCATGCAACAGCAACAAATTGGTTTGCCAGTGGTAATATCACAGCGGTAACAAAAACATCCCATGAAGTTTATTATATTATTGGTAATCATATGAAACAGTTTACTGATGCATAAATTATGAAAGAGTGTTTCTTAAATGCTTTTAATTTAATGTTAGTAACAAAAATAAAAAATATAAAATAATAATAACTAAAAAAAGAAAAACAGGAATTATAATATTATGATCCATTTTCCACATTTTAAATTTCCAATGTTATCTTGATCTTAAAGCCTTTCTCCTCCCCTCCCCCATTTATCCTCATGTTGCGCCCCTGGTGAAATAACTAACATGTGTATGCGGCCCGCGTGAAATGGCTGACATATGCATGCGGCCCAACAGAAAAAAAGTTTCAGTACCCCTGGGGTAGAGGAATTGAGTTTGTTGCTGGCTTTGTATGGCCAAGGCTTCAACTCCGACTCAAGTCGGTGGATTTTCATGATGCAGAAATTCGACAACTACCATGTCGTATGATTATGCTGTATGTTAAAGATTTGTTGTTTGCCTGTTTGGCTTGGGTGTCCTCGGTAAAATTAAATTCCTAGTTCCATTTCACATCGTCAGAGCTCAGATGCTTCCCTCTGGGGAGGAAACTGGGAGTCAAAATTATATTGCGGTGATTAGTATTCCTCCTATAGGATGCCGAACTAAAAAGTGATACCAGCTCCTGAGAATGTAAAAGGTCTGCAATGGTGACCACCGATTAGCAGTCTAAATAGAAAAAACCGATATATTTGTTGCCGCTGAGACCTTCGAGTGATCATGTTTACGAACTCGTGTTCGAAGGTGTTTCTATCCAGACTAGAACTCGAATCCAAGAGCCACCAAAGACAAGCAGTGCAGAGAGGGTATTGTAAATTAGATCTGTAAAAGATTAAAGTAGAAACGTTGGTATTTTTTGGAAGTTTGGAGAAATGGGATGACAGCTTGTTGTCATCCTCGTCACTAATTCGTGGTTCAAATTTACGAAATCAGTCACCAACAGAAACCCCAATACTGTTTTCCAAGAGGAGGTATCTGCAATCGGATTCTCCGCCCCATGGGCAGTTACTAAAAATGTTAGAATTGATACTTACACTGATAGTATATTATTCATGTTTTCTTAAAATTCCTAATAATAAATCTGCTTATCTTAATTTAATAAAGAATAAACTATCCACCTCAACTTCTATATTTTCTGGGTAAAGGCTCATAATAATAACTTTTTAATGCGATATTGCAGATCATTTTGCTAAAGTTGCTACTACTAATGGCGAAAAGGGTAAGTGTCCCCACCCCTGGCTCTTATGCCATCAAATTGTTTCAAAATAAATTAATTCAGGACCAGGAGAGTTGATGGTCAAACTTTAATAATGGTTTACAAGTCAAACACTTCTTTTCCAAACCCAGTTTAGAGAGAGATATATCTATCACCATTCTAGATAAGTTACCCAATTCTTAACAAAAAATGGTCTAATTGTTTCTCACTTGTTTCACTTCAAATTAAAAGCTACTCCAAATTGTCTTTGTGGATCTGCTGGAGACGCTGACCATTATGTGTTTGAATGTCCCCTGATTAAGGATTTATACGTATTTCAATGTCGAAATTCCAATTAGTTCATAAGTTATGCCCAACTGTTTCTTTGAAACTCGTCCATTCTTTCAATAGTTTGTTTCAGTGACATGCCCACCACTATTTTTTTTTCACCCTAGAAAGTTACTAAAGTGACCCATTTAACTCGAAATTTGACCAGGAATCTCAATATGGTCTCCATTTCGCGAAATTCCTGTAACTCTTTTTTACAAATGAAACACCTTCTTGATAAAAACCGACCCTTTTTGGCTTGAAAGCCAACTTACCGACCGATTTTAAAAAACCGGATGCTATTCGAACGGGGAGCCGTTCCGAAACCCGAAGACACTTAAAACGTTACTCTGCGATTATTAGAACTCCAGTTATTGCACTTTAGTAATGCATTTCTATGAGAAGTATCAGAAAAAAACCGAAAAAAAGCAAAAAATATTTTAATTCGGTATTATCGTTTTTTAAGCGTTCCTCTTTCAAATGGGCTTAATTACAACGCATTTCTCTTTTTCGTGCATTTGGGTCTTTTTTTTGTCATCCTCCAATTCTTACCAAACTTAGTTTTTCTTGCACAGAAGTGAACGCTGATCACGAATATGTATGGCGCTTGTCGACATTCGAATTAGTACAAAAGTTATGCCTAACTGTTTCTTTGTAATTCGTCCCCTTTCAATAGACTGTTTCAGTGACATGCCCACCACTATTTTTTTTTTTACCCTAGAAACTTACCAACGTGACCCAAACCACTCGAAATTTGACCAGGAATCTAAATCTGGTCTCCGTTTCGCAAAATTGCTGTAACATTTTTTTTAAAAGTTGAAAAACCTTGAAAAATACCGACCTATTTGGCTTCAAATGCTTACCACTATTTTTTTTTCCCTAGAAACTTACCAAAGTGACCCATTTCACTCGAAATTTGACCAGAAATCTAAATCTGGTCCCTTTTCGCGAATTTCCTGTAACTATTTTTTAAAAATGAAATACCTTCTTGAAAAAAACCCAAATATTCGGCTTGAGAGGCCCACCACTATTTTTTTTTTACACTAGAAACTTACCAAAATGACCCCTTTCTCTCGAAATTTGACCAGAAATTTAAATCTGGTCTCCGTTTCGCGAAATTCCTGCACTTTGTTTTAAAAATGAAACAACTTCTTGAAAAAAACCGGCCTATTTGGCTTGAAAGATAACTTACCTACCGATTTTAAAAACCGGGTGTCATTCGAACGGAGTTATTTTAAAAACCGAAGACACTTAAAACATTACTCTACGATTATTAGTCATCAAGTTATTGCACTTTGGAAATGCATTTCTATGACAAGTATCAGGAAATCATCGAAAAAAAAAAAAGTACAAATTTTTTAATTGCGTATTATCCTTTTTTAAGCGTTCCTCTTTCAATTGGGTTTAATTGCAACGCATTTCTCTTTTCCGTGCGTTTGCGTCTTTGCTTTCAATAGTCTGTTTCAGTGACATGCCCACCACTATTTTTTTTTTACCCTAGAAACTTACCAAAGTGACCCTTTTCAATAGAAATTTGACCAGGAATCTAAATCTGGTGTCCTTTTCGCAAAATTCCTGTAACATTTTTTAAAAATGAAACAACTTGAAAAAAAAAATTTGGTTTTAAAAAAGGGCCAAATTTTTTTTCCCGAAACTTTTAAAAGACCCCTTTCACTTCGAAAATTTGCCAGAAATTTAAAATGGTCTCCTTCATGAAAATTCCCGCACTTTTTTTTAAGAATGAAACAACCGAAAAAAACCACCTACTCGGCGAAATGCCCCCCATATTTTTTTTTTTTTCCCCCAGAAACTTAAAACCCCGACCCTTTCACTAGAAAATTTTACCAAAAATTAAATTTTGTTTCCCGGGAAAAACCTGTTTTTGGGTTATTAGACATCAAGTTATTGCCGGAAATGCATTTCTATGACAAGTATAGAAAAAACAAAAAAAAGGAAAAAAATTTTTTTTTCGGTATTTCCTTTTTTCGTTCCCCCAATTGGGGTTTTAAATTGCAAAGATTTTTTTCCGTGGTTTTTTTTTTATCATCTAATTTTTTAAAAAGTTTTCGCCATAATTCCTTGATCAGAATATTATTGCCTTTGAAATTCAAATTGTTCAAAATTATCCAACTTTTCTTTTAAATTTGTCCCCTTTCAATAGCTTTTTAGGCATGCCCCCCTTATTTTTTTTTTCCCAAAAAAACCAAAATAATCAATTCCATAAAGGGGCGGAAAATAAAGGTCTCCGTTTTCGAAATTTTGTAAAATTTTTAAAATGAAAAAAGTTGAAAAAAACAGGTCTATTCGGCGAAAGCCCACCACTATTTTTTTTTCCCCCGAAAACCAAACCTTTCCCGAAATTTAACCAGGGAAATTAAATCTGGTCTCCCTTTTGTAAAAATTCCCGGGGAAATTTTTTTAAAAAGAAACACCTTTTGTAAAAACCGACCTATTTGGCTTGAAATAACACCACTATTTTTTACCCTAAAATTACCAAAGTGACCCATTTACTCGAAATTTGATACAAATCTAAATCCGGTCTCCGTTTCGCGAAATTCTGTCACTCTTTTTAAAAATGAAACACATTCTTGAAAAAACAGGCCTACTTTGGCTTGAAAGCCAATTTACCTACCGATTTTAAAAACCGGTGTAATTCGATAGGGGAGCCGTTTTAAAACCGAAGACTTTTAACATTACTCTGCGATTATTAGACATCAAGTTATTGCACTGGAAATGCATTTCAAACAAAGTATCAGAAAATCACCGAAAAAAAGTAAAAATTTTTAATTGCGGTATTATCCTTTTTAAGCGTTCCTCTTTCAAATGGGCTTAATTCAACGCATTTCTCTTTCCGTGCGTTTGGGTCTTTTTGTCAACCTCCCATTCTACCAAACTTATTGTTTCCTGCACAGAATTCAACGCAGATCGCGAAGAGGTATGGCACTTGTCGAAATTCTATTTATTTCAAAAGTTATGCACAACTGTTTCTTTGAAATTCGTCCCCTGTTTCAGTAGTCTGTTTCAGTGACATGCCCACCACTATTTTTTTTTATTCTAAAAGCTTACGAAAGTGACCTATTTCACTCAAAATTTGACCAGGATTCTAAATCTTTTCTCCGTTTCGCGAAATTCCTATAACTTTTTTTAAAAATGAAACTCCTTCTTGGAAAAAACCGGCTTATTTGGCTTGAAATCCAACTTACCTACCGATTTTAAAAAACCGGGTGTCATTCGAACGGGGAGCCATTTTTAAAACCGAAGACATTTAAAACATTACTCTGCGATTATTAGATATCAAGTTATTGCACTTTGGAAAAGCATTTCTATGACTAAAATCAGAAAATCACATCGAAAAAAAAAAAAAGTAAAAATTTTTTAGTGCGGTATTATTCTTTTTTAAGCGTTCCTCTTTCAATTGGGTTTAATTGCAACGCATTTCTCTTTTACGTGCGTATGGGTCTTTGCGTTCAATAGTCTGTTTCAGTGACATGCCCACAACTATTTTTTTTTTTTTTACCCTAGAAACTTACCAAAGTGACCGTTTTCACTAGAAATTTGACCAGGAATCTAAATCTGGTCTCCTTTTCGCAAAATTCCGGTAACTCATTTTAAAAAATGAAACACCATCTTGAAAAAAACCGACCAAATTACCTACCGACTTTAAAAAACCGGGTGTCATGCGAACGGGGAGCCGTTTTTAAAACCGAAGACTTTTAAAACATTACTCTGCGATTATTAGGCATCAAGTTATTGCACTTTGGAAATGCATTTCTATGACAAATATCAGAAAATCACCGAAAAAAAAAGTAAAAATTTTTTAATTGCGGTATTATCCTTTTTTAAGAGTTCCTCTTTCAATTGGGTTTAATTGCAACGCATTTCTCTTTTCCCTTCGTTTGTGTCATTTTTTTGTCATCCTCCAATTCTTACCAAACTTAGTGTTTCTTGCAGAGAATTGAACGCTGATCACGAATATGTATGGCGCTTCTCGAAATTCCAATTAGTTCAAAAGTTATGCCAAACATTTTTTTTGAAATTCGTCCCTCTTTCAATAGTCTGTTTCAATGACATGCCCACCACTATTTTTTTTACCCTAGAAACTTACCAAAGTCACCCTTTTCACTAAAAATTTGACCAGGAACTAAATCTGGTCTCCTTTTCGCAAAATTAATGTAACTCTCTTTAAAAAATGAAACACATTCTTCACACACACAAAGAAAACCGACCTATTTAGCTTGAAATGAGCACCACTTTTTTACCCTAAAACAACAAAGTGACCCACTTCCCTCGAAACTTGACCAGGAATCTAAATCTGGTTTCCTTTTCGCAAAATTCCTGTAACTTTTTTTTAAAAATGAAACACCTTCTTGGAAAAAAACCGACCTATTTGGCTTGAATGCGAACTTACTGATCGATTTTAAAAAACCGGGTGTCTTTCGAACGGGGAGCCGTTCCCAAACCCGAACACACTTTAAACATTACTCTGCGATTATTAGAACTCGAGTTATTGCACTCGGTAATGCATTTATTTGACAAGTATCAGAAAAACACCGAAAAAAAACCAAAAATATTTTAATTGCGGTATTATCCTTTTTTAAGCGTTCCTCTTTCAAATGGGCTTAATTGCAACGCATTTCTCTTTTCCGTGCGTTTGGGTCTTTTTTTGTCATCCTCCAATTCTTACCAAACTTATTGTTTCCTGCACAGAATTCAACGCAGATCGCGAAGAGGTATGGCACTTGTCGAAATTCTATTTATTTCAAAAGTTATGCCCAACTGTTTCTTTGAAATTCGTCCCCTGTTTCAGTGACATGCCCACCACTATTTTTTTTATTCTAGAAGCTTACGAAAATGACCCATTTCACTCAAAATTTGACCAGGATTCTAAATCTTTTCTCCGTTTCGCGAAATTCCTATAACTTTTTTTAAAAATGAAACTCCTTCTTGGAAAAAACCGGCCTATTTGGCTTGAAATCCAACTTACCTACCGATTTTAAAAAGCCGGGTGACATTCGAACGGGGAGCCATTTTTAAAACCGAAGACATTTAAAACATTACTCTGTTTTGGTTTTGTTTAAAAGCTTTCATGACTAAACAAAATACTGAAAAAAAAAAAAAAATTTTAATTGCGGATTTTTTTGGTCCCTTTTCAATTGGGTTTTTTGAAACCATTTCCCATTTTTCTTAAAATTTCTTTTTCGAATTTCCCCCAAAAATTTTTTTTCCGAAATTACCAAATATTTTTTCCCAAAAAATTAAGGGAAAAACCCGGTTTTTTTTAAAAAACCTTTTAAAAAAAAAAACCCCTTGAAAAACCCCCATTTCCCAAAGTAACCCTTTTTTCCCCGAAATTTAAAAAAAATTTTTTCGAAATTTGCCAAAATTTAAATTTTCCCTTTTTGAAAAACCGCCTTTTTTGAAGGCCCCTTAAAAACCGAAACCCGGCAAAACCCACATATTTTTTTACCCAGAAACTTTTAAAAAGCCCTTTTTAAATTTTTGAAATCTAAATCTTTTTTTAAAAAACCAAAAAAAAATAAAAATTTTTTTAAAAAAGGCCTTTTTTTGGGGAAACCCAACCCCCCTTTTTTTGGGGGGATTAAGGGGGGGGGTTTTTAAAAAAACTTTTTTTTCCGGTTTTTGACACAATTATTTTGCCTTTGGGAAAACATTTTTTAAAGTATCAAAAAACCCAAAAAAAAAAAAATTTTTATTTGTTTTTACCTTTTTTTTCATTTTTTTAAATTTTTAATTAACCCCTTTTTTTTTCTTTGGGCATTTTTTTTCATCCTCAAAATTTTTAAAAACATTTTTTAAAAATTCAAATTTTAAAGAATTATTGGGGCAAATTTTACAAAATTACCAAGTTTCTTTTAAATTCGTTCTTTTTTTCGTTTGTAATCCCCCCTTTTTTTTTTATTTTTTTCCCCGAAACTTCCGAATTTCCCCGAAATTTTCCAAACCCAAAAATTTTCCGTTTTTAAAATTTTTAACAAATTTTTAAAAAAAAAAAGGAAAAACGGTCTTTCGGGGAAACCCCCACTTTTTATAAAAATTAAAAAAAGGCCCATTTCCCCGAAATTTTCCAAATTAAACGGTTGTTTTGAAAAGGGAAATTTTTTTAAAAAGAAAACCCCCCTTTAAAAAAAAGTATTTGGCTTAAATAACCCAAAAAATTTTTTTTTTTAAAAAAATTACCAAAGTCCACCCAAAATTGGGGTTAAAACCTTGTTTCCCAAAAATTGGGGGGGGGGGGGGGGGGGGGGGGGGGGGTTTTAATTGCAGCATTTCTCTTTTCCTTCGTTTGTGTCATTTTTGTCATCCTCCCAAATTTTTACCAAACTTAGTGTTTCTTGCAGAGAATTCAACGCTGATCACGAATATGTATGGCGCTTCTCGAAATTCCAATTAGTTCAAAAGT
Source organism: Trichonephila inaurata madagascariensis (assembly GCA_019973955.1). Classification (NCBI taxonomy): domain Eukaryota; kingdom Metazoa; phylum Arthropoda; class Arachnida; order Araneae; family Nephilidae; genus Trichonephila; species Trichonephila inaurata. The sequence goes on from BMAV01013976.1 coordinate 53,453, forward strand.
TATGCCAAACATTTTTTTTGAAATTCGTCCCTCTTTCAATAGTCTGTTTCAATGACATGCCCACCACTATTTTTTTTACCCTAGAAACTTACCAAAGTCACCCTTTTCACTAAAATTTGACCAGGAACTAAATCTGGTCTCCTTTTCGCAAAATTAATGTAACTCTCTTTAAAAAATGAAACACATTCTTCACACACACACAAAAAAACCGACCTATTTAGCTTGAAATGAGCACCACTTTTTTTTTTTACCCTAAAAACAACAAAGTGACCCACTTCCCTCGAAACTTGACCAGGGGAAACAAATCTGGTTTCCTTTTCGCAAAATTCCTGTAACTTTTTTTTAAAAATGAAACACCTTCTTGGAAAAAAACCGACCTATTTGGCTTGAATGCGAACTTACTGATCGATTTTAAAAAACCGGGTGTCTTTCGAACGGGGAGCCGTTCCCAAACCCGAACACACTTTAAACATTACTCTGCGATTATTAGAACTCGAGTTATTGCACTCGGTAATGCATTTCTTTGACAAGTATCAGAAAAACACCGAAAAAAAAACCAAAAATATTTTAATTGCGGTATTATCCTTTTTAAGCGTTCCTCTTTCAAATGGGCTTAATTGCAACGCATTTCTCTTTTCCGTGCGTTTGGGTCTTTTTTTGTCAACCTCCCATTCTTACCAAACTTATTGTTTCCTGCACAGAATTCAACGCAGATCGCGAAGAGGTATGGCACTTGTCGAAATTCTATTTATTTCAAAAGTTATGCCCAACTGTTTCTTTGAAATTCGTCCCCTGTTTCAGTGACATGCCCACCACTATTTTTTTTTATTCTAGAAGCTTACGAAAGTGACCCATTTCACTCAAAATTTGACCAGGATTCTAAATCTTTTCTCCGTTTCGCGAAATTCCTATAACTTTTTTTAAAAATGAAACTCCTTCTTGGAAAAAACCGGCCTATTTGGCTTGAAATCCAACTTACCTACCGATTTTAAAAAGCCGGGTGACATTCGAACGGGGAGCCATTTTTAAAACCGAAGACATTTAAAACATTACTCTGCGATTATTAGATATCAAGTTATTGCACTTTGGAAAAGCATTTCTATGACTAAAATCAGAAAATCACATCGAAAAAAAAAAAAGTAAAAATTTTTTAATTGCGGTATTATTCTTTTTTAAGCGTTCCTCTTTCAATTGGGTTTAATTGCAACGCATTTCTCTTTTCCGTGCGTATGGGTCTTTGCGTTCAATAGTCTGTTTCAGTGACATGCCCACAACTATTTTTTTTTTACCCTAGAAACTTACCAAAGTGACCCTTTTCACTAGAAATTTGACCAGGAATCTAAATCTGGTCTCCTTTTCGCAAAATTCCGGTAACTCATTTTAAAAAATGAAACACCATCTTGAAAAAAACCGACCTATTTAGCTTGAAATGTCCACCACTTTTTTTTTTACCCTAGAAACTTACCAAAATGACCCATTTCACTCGAAATTTGACCAGAAATTTAAATCTGGTCTCCGTTTCGCGAAATTCCTGCACTTTGTTTTAAGAATGAAACAACTTCTTGAAAAAAACCGACCAACTCGGCTTGAAATGCCCACCACTATTTTTTTCACCCTAGAAACTTACCAAACTGACCCATTTCACTAGAAATTTGACCAGAAATCTAAATCTGGTCTCGGTTTCGCGAAATACCTGTAACTGTTTTTAAAAAATGAAACACCTTCTTGAAAAAAACCGGCCTATTTGGCTTGAAAGCCAACTTACCTACCGATTTTTAAAACCGGGTGTCATTCGAACGGGGAGCCGTTTTTAAAACAAAAGACACTTTAAATATTACTCTGCGTTTATTAGACATCAAGTTATTGCACTTTGGAAATGCATTTCTATGACAAGTATCAGAAAAAACACAAAAAAGGAAAAATTTTTTATTTACGGTATTATCCTTTTTTCAGCGATCCTCTTTCAATTGGGTTTAATTGCAACGCATTTCTCTTTTCCGTGCGTTTGGGTCATTTTTTAGTCATCCTCCAATTCTTACAAAACTTAGTTTTTCTTGCACAGAATTCAACGTTGATCACGAATATGTATTGCGCTTGTCGAAATTCGAATTAGTTCAAAAGTTATGCCCAACTGTTTCTTTGAAATTCGTCCCCTCTTTCAATAGTCTGTTTCAGTGACATGCCCACCATTATTTTTTATTTTTACCCTAGAAACTTACCAAAGTAATCCATTCCACTCGAAATTTGACCGGGAATCTAAATCTGGTCTCCGTTTTGCGAAATTCATGTAACAATTTTTTAAAAAATGAAACAAGTTGAAAAAAGCAGGTCTATTCGGCTTGAAAGGCCCACCACTATTTTTTTTTTACCCTAGAAATTACCAAAGTGACCCATTTCACTCGAAATTTAACCAGGAATCTAAATCTGGTCTCCGTTTTGTAAAATTCGTGGAACTTTTTTTTAAAAATGAAACACCTTCTTGAAAAAACCCGACCTATTTGGCTTGAAATAACCACCACTATTTTTTTACCCTAGAAACTTACCAAAGTGACCCATTTTACTCGAAATTTGATAAGGAATCTAAATCCGGTCTCCGTTTCGCGAAATTCCTGTCACTCTTTTTTAAAAATGAAACACATTCTTGAAAAAAAACGGCCTATTTGGCTTGAAAGCCAAATTACCTACCGATTTTAAAAAACCGGGTGTCATTCGAACGGGGAGACGTTTTTAAAACCGAAGACTTTTAAAACATTACTCTGCGATTATTAGGCATCAAGTTATTGCACTTTGGAAATGCATTTCTATGACAATATCAGAAAATCACCGAAAAAAGTAAAATTTTTAATCGGATATCTTTTTAAAATTCCTCTTTCAATTG
>BMAV01013978.1:2189-21773 GCA_019973955.1 Trichonephila inaurata madagascariensis
ATTTTTTCGTATTAAAAGAATTTCGCGTTACGGGATATTACAAAAAAAACAAACATATTCTTCAAAATTAAGTTCAATAGAGTACATTTTATTCACATAAATTTGTATATATGCATGTATTTAATAAAACTCAATACAACAAAAACATTCACAAGAGCTTGATGAAATTTAATACAAAATTTTTAAGTTTTTTTAAAAAACAAAACATTTATTGAGTTTTTCAAAAAATATCTGATATTTTTCAATGGATTATCTTTTTTAACATCAAATTGTCAACAAATTAACCGATGTCGGCCATTTTGTTATTCACTTCAACATTGGAATATACGTCTAAATAACTGCGCATACTTTTTATAATGTTCCTCATTTCGGATGACGTGGGAACAGGAGCTGCGCTATTCAATTCATTTTTACCGTCGGAATCTATATCAATGATATTTTTTGAGCTTTTTCAACAAACTCCAAAATGTATTTGTCTGCCATATTTGGGGCTGTACACACATTATCAAAATCTACTGCAACGAATTCTTCCGATGATGCAGTAAGGCAGTCCAATAATATGTAAAACCATCTCACTTTCATTTCCCACCCCTCTTAAATCTCGAATGTTTCCCATATTTTGTTCATTCCCAGACGAGAAAACTTTTCGTGTTAAGCGATTTTCGTTTCTTGTTAAGAAAAAAAATACGTGAGACTGCACAGTAGTTTGTCGGCACCATTGTATTATTTCTTGTCAACCTATCTTTCGTCTTAAGCGTTTTCGTGTTAAACGTACTTCACTGTATCTGGTTTATTTTATACATTTCTAGAAAATTAATATGTATAATAGAGTTTACTTTTGTTTTGGGCCTATTTTTTCAAAGGTAATTAACTTAATCTTGTTTACACATAATCTGTTATGTCAATCGAAAACTTATGGGACCTCTGTAAAACATAAAAATAAAAATAGTTTTTTTTTTTGCATATCTAACGGCGTGTTTCTTACTATATTTATAATCTAAAGTACTAGAAATGATTGAGGGAGAAAAAAAAGTTTAAAAATTATTCAAGATTTTAAAATAACTATAAGGTTGTTATCTTTGTCGCCCAGCCGGTATAGTGGTTAGCGACGCTGACTGCTGTGCCGTTGAGACTGGATTTGAATCCCGGAGAAGACATGGATATTGGTGAATGTATAGTGCCTTCGCGGCATGGGGGTACTTTAAATAGCCTTCGAGCCGTAAGTCCTTTCGTGAGGTTGGTGGAAGGGGAAGAGAGGTGGGAGGCCCCTGACCACCCCCAGGGTGTTCTTCCTCTGAATTGGGGTGAAACCGAGCTAAATCATTCTGTCACCTGTATGGTGCTCAAAGCTACCGCTAACGACAGGCGTCACTTAACCCTTAACCATGATGAATTTCGTGGGCCTTGATCCAGCCTTTGCCGATCAGGTGGCATTGGTAACAACAACAGGTTGTTATCTTTTATTCGAGATCTTCAATTTCTTCTTAAGTTACCTTTCTTCATAGTTTTTTAATGGGTAAAGATTTTAATGCAGCAGTAAATTACAATTACTCCGAATTTTTTTAAAATTATCTTTTTATTACCTAGTATTTTTTTTTTTCTTTTAATCTGTGAAAGAGCTTGTATGTAAGATTTTTTCCTATATAATCCATATTTTTTTCCTGCAGTTACTGAATTAATTTGAGAAATAAAAATTAACTTTATATCACAATGTAAATGTGAATGCATGACATAAAAGCTCTAATTTAACCCATACTTTTTATTGCAAATTATTTAGTTTTCATTTTAGTACCAAATAAGATCGATATAATTTTTAATTTCAGGAGTTTTTATTTTAATGTCAGAGAATGCAGTTTCACTAGAGATATCTAATTCCCACGTAACTTTAATTGTGTGAGTGCGCGAGTGTGCACGTAAAAATTTCCATATCTTTACGTGAATCATGTCTCTCAAAAGCTAAATTCTATAACATGCGTAAATGTTTCGTGTTAAGTTTAAATTAAATATAAAAATTTTATTCTTGTGAAAAATTATCTTCAAGAATTAACATAAAACCCAATTAAAATGTAAAGAAACCCTAAAAAAGGAAAACAAATTTTTAAAAAGAAAAAAAAAGCCTTTTTAAACAGTTAAAAAAATCCTGGCTGAAAAACCATAAAAATTTGGCTGCATAAACTTGAAAATTTTCCAAGTATCTATTTTATTAACAATGTTAAAGTAAAAAAGTAGTGAAATCTTTTTATATTTTCTGAGATGAGAGATACCGAATTCATAAAATCAACTTTTGGGCAATTTTTTTCAGTGAGATACGGGGAAATTCAAAAACTTCCTTCTGTTTTTAAAATAAAAATTATACAATTACTTGTTTTCCTTATTTTATTAACTTAAAAGAAATTGATTTGAATGTCTATCAAAATCAGGATATGGGCTTTAATATAATTTTTTTATGTTTTATATTTTATTTCGTGATATTTATAATTTTTTTTAGGAAAGTTAAAGTCAGTTTCCATGTGAAATGTTTGTACCAAAAAAAGTAATTCAAAAATCTCTCTCTCTCTCTCTCTCTCTCTCTCTATATATATATATATATATATATATATATATATATATATATATATATATATATAGTGATGCTGTAATAAATTTATTAAGTTCTATCACAACAATGCCAACGGTCAAGATAAGTCGCCAAGTTGGCGATTCCCATTTCGCATGTGTCGTACGCTCTGAATTGGCAACCATGTGCTTCATTTCACTTTATGTCGCCTATACGGTTGCGACAGTACATTACTGCAAGCTCGCTCTCGCAGAAAAATATCGCAACGATTGCCTGGACTGGAATCGTTGCCTGAGAAGAAAGGCGTTGTCTCATACGAAGACTTATTAACGATCAACGGAACTAAATACTCAAGTTTCCGAGAAGTTGCAAGAGCTGCAGGTTTATAATAATCTGAAGACTTAATCAATGAAGTGTTGAACAATGCAGCTTCAGTGATGAGTTTAACTAAAGCGTAGCGCCAAGAACGAATTTTGCGAACAAAACCGCCAAATAAATAGAACTGTATAATACATGCAAATTACAATTTCAGCAATGAGAGCAACCCCCATTGTATAATTTGTACTACGGGGGCTGTGGTCCGTCGTTAGGTGGACAGAAATTACCCCACCCCCTTATTTTTTTTAACAAGTTTCGTTTATTTAATTCTTTCGGGTACGAAAATTTATTATTTGTTTGGAAAAAAGAAGAATGTTTGCAGACTCTCTTGAAAATCAGCAAAAACAATCAATAGTTCACATACACACACACACATTTATATAGAAATTTATATTACAATCTAAAGTCTTTTACTATAGCAACATGTTTTATTATGTAAAGTATATACATATAACATAAAATAAATGTAATTATATGAAAATGCAAATTTTTATTTCAAAAGGAAAACAATATTGCAGATTAAAATAGTGTAAAAAAATTATTGGATATGTTGCATTTTTTATATTTTCACGAGATTGGTATGCAGTTGAATTGAATATGAAATTGGAATGTTTGATTGTTTTGTTTTTTTGTTTCGACACGCCTTATTGTTGTTGTTACTAATGCCACCTGATCGGCAAAGGCCAGATCGAGGCCCACGAAATTCATCATTGTAAAGGGCTCAGTCGTTAGCCGTAGCTTTGAGCACCATACAGGTGACAGAACGATTTGGCTCAATTACACCCCAATTTAGAGGGAGAACATTCTGGGGGTGGTCAGAGGCCTCCCACCTCTCTTCCGCTTCCACCAACCACACGAGAGGACTTGCGGCTCGACGGCTATTTAGAGTACCCCCATGCCGCGCAGTCACTATACATTTATAAACATCCATGTCTTCTCCGGGATTCGAACCCAGTCCCTACGGCACAGCAGTCAGCGTCGCTAACCATTATACTGGATGGGCGACTCGCAACGCCTTAAAAAATAATTTAATTTTCTCTTTAATTTGCAATATCCCATTCGTTATATAAAAGAGCAATTTCTTTAAGCTTATATATATATATAAAGCTTTAAAATGTAATTTAAGCGAGATTGTGAGTGATTTAGAAAGATAAAGTATGATTTACAATGGTTTCTGTTCTGTGGAACATTTCTTCTCTTCTATAATTTACGATTATCTCGTAAAGTATTCACCTAAATCACCACTTCTAAAAAAATCTCTCAAAACAAAACTCATTGAGATCTATATTAAATAATCTGTTAAGAGTTAATTCGTTCAATATTAATACCGCATTCACTGATTATTCTGATATATTTTATAGGTTTATATATTGAACAAATGATTATGTATAAAAAGTAAAATGATTTTTATTATTCCTATTGATATGTTGGACAGGATACTGTCTGACACATTAGTAAATTACTATATTTATTTCACATTTCATCTGTGTGAAATGAAAAGTACTTCCTTAATAATGTTACTGAATACGTATAATTATTTTTTCAATATATATATATATATATATATATATATAATAAATGAAAATGTTCTGAATAATAATATATAACGTTTAATATTTTACACCGGTTTTTTCTCCCTCATTTTCCACTTTTTCTTTGTGGAATTTGGACTTCTGGAAATAAAAAAATAAACTTTGGAGACCATAAAATCTTGATTAACACTAAATTTCTTAGGAAGGTAAAATAAATGTCTTTATCCGTTGAGAAAAACAAGAATTACGAACAAAAAAAGGAGAACTATTTAACTTAGTACCTAAGTTGTATAATGATGCACTATTCATAAGCATTTCATGAGGTAAAACATAACTGTTCCTTAAATTTCTAGATTTTTTTATAACTTTAAACAAAAAAATATTAGAAACAGTACAATTTGAAGTTTAATGTATGTTACAGTGTGAACTTCGCATTCATTTTACTATGAAAAATAATGCAGAAAGAAATATAAAATCATTGCCGAAATACTCAGAATCTACGAGAGATGATTGATAAGTAAGGTCTCCCCCCAATAGTAATAAAATACGGTTCCGACAAGGTAAAATAAAAACAAAGGTATCAAAATTAAGGCAATTTATTACTCGTACATGTTGTAAACTCATTTCTCAATATATATTCATTACTAACAGCTACACATTTGTTCAATCGTCTTATACATTTCTTCATTCCGTCCATGTAGAAAGATTATAGTTGACTGCGTATCCATTTGCGTACAGCTGCCTGAATTTCGGCATCCGTTGAGAGCAACCAAAAGTCCGACGGTGCCAAATCTGGGCTGTAAGGAGGTTGTAGAACCACTGTGAATTTCACTTTTTCCATGACGTTTTGTGTTTGTGCGCTGCAGTGTGGCTATGCATTGTCGTGATGCAAAAGAAAAACGTTTCTTTCCGGTCTGATTCTGCGGATGCATTGCTTGAGTAATCATAATGTTGCACAGTACTTGTCGGAATTCACTGCCAATTCTTTAATCAGAAATTCCGAGTACACACTCACCACTTGCATCCCAAAAGATGGTGAGCATAACTTTTGTTGTTGACATTAAAGTTCTGAATTTCTTGACACTCGGAGAACCAGGATAACGATATTCCATGGATTGCCTCTTGTTTTCTGGGTCATAATAATGAATCCAGGATGCCAAAGTTCAGGCAGCCGTGCACAAATGGATACTCAGGCAACCAGGACAAATGCGAAGCTGTTATTAGTGACTATGTTGAGAAATGAGTTTACAATATGCAAAAGTAATAAATTTCCTTCATTGTGATACCTCTGTTCTTATTTTGCCTTGTCGAAAACTTATTTTATATTATTGGAAACCTTACTTATCAATCACTCCTCATAGCTGATTAATAAGGTGACCAATCCTCCTCCTTTAGGGATGACAGTCCTTCTTTTATCGATTCTGTCCTTCTTCAAAAAGTGTCCTCCTTTTCAATATTTTAAAACTAATCTGTTAATCTCTATATTCAGAGATGCCAGACCGAACTGTTTCGTGTCATGTGCTGGTACTGTATGAATTATCGGAGATGTTAATGTATTTTGTACATAATCATACGTCTATTGTCCTCAAAACGATTCAAAAGATTAATATTGAAGATATTTCAGCTACAGAAGTTAAGTCTTATTTTGAGCGATTTTATCCCATCAATAAGAACCACGATTCTACGAATTCTAAGAATAAAATAACTAACGAGAAAATTAATGCCATTGTGGTAAAAGCGTGGGGTGCTCGATATATATAAATTGTTATAATTTCTTATTACACTCTATAACAAAAAAAAAAAAAAAAAACACCCGACGCACCAAGAGCGAATTGTCCGACAGAGACAAAAATTGGTGGGTAGTAAGATTACGTATAGAATAAGAAATGATTAAAATTTCAGAAACATTGAATGATTTATTTCAGAGTTACATAGTTACAAAGTAACGAGCTCAATAAGGAGATGACGCTCCTCTAGCCCGGATGCAAGCTGCCACACGACGTGACATAGAGTTATAAAGCATCCTGATGGTCTCTTGCGGTATTTATTGCCAAATTTACCAACATTCCGTGGTAGATGCAGTCGCCTTCCCATCATATCCCAGACATGCTCTATTGGAGAAGGATCTGGCGATATGGCTGGCCAAGGAAGTGTTTGATAAGCTGTAAAACAGTTCATAGCAACACGTGGGGTATGGGGTTTGGCATTATCTTGCTGAAAAATAAGGCCGGGATGCAGCAAAAGGAGCGCTAGCAAAGCAGTTCTCAGAATGCCGTAGACGTACCAATGTGCTCTAAGTGTGCCTCTAATGACGATCAAAGGGGTCCGGCTTCAAGAGAAATGGCTTCTCAGACTATAACTCCTTATTGAAGGCCTGTGTGGCCTGCAATAGTGAAATCAGGATCGGCACGCTTGCCTTGGCCGTCTCCAGACATGTTTCGATGTTTGTCAGGACACGGAAGCTGAATTCGTCGCTAAACACTATACATCCCCAGTCAACATGATTCCAACCTGTTCGAGCCAAGTACCACTGTAATCTGGCTAGACAGTGTGCAGGCGTGATTGGCACTTAACTTAGCGGTCTCGGTACGAGCGTAAATTTCGATCTGTCAGACGTCTGTGAAGGGTCATAGTGGACACTCGTGTGCAGGTTGCACGTCTGATAGTTGATAACGATGAATCTAGCACTGTGGTAGCTGATCTGACAATCAATCCGTCCTCCCGATCTACTGTGGTCCTAGGTTGACCGCTACCACCATGATGCTAAAATCTGCCACTGTCCACTCATTCTTGCCAGCATCTTCTAATGGTCGCATCTCTTCGACCCAAATGACGAGCGATTCTCCGATTTGCCCAACCTCCCTCTTTCAGTTCAACGATACGACCTCTTTCAAACTCTGACAGTTGCTCGTGCTGAGCTCGAATCCTACGGCGATGGATTTTTTTCAGTTGTTCAAAGGTATCCTAAATCTCAATGCAACAGAAATTTTCACCATCAGATTGAAAATCGCTTTTTATAGACACCTGCTGAGTGCGCAGTTCCGATGCGCTGTAGCTCCCGCTATTCATTCGTTGGACACCAAAATTCAATCATTTGCATGGTCAGTGGAAATGTCTTTGCATGCGAATTTTTTTTTACAATCGGGCAACTCCTTCTTGGTGCGTCGTCTTTTTTTGTTATAGAGTGTAGTTCTATTCCGAAATGCTGAGTTAGTGTAAAAATGTAGTACTAAGACCCCACGCTTTTACCACAATGACATTAATTTTCTCATTAATCATTTTATTCTTATATTATTATTTTTTACTTTTTAGTACGATTCACTATAAAAGCGTGTTTTTTAATTTTTTTAAAACTATAACTTATTTTCCATTTTTTAGTTCGATCTGCAATAAAAACGAGTTTTTTTTTTTAAATTTTTTTAAATTATCATTAATTCATTGATGAATTAATCTTAAATGCGTCATTTTTTAGAATTTGGAACAACCATTGGCATCCTATCAGTACGTCGATATAGCCTGGTTGGCAAAATGTAAGATCAGCTAAGTTAAGAAATCTGAAAGAGCTGTTTAAAATATTTAATGCGGAAGCAAGTGAAAAGCTAATATTTTTCACTAAAAAGAGCTCAATATTCTCTCTGAAACTCATCTTTCCCTTTTTTAACACATATAAAGAAAACATTTGTATGAACCATGAGCGTTTTCGATTTAGTTTTGTAACTTACTCTTTTAGTCGCCAAATCTGAAAATAGGATCTGGAATTAGTCACTAAATCTGGAAATAGGACCTGGAATTAGCCGCCAAATCTGGAAATAGGATCTGGAATTTGTCGCCAAATTTGGAAATGGGAATTCGTTAATCCTGATGAAGACAATGGAACAAAACTATTAAATTATTATACTGTTATCGGTCCATGGCAAGTGCGCCAAATTTCGAATTAATTAAACTTTTAAAGTGAGTAAAAATCGAGTTCAAAGATTCTGTTACATACAGGTGAAGCTAGTAAAACCGTGTTAAAAACATCTCTGTCACTGCACAATAAAACACTTCATTTCAGACGATGAATAAAAATGTTATTCATCTTATCATGAAAAAAAAAAAAATTCAGTATTTCTTTTCAAATTTTAAATCTCCTTAATTAGTAGAATGAGAGAATTAATATATCACAATGTATTATCAGAGTATATTATTGTATTAGATCGCTTACTTGATGATTACATTAATTTTCTTATTTTATCTCAAAACTGATATCGTGTTTGAACGAGGAAATAACGGCTTATAAAAGATAGAACCCGCACCTAGAGTAGATGATATTCTAATTACCAATGTACAGATAACGAATATTCCACGTGTGGCTTTAGATTCGATATAAAACACAAATACCTGTGTGCATTTTTTTTTTTTTGAACATAAATATTTTTAAAAAATGCTAGATTGAAAATATTATATAGCAAAATCATTTAAGATTCTGTTTTTTTAACAGAATTTTTTTCGCCTTTAAAAAATAATTAAGAATCAAAATAACAAATGGAAATAAGAAATAAAATACGGTAGTAAATTTAAAATAAACTTTTTTAATCTCAGGTCCCTCGAGTGAGTGAGAGTTTATTAAAGTCGCACTATAACGAAACATGAGGGCTATTGGAAGAATGCCCAAAGCTCACCCGAAGAGGGATTTAAGCTGGGGTCGGCAACCTATGGCACGCGTGCCACATGTGACACACGTTAAAATTCTCAGTTTTACGCTGTACCACCCTGCAAATTTGTCAATTTTTGAATAGATGGAAGTTAGTAAATTTGTAATAGACCTCTTATTTGATAAACATTTTCAGAATTATCGACATTTACAAAATTACGAAAAAATCTGAAAGATAGCTTCTAAAGATAAATTTATAGCTATTTTTTTAATGATTGAACGTCATTGTTGTAGAGATTTAATTGTTTGAAGAAACAAAATTGCATGTACTCTGCTCTTTTCGCTTTTGGTTCTACTGTGATCTAAGTAAAAAATCTTTCCTCATTCGAAAAATATTTCGAGTCCACAAAGAAATTGGTTAACAAATCAGAATCGTGTCAAATTGAAAGTCGCAAATTACACCCTTGATTTTGTGAGATGAAAATAAAGCGGTGCAAATATTAGGTTCGCATTAAAATTTTCTCTCTCTCTCATTTTTATTTGTTTTTATTTAACTATAATGAAGGGAAATACTTAAATTTTATGTTGTCTATTTCCTATTTTAATAAATATGTTTAAAAATGCATAACATTTGTACAACTTTTTTGTTTTCGTGGAAAAACTAGTTATACTTTATGTTATTCACACATTTTTATGTTAAGAAATATCATTAAATGATGCAAAATTAATGCATAGTAAAACTGTAAATCTGTATTATTGACATGTATTCTCTAACTATACATGCATTATGAATGGGAGTTGTGAATTGCTTCAAAACTATTCTGAGTGGAGCTACAAACCGATCCCTCGGGAAACAATCCCCGCCGCATTTGCATTTTAAACAGCACAGAAGACAGCAAAATAACATTACAAATATAACGGTAACTGCACGATATACATACGCATACATAATACAAAGCAACGGACCTCGTAATTTTGAACCTCGGTCAAGCGATGAGGACGACATCTCAGTTGGCACTTTCGTCTCCAAACTACCACACCACGCCAAAGGGAGGATTTTAATCGTCGACAGATTTAACATGCATCAGTGCCTCCCTGATCTTCAGTCGCACCAGGATTCGAATCCACGGCACACAGTTCACGAGTTCGTGACCATAACCACTAGGTTACCGCGGCCACCTCATGTCCCTTTAAGGTATCCGACTACGTTCGGAACCGTGATTTTAAATAAGCGCATAAATGGATAAATTTCATGATATTTAGTGTCACTTACAATAGATTAGAATACATGTATAAAATTGTTTTAAAAACATTTTGACAAAAAGAATAATTTAAATACAATATTTCGGCAAAAAATTAACTTTGAATAACCTTTTTTTTAAAATGTTCTCCTTTTGTGAAAAATGCTTCTATTATAATATTTTGCCTGTATATAGCTCAGACCTCTGTACAGAGGCTCAATTATGATTTTTGAAAATTTCACATTATTTTCAAAGTTACAACCCATTGAAATATAATTACCGGCGTTTTTTTCTTAAAATTTCTCTCCTCTGTTGTCGTAAAACATGGATAAAGTTATATATTTCAAACATTCTAGTTGAGCCTCTGTACAGAGGTCTGAGCTATATACAGGCAAAATATTATTATAATAGAAGAATTTTTCACAAAAGCAGAATATTTTGAGAATGGGTCATTCTATGTTCATTTTTTGTCACACTATTGTACTTAAATAATTTTTTTTATTGTAATACTATTCTTAAAACAATTTTATACCTATGTTCTACTCTAAGTGACACTAAATATCATAAATATTATCCATTTATACGCTTTTGCAAAATCACGGTTCCGAACGTAACCTTAAATCATATTTCAAAAGAAAATTTATGAAGAAAATATGCTTTTTTTTTTTTACTTATTCGTACGAATTAGCAAAATAAGCAAAAAATAAGCGATTACAACAATTTAAAGAATTTCACATTATATAAAAACGATGAAGTTTTAAAATTAAAATTTTTAAATAAATGTTTTAAACAACTCGATTTTAAAAATGTTCTACCAAAATAATATTGTTTTTTGTAAAAATAAAATACACTTAAGCAATTGAACTATTTTTAACTGTCAACCNTGTCAACCGAATTTTTGTCTGTTTATGATATAAGCATTTAAGTAAGACTTGCATGAATGATATAAGTTCACCACACACACACAACACTCAAATGTCAAAACTACTTTACCAAAGTTTATATTTTCCTTAGGGATCAATTCTATCGATTACGTAACAGCGAAGATAATATTTAAATAACTTCCCCATAACGGTGACCGCCACTTCATCCTTGAAGGCCACGCTTCCGGGTATGCCCTTAATATTCTCCCACTTTTTAATGATTCTACGCAACAAACTTGTTCAGCAGACATTCGGGTCTTAGAAGGTCATTGAACCTCATTGCTCCGTTACAGATGAAAGCTCTCATAAGACGATTCTGAGGTCCCGTTGTTCTAAGCACCCAGATCCACCTTCTTTCTACCTATCGCTTTTTCGGAACGTGAACTGAACTGAAGCGGTACGGCACGATAACTGTTCTCGGTATTATCTGAGTCGAATAATGGCCGAGCTATTGTGATACTGTTAAAATATCGTCTGCGACGCACGTATTTTGACGAATCTTTCTTTTTTGTTGAGGTATTGTAGTCACAATTCATGAGATACATATATCGAACAACTCTGTGGTTCTTCCATGGGTTCATCGTTGACGTATGATGCGAAGCGGAAAAGGCAACAAATGCATCTTTCTTTTTAACGTCAGAACACGACAGTGGAATGTAGGCGTTCTGTTTTTATTGTCATACCGTTCTCTCTTTGATTGATATTAAGATAAACATATACGGGTTTCGGTCAAGGACACTTTTCTTTTTGGTTTGGTGTGAAAAAAAGAATATATTTATCTTCCATATAAGAAATGTTTGGTTTATGTTGCTAGGCGTTCTTTAGATTGAATTATGCCATACATATGATCCAACTACTTAAAGATATTTGAATATTTTCTTTTGTATGTATATTTTTTTTTCATCAATTATATTTTACAAGATATCAGAATTCGAAAGTGAGACATTACTACGTTTCAACCTCTTTCCAATTCGAAGTTTTCTTTTTACAGTAAAATTGTTTTCATTTGAAAATATTATCTATCATTCGTCTGTATTATTTCTAATACACATAAATTTGATTCTTTTACATAATTTTGTCATTTCTCAGAGCGAAAAAAACTGAAAAATAAATCTATTGTAAAATGTATTACAGTACAGAAAAAACCAATTGATTAAAATGTATTGCTTTTTAGTCGTTTTCACATTTAAAAAAGTGGGATTTTTAAAAATCTGAAACACACAAGTTCCCTTTTTAAAGATTGCTATCCAAAGATTTAAAGTGTCCGCGGTAGCCGAGTGGTATAGGTATCGGACCGTGGCTTGCCTTGTCACGGTTCGAGCCCAGTACCACTAAAGACCCGCCGTGTAGGGCAGCGATGCACGTTAAATCTGTCGAGAGCTGAAACGTCCTCCCGTTGGTGTGGTGTGGTAGTTAGGAGAGGGGGTGCCAGCTCAGGTGTCGTCCACGTCACTTGACCATGGTTCAAAATTACGTGGTCCGTCGCCAAAAGCTCTTGTGTAGCTAAACAGTGCGACGTTAATATTCAATCAATCAATCAAACAAAGATTTAAAACTATAATTATCTGTGTGTTGTGAGCCATAATAACAATAAAAATTAATTTAACCATAATATGAAAACAAACTTTCTAATAAAATGAATTATAATAATTATAAGAGGGTGCTTGTTCTAAAAATGTTTCGAGTGTATTTTAAAATAAACACAACTCGGCTTATATTTCTTGTACTTTTTCTATTTTGAGATTTTAACTTTTGTTCTTTTTTGTACCATAAACACAATTAACATAGTCCCTTTTCAACCATTTATTATATGATTTTATTTAAATAAAAAAATGTTAGATTTCGAGGAGCGTGTTTTATACAGGAAATTTGATTCGAATAAATATGATAGCACTTTTTTCTTGATCACAATAAAGAGAAAAAAAAACTGCTCGGTTATTTTAATGTCTTTTTTGCACTATTTTCTACTTTCACTACTAAAAGAAAAAGCTTGAATACTGAAAACTGAAAAGGTCTTGTACTGACATTGTTGATTGTTTAATATAGCCTGATGATGTTTGAATATTGAGCACAAAGAACTCGAATATTGTATAAATTTTAATATTTCTCTGTTTCTCTCAATACATTGTCTACAAATTCTTCAAGTGTTTAAGCAACTTATTAACTCTACTTAAAAGATTAAATGAGAAAAAGCTTATATTAGAAGAGGGTCCTTCAAGATGCAATGTATTGTAATTTTTGTCGAGAGTGAGTGAATATTTAGGTCGCACTGTTCAGCTACACGAAGGTTTTTGGCGACGGACCACGTAATTTTGATTGATTGATTGAATATTAACGTCACACTGTTCAGCTACACGAGGGTTTTGGGCGACAGACCACGTAATTTTTAACCATGGTCAAGTGACGTGGCCGACACCTGAGCTGGCACCCCCTCTCCTAACTACCACACCACACCAACGGGAGGACGTTTCAGCTCTCGACAGATTTAACGTGCATCTCTGCCCTACGCGGCGGGTCTTTAGTGGTACTGGGCTCGAACTCGTGACAAGGCAAGCCACGATCCGATTATACCACTCGGCACATAATTTTGAATCATGGTCAAGTGACGTGGACGACACCTGAGCTGACAACCCCCTCTCCTAACTACTACACCAACGGGAGGACGTTTGAGCTCTCGACAGATTTAACGGGCATCGCTGCCCTAAAAGGCGGGTCTTTTGTGGTACTGGGCTCAAACTCGTGACAAGGCCAGCCACGATCCGATACCTTGACCACTTGGCTACCGCGACTAATTTTGTCGAGAGAACCAGAGGCATCTTTTGCATGTCACATAATGATAAGATATGCGTGCCTACGATTTTCGCATCCATAAAATCTATTGACTCCAGCTGTAATCGAACCCGCAACCTTACGCTTCCTCACAGCCATCGACCGAGACATAGAGAAGTCATCACACAATACACCAAAATAATCACAAACAAATAAACCACTTACTATTAAATTTTACTATCTCAAAGTATGAAGGGAAGATCAATTTTATCGCGCAACTATAAGGAATCAAATTTGACATCTTTTTATCCTTAATACAGGTTCCGGAGCTATTATCCACACACACACACAATATTTGTCAAAATAAATTTCAGGATGATTATTTCAACTGAATTTGTGACTCCAACTGAAAGTTCCCACTTTCAACCTATAATTTTACTAACTCTAATCTCTATCGGAGAGTATAATCGCTATATCTTTCTTCATAACACTCCACACAACAGAGTTTATATACTACTACACTACACACTACTACACAGAGCTGCTATACCTCTTTTGCAAGAAGGTATAGCAGCTCTAAACTTTCACATACTTTAAGAAAAAACTTTCCCTAACTATAAGAAAGAAGGATTACGAGGTAACTAGTTCCAGTACTAGTACAAAAGTGAAGTAACATGGAGATCTTTAAAAAGTTTCATGATAGTCCAGTTTGATGAAAATGTCATAGAGATGAAATTCTGCGTTAAAAGTCAAACCACATATATTAGTTGTAAAAATGAAGTATGAATAATGTTAGTATTTACAAAAAGTAAGAGTCACCCATCCGGTATAGTGGTTAGAGACGCTGAGCTGTTGGGCCTGGGTTCGAATCCCGGAGAAGACATGGATGCTTGTAAATGAATAGTGCCTTCGCGGCAGGGGGGTATTTTTAAATAGCCGTCGAGCCGCAAGTCCTCCAGTGAGGTTGGTGGAAGGGAAGAGAGGTGGGATGTCCCTGACCACCCCCCCAGGGTATTCTCCCTCAAAATTGGGGTGAAGTCGAGTTAACTCGTTCTGTCACCTGTATGAGGCTCAAAGCTACGGCTATGGACAGGCGTCACTTAGTCCTTTTCCATGATGAATTTTGTGGGCCTTTATCTGGCCTTTGCCGATCAGATGCCATTAGTCACAACAAAACTAAGCATTGTGAGCTAAGAATCTTCTGAAGCTTAGAATGGACTGCATTCAGAAATAATTTTGAACTGATAGAATGCGGAGTAGTAAGAACATAAAACTATATAAGTTGATTTTTAAGATTTCGCGCGTATAATCCTATAATTATATATTTGAAAATGGACGCAAGAAATATTTCGGACATTTTAAAAAGCATCCCTCTAAAATATTGCCCATGGCTGCTAAAAAAGGGCTTTAAATTTCTTTAATACACACATAGAATAATTCTTACAAATTCTATTTATCCATCTCTTTCTATGCCATATTTATAAAAATTGTCAGCTGTGTAAGGATCGCCTTTGGCAGACATATACAATATGATATTTATATTTATGTTGTGTGTTAATACGGAAATGCAGCAGTGAATCGAACACATTTCTAAAAGATATGTTAAAGAATAATTTATTCACGGTAAATGCGAACTTGCGAATAATTCGATCGAAAAACGATTGAGTTTCTATTATTAAAATTTTTTGTTTTATGTTAACTATATACGAAGCAGACGATTTTAATTTGTTACTACATGCTCATTTAAATTTCCTGCATTTTATTTGCTGAGAATGAGTGAATATTAACGTCCCACTGTTCAGCTACACGAGGGCTTTTGGTGACGGACCACGTAATTTTGAACCATGGTCAAGTGACGTGGACGACACCTGAACTGGCACCCCTCTCCAAACTACCACACCACACCAACGGGAGGACGCTTCAGCTCTCGACAGATTTAACCGTGCATCGCTGCCCTAAACGGCGGGTCTTTAGTGGTACTGGGATCGAACTCATGACATGCCTGCCATGATCCGATACCTTGACCACTGGGCTACCTCAGCCCCTTATTTGCTGAGAAGCAAATATAGTTACGAGAAATAAACAAAACAGTTTTTTTTTTTAACGTTTCCATTTTTTTAAATGGCAGATGGATTAAAGTTAAAAATATTAAGCTACTATGTAATAATGAATTTTAATTGATGTCTGTTTCCTGTAGTCTTTCGAATAATTGACTGATTTTAATTTACAAGATATTTGACAAGAGCTGAAGGAATTATCGTAGTTGAGAAATAACCCCATAATCACTTGCAATAAATACATTTTATCTTTCCAATTAATGAATATTATTGATGGTTATCAATAATGAAGCTATTTCCATTTATAATTCAATAAATGAATAAATGACATTACGGCATTTTTAATTAACATCTAGTTACTCAATGCTCTATAAATGACAGACTCCTTAATTTAAAAGCAAGGTCAAACGTCAAGGATGTTTGTTACCTTGCGTCTATATATCATTGTCCCAATCTGTACAGGCCGCGGTAGCCGAGTGGTATAGGTATCGGATCGTGGCTTGCCTTGTCACGAGTTCGAGTCCAGTACTACTAAATTCCCGCCGTGTAGGGCAGCGATGCACGTTAAATCTGTCGAGAGCCGAAACGTCCTCCCGTTGGTGTGGAGTGGTAGTTAGGAGAGGGCGGTGCCAGCTCAGGTGTCGTTCACGTCACTTGACCATGGTTCAAAATTACGTGGTCCGTCGCCAAAAGCTCTCGTGTAGCTGAACAGTGCGACGTTAATATTCAATCATTTAATCAACCCAATCTGTACAGTGGCCACGATAACCTAGTGGTCAAGGTTACAGATTCATGGATGGTGTGTCATGAGTTCGAGCCAAGTGTCGCTGAAGACCCGTCGTGCAAGGGCTCCGATGCACGTAAATATGTCGAGGCTCAAACACCCTCCCGTTGGTGTGGTGTGGAAGTTAGGAGAGAGTGGTGCCAGCTCAGGTGTCATCCTCGTCACTTGACTATGGTTCAAGATAATGAGGTCCGTTGCCAAAAGCCTTCGTGTAGCTGAATAGTGCGACGTCAGTATTCACTCAATCTCAATTTGTGTATTACGTGATGTATGAAGTTTGAGATTTAGTTCAATTTAAAGTACAATGCCGCACCTTTTTCGTACTAAATAAAAATAAAATTTGAATTATAGTCACACATGAACAGCAAGTTAAATGATTCGCGTATCTCCTCAAAATTTTGAAGTGACGAGGAGGAAACACGAACAGGTACCCCACTCTCCTAATTTCTACATCACATCACGTTAGGACTTACGGCTCAGCTTCATTTATTGTGCAATAACATTAAATAGTCCATACAACGGCTTTTGAAATGGAATTTTGTTGACGACCATGAGCATTCACTTATTGTGACCACATCATTATTTCGCGCTAGGTGGAAGTAGGAATCCACAATTCGTAAAGAATTTACCTCGTTCTCATCTTATACAAGGACTTTGGATGCCCATTAAAGACGTCTTTAATTGTGATTTTTGAAGTTATACTTCTTTTGGGGCGTTAGAGAAATAGAATGAGGGTAAATTTTTACAATGCGCGCGCACCCCGTCACTGATGTGACGCACACTATCAATGACGCGAAAATCCATTGTCAAAAAATATACAGAACGGGACAAATCCTTCCCGCCTTCGAAATTCTCAGAAAAATATTTCTCTTCACTTCCCTGAAGAAGGGGACACCCGGGTTTGAACCGGGGACCTCCCGGTCTGCAGCCGAATGCTCTACCACTAAGCTATACACCCGCGTCAGCGAACCTTTGCTTTGTGTTCCGTAGGAACGGATACGAAAATGCTTTGATTAAAAATATGCTGAATGGGACAGATCATTCCCGCCTTCGACCCCCTTCCCATATTATGGGTCTTATTGTTCCTGAGCAGGGGTGTTTAAATTTATTTAAATCGTGATTATCTCAGGTTTGGCTGGTCCGATTAACTGAAGGTTAGTATCGTTCAACTCTGCTCGTGACCGCCTTTCGTCCTTGGCCCAGCTTGCCCTGCTAAAGATTTTTAGAAAGATTTTAATCTTGTTACGCCAAAGAAGTATAACTTCTTACGTGCGTACATAAGTACACACACACTTTTTTTTAAATTTATATAAATGTTTGTTTTTTAGTCTATTGATGACTTGAAACTAGTTCAAAAAGGAAAATTGGAAGGCAAATGGGGGAAACAAAGGAATGCAATACGAGGACTATTATTGACAAACG
Source organism: Trichonephila inaurata madagascariensis (assembly GCA_019973955.1). Classification (NCBI taxonomy): domain Eukaryota; kingdom Metazoa; phylum Arthropoda; class Arachnida; order Araneae; family Nephilidae; genus Trichonephila; species Trichonephila inaurata. The sequence continues at coordinate 20,486 of BMAV01013978.1, forward strand.
CTGTAATTTAGAATCATGGTCAAGTGACGAGTACGACACATGATCTGACACCTCTTCCAAATTACCACAGTGAGTGAGTGAATATTAACGTCACACTGTTCACAGCTACTCGAGGGCTTTCGGCGACGGACCTCGTAATTCTGAACCGTGGTCAAGTGATGAGGACGACACCTAAACTGGCACCCCTCTCTTAACTACTACACCACACCAATGGGAGCTGTCGAAAGATTTATCGTGCATAGCTCCCCTACATTGCTCAAAATTACCCCACCGTACAAACAGGTCATTGAAACTGGACAGATTGAATGTGCATCAGTCCTGCTATTAGGTGGGTCTTCAGGGGCACTAATGTTTGAATTCTCGACACATCGACTAGAAGTTCGTGAACATAACCACTAGCAAGGATGTAGCTACCGCCGTACCAATGATACAGGGCCCCAAAATGTGTAACTACAGTCCACTAACAGGGTTCTCATATCTTAAAAAAGGCCCCAGGAGAATTTTGATACAGAGCTAACTACGCCAGTGACCACTAGGCTAGCGTGGCCACAAAAAAGTAAGCGAGGGTGAGGAGATTAGAATGACTGAATATATATGAATGTTAACCTTTTTCGAAATAATATTAGGTTGGCGAAAAAGAAATCCATTATTTTTTCGGTAGATGGCTGTAGTGTCGATATCTCATGAAGTATCGATCAAACAATTTCAAATTTATGCTCGTTGTCAAGGTGACATTTCACACTAAAAAAATACACTGGTGTGCAAAACTTAAGCAACAGGTGGGTTTATTGCCATAACTTCACGAAAAATCATCTGAGAGACATGAAATTCTGAAATGAGGGAGAGTATTATGTACGTAAAGGATGACGAAAGCATCGGCGCTGAAAAAGGAATACAACGCATACGGTATGGAATCAAACAAAAACAAGCTTTATTGAACGCATAGTATCGTGACTCATGATTGTCTATCCAACAGGAAGAACAACAAGCAGATGTTCCTTAATATGGTATATGCCCTCCCCTTACTACAATGGTTGCTTTGCACCGTCTCCGCATACTCAGAACCAGCTGGTGCAACATTTCTTGAGGTAGGAGTGCCCATTCCTCAATCAACATCTGTTTGAGTTGTTGGTTGTACTCCGGATGATGTGAGCGTGTGGCAATACGTCTCCCCAAAGCATCCCACACATGTTCGATGGGATTTAAATCTGGGGAGCACGCTGGCCAATCCATTCGAGTGATATCTTCACTTTCCAGCAGCTCCTCAACAGCAAGAGTGCGATGTGGC
>BMAV01013978.1:28678-40458 GCA_019973955.1 Trichonephila inaurata madagascariensis
TCGGAACCGTGATTTTAAAAAAGAGCATAAATGGATAATTTTCATGATATTTAGTGTCACTTAGATTAGAATACATGTATACAATTGTTTTAAGGACATTTTGACAAAAAAAATTATTTAAATACAATATTTTGGCAAAAAATTAACTTAGAATAATTTTTTTTTTCAAATGTTCTCCTTCTGTGATAAATGCTTCTATTATAATAATATTTTGCCTGTCTATAGCTCAGACCTCTGTACAGAGGCTCAACTAGAATTTTTGAAATATATAACTTAGAAGTGGGTTTATCCATATTTTACGACAACAGAGGGGAGAAATTTTAAGAAAAAAACGTCTATAATTATTTCAATTGTCTGTAACTCTGAAAATAATGTGAATTTTTCAAAAATCATAGTTGAGCCTCTGTAAAGAGGTCTGAGCTATATACAGGCAAACTATTATTATAATAGAAGCATTTTTCACAAAAGGAGAAAATTTTGAACAAATATTATTCCAAGTTAATTTTTTGCCGAAATATTGTATTTAAATAATTTGTTTTTGTCAAAATGAGACCTTAAAACAATTTTATACATGTATTCTAATCTAAGTGACACTAAATATCATGAAAATTATCCATTTATGCTCTTTTTTAAAATCACGGTTCCGAACGTAGTCGGATACCTTAACGTCATAGTGCATTATTATTGCATTCAATGCATTGTTATTAGGTGAAGGGGGAAACGATGAAAATTAAGATTGAAAATTGGGTCGCAAACATTTAAAGTTTGAGAAGCACTGCCTTAAATCGTTCTTGAAATCTCTTCAAGGTTCATATTGAATGCTCTTTTCTTGCATCAGTGAACTCAAAACGATGACCACGAAGAGGCAATTTCAACGGTGGAGATAAGAAAAATTCCCACGGTGCCTCATCAAGAGAACACGAAGCTTGTGGAACCGAATTTGTTGAATGTTTTATCAAAAAATCACGAATAATAACGACATTGTGAGAAGACGCATTGTCTTGATGTAAAACTTATGAGTTAACTCGACACATTTCAGAATATTTCAGATTACTTTTTTCTCTCTCATAATAATTATATTTAAGGATTGATATTTATCTGATGAATAACACCTTTACTTGTTAATTTATGCTGGTTTCCTTTGAACCTCTAACAGTGATCCTATCAAGCTGCGATGAAAATGCGAAAGTTAGCTACCGTAAAATCCGGTGTATAATGCTCACCGCCGCATAACGCACATATATACTTTCAAGCTGCAACTTTTAACTTTCAGGTATATTCGTCGCATAACGCGCACTCTCTTTTTACTATGAAATCTGAAATGTGCTCATGTGTTTTGAAGTCATTAATTCGAGGTATTATTCCAAACTTAAGAGAAAAATAGCACACTTCGAGAACTACAACCCTTTAAGTTTATAAGGGGAAGGCCTCTCTCATTTCTTTTAAAGAAACAGTATTTCTATACATATGTAGTAGTCTAATTTTTTTCTATGCTTATATCTCTCTTTTTTTTAAAGGTGTCATTTTTATTCCCGGCGTATAACGCGCACCCGTAAATTTCAATTTAATTTCTTGTGTTAAAAGTGCGCCTTATACACTGGATTTTACGGTAGTTCTTTTGTCGAATGTACTGTCACAAAATTCAAGTATTAAAGTAGATATTAAAGACTTCGGTTATAGATGCGTTAAATCAGTGATTCTCAACCACTATGCAACGGCACTTTTGTGTGCTGTCAAATTTTCTTAAAATTATTAATTATATTCTAAGAAAAAAATAAAATAAAGCGCGTGTGTGGTTATGACCACACGGTAGAAGTGATAACTTCAAATTTTGTAATGTTATTTCAGGAATTAGTTGGGTGAATAAAAAACAAGGGGATATTAGTATTGTCTTATAAAATTATTTATTCATACGTCTGTACACATAAAGTAAAATTTTTTGCGAAATATGCAATCATAGTTGTGAATTAATTGTATTCTAAGAAGGAAAAAATAGGTTTATGGTAGCTGAAATAGGTTATAAATATTTTAGATTCAAAATTATTTAAATATCTAAAAAAACTTTCCGTACTTTCTTGTGCTTTCATTTCGATCATTTAACAGAATTAAATTGAATTTTGATTTAAAAAAATCAACTTAAGATTTTGATTTATCTTTTGAAAAATCTACTTTAAAATTTCTTTCAAAATCATAGGTAATTTGTTCAGAAGACCCAATCCGGCTTTGTGAATTTTGGTTTTAATTTAACAATATTCAATTCTATCCATGAATTAATTTAAGCAAAGGGATAGTAAGACAGGTAGTTAGTTGGGCAGAGAGGAATCTACGTCAAAACCTTTAAAAAGAGATTTAATCAGAAGATTTATATCACATAACCTCTAGCTTATACTAGTTCTTTTGTCATTGTATGGCAGTTTTGTACAAACATATCCGGTGCTGCTGCAAGGTAAGTCTTAATTATATTTTGCTTTCTTGTATTTTAATTATTTAATGTAACTTTTTCTTAATACTTGTATACTTAATTTTGTTGTTTTAATTTTCATTTTAGACTCAAAGTACATTTAAGTAATGAGATTAATAGAATTATTTGTTCATTGCTATTCTGATTCACTTATAAAAATAGATTTTTATTCTTAAATTCACTGCAATATAGCTAATGATAGTTATACTATTTACTTAGTTCTATAAAAATTTGTCCTTTTTCGATATTTTGTTTAATTTTAGGGTAAGTATTCTCTCTCTCTCTCTCAACCTATTTTTAAAAAATATTATGTTTAATTTTTATGTTTCAAGGATTAGAAAGAATTATTCCATTCCTTTCCATAGAAAGAGTATGCGAGGGGGGGGGGGGCCCCCCTTTAGTGGAAGGTTGGGAATTTTCTTTTTATGGGGTTTTGGGGGGGGGGGAAACTCCCACGTTTCATGTCGTTCAGGGTGGCGGGGGGAGGGGGAAAACGCCCCTCCATTTCTTTTTAAGGATGTGTATCTCGCGGACGACCTTTCACGAGCATATTTCCGACTAAAGATGAAAAAAGCTGAATGAGCGTTACAAACCCGAGCATGACGGTCATTCAAGTTCACTCTCCAGTAAAACGCGCCAATAGAAGTTATCACTTCAAAAATCCAGAAGAGTCATTTGGCCATTTTATAGAAATGAACTCTTAGTAAAATTGTTATTGACCCTTTGACTACACTAGAGGAGAGAGTTATTCATGATTTGAAAAATCATGTATAAAAAAAATTGATCGGGTTCGTAATCCATTCGTGATACGGATACACTAACTTATAAATTAACTTTGTATATGAAGAGGAAAAACTAATTTCTCTGTGTAATAATTCAGATTTAATTCCAAAACATTCTGAAGAGTCAATAAATTCATTTTGGATTAAAATTAGAGGCGATTATCCAATAAAAGCCAAAAAACTTAAATAATATTTTTACAATTTCCTACTCATCTGATTTGTGTGAATTCTTATTTGTGGGATAAATGTAAAAGAGAAAAAAAAAAAAAAAAAAAGATCGAGACAAAATATAGATGACGAAATAAGTAGTGTGGTATTATCACTTTTAAGACCCAATATAAACAAAATTATCAAAAATCCATCAATTTCAAATTTTGCGTTAAATGTTTTCTTATAATTAATTTGTAATTAATTACTCAATAAATATTTTGCTATCTTGCTAGTACATATTATTTAATTTAACATTGAAAATTACTATCATAAACTATTTTCTGTAGTATATTATGAATAAGTACAATTCTCTTACACTTATTTTATTGTTAGTGTGCTGCCAAATTTTTAAATTGTTAAAAGTGTACCGCAACTGATCAAAGGTTGAGAATCACTGATTTAAATGAACGTAGGTGTTGACAAAAAAATGTGTCGTTTATATAATCAGCTTTACATAATTACTTTTGCACTGATTCGTGAGTTCATTTGTTCTTCACTGGGGCGAGACACAAACAACAAAGACAGGAACCTTGTGAGAAAGATAACGTTTGCGAATGAAAACCCTTTTCTGATTTAATCGGGAGCCTAACAAACGAGCAGATTTAATCAATGTCTATTTCCCTTTTACTGTTTCTTTTTCAATTCCTACTATTAGCTCACACACTCTATATATTTATTTATCTTGGTGGAATTTTTAATAGTTAATAAAATACATTTTAAAGCGCTCAATTGAGCTGAAATTTTATATAAAGGATTATTTTGGATAACAATACAGTAATTTAATTATAATTAATAGAAATTAACCGATTAAAACTAATTACTCAAAGAATTACAAATACAGCCACATTGGCATCATTTTTGGTGACTTAGCGACCCTTTTGGCGACTTGTGTCTAAACTTGAAAAGGTTTTTTTCTCACATTTTAAAGCGCTCGTTTGAGCTGCAATTTTCTATACACAATTGTTTTGGGTAAAAATACGATAATTTAATTATAATTAATTAAAATGAATTGACTGAAACTAATTATTTAAAGAATTACAGATACAGCCACTTTGGTTCCATTTTTAACGACTTGGGTCAAAACTTTGTCCGGCACGTCCATAGGAGCCCATGTTAACTTGCGTAAGTTTATTTACCTTTTTCTCAGAATCTACATTCTTCTTATGGATAAAATTTTTACAGTAGGTTATGTGTACTATTAATAACACTTTAACGAAGGGCTTTGTCTTTTGGTTCAAAATTAAGTTAATTATGAATTTTTTAAAAATTATCCAATTCCCACCCCCTAAAATGTGGCTTTAAAAAAGTCATATCTAAAACCGTTTGCTAGATATATCTAATTCTCTCCATTAAAATATGTAAACATGTTAAAAGTCTGCTTACTGAAAATTTGAGGATTATATGATGAGTACTTTTTGAGAAAAAGGTACATAAAGTGAAAAATATTACATTTTGAGAAAACAGGCTTTAAAGCGTAAATTTGTAATTTTTTTAGCATTTACTTTTTTTAATACATTCCAGAAGCATATGAAACATTGTTTTTACTCTCTGCTCGTACAAAAGACTCTTCTTATTTTCTTTTTTTCATTACTTTAAACAATTTTGCCTTTTTTCGGGATCTTAAGATTCGTTGGGCTGCACGAATTCAACGTGTATCTAGTTTTTTGAAGCATGACATACATTTATAACTTGGTTCAATATCACAGTGTTTTAAGATCCTTAATTTTGCTACATGACTCATATTGAACTGTGCAATAGCCATATTTACCCCTAAATTTAGAGTTCTTAATTCCACAAATGTAGATCTTGGAATCCCTTGACCATATGGTTTTATTAACTGACTCATTTGGGTTCTGGGTCTAACATTTTTTTTAATAACATGGGGTCATAAATAGGCTTCATTTAATTCTTTATGGTATATAGTATGTGTTTATGATCATAGAGACTTTCATTATATTCAGCTTCTGTCTTTTGAAACTTGCACCAGGAATTTATAATCGCAGGATACAGTCTATGTTGAGGGCTCTCGTTTGAAGACAGAAGATGAAAATAAACAGCCCAAATAGCAGTTTTCATGCTGTGTAGATCATTGATATTATTTATAACTAGCTTGTATACCCGTTCTTCGCACGGGTGAATTGAAAAATTAAGCAATACAGACTGAAGGATAAAGAAGTTTTTAATGAGTTAATTTTACTTGAATTGTAACTTAAAGAAAAAAAAAAGCTTTTTTGCATATTTTAGCTGAACAAAAAAACCCAAGTTTGCTAAATTTTAAGTCTGTAAATATAATAGCTGAATTTTTTTTAAAATTTATGACGCCCCGTAACTCTCTTGTGGGTCGATTTTTGAAAACACCTACCTGCTCAGCAAAAGTTGTTAACACATTGTTACAAATTCTGTGTAATAAACGCTTAAAATAGTGAAAATAATTTGTATCTGGATGTGTAGTACGTTAATATTAATTTTTGATGCATTTATTTTATGTTAAATAGCTGTTACCCGCGACTTCGTCCACGTGGAATTTAACAAAAAAGTGTTCATTCAATTCGCAGAGTTTACGAAAACTTAATAATTATGTATTCTAAGTAAAGAAATACCTATGCTATAAGTATAATGTCATTCTTCTACTTTGGGAATCTATGTTTCTTTTTTGTTTTTTTTTTTTCTTTGTTTTTTGTTGAGTGACCTTTAACACTGTCAGTGAAGTGAGGACTGTCAAATTATTAGGATCAAAGGACATGAACGGGAAATGTCGCTAGTGCCAGCAACCTAATCAAACAAAAAAGTTTTATATCTGCTAGAAATCGTGGAGACAGAAGGCTAGCGAAATAAAATAATCCCTATTGAAATAAATAATCCCTATTTGAATCGGATATTGCTCACTATTTCATTGGTTTTAATTTTATTTTCTCAGAATCCTAATTTTTCTCTAAAATAAAAGTAGCCTAAGTTACTCCTTTTAAAATTAGCTATTTGCCAGTGAAAGTTCCGTCAAAATTGGTCAAGCCGTTTCAGAGATTAGCCGGAACAAACAGACAGACAGATCGACAGACATACAACCAGACAAAAATTTTAAAAATTGATTTTTTCATATAAGTACTGTATATACTTTTAAATGCATTTAATAAAAAGCTGTTAATTTCAAATAACAAACAGACACTTCATTTTTATTTATATGTATAGATAGCCATACTATAAATGTCGGTGAATCGGTTACGACCACATAGGCTTTTTCCATCACTTAACTTTTCCCTCCTGTTTCGCTTTTAAGATCCAAAAGATGTGTACCCATACACTTTTTGATAAGCTCAATACACTCTAATTTTTTTACTTGAACATCATATAGATTCCCGCCCATCAAAAACCAATAGAAGGGGAAACACAGGTGCTTTTAGCAGAGCTCATTTGATGCGCGTCAAAGAATAGCTTCAATTAAAAAAATAAATAAAAATACTTCTAATTATCATATTTCCTCATATTATATATTATTTTAAACAGAAATATTCGACTTTTTAAAAAATATAAAAAAAGTGAAAATCGATAATTTTTTGAAGATTCAAGTGCCTGACCCCTTAAAAAAAATTTTTTTTTTCTCACGTTTTAAAGCATTCAGTTAAACTGAGATTTTATACACAAGATTGTTTTGGATGGCAGTACGATACTTTAATGATAATTATAATAAAAATTAATTACCACTTAATGTTGTGATTCTGTCCTATGTATTTACATATTTGTAATAATTGTAACTATTTAATAAAAAGTAGCTAAAATAAAATTTTTCATTGTTGATCTAAGTAGGAATTGACATAATTTTTTTTTTATATTACTTGTTATAAAAAACATTTTAGCTTAGAGATTATAGTAGATAATCACGAATAACGAAGCAAATAAACATAAGGCGAAAATGAAAGTACTATTGAATTTATATATATAGTTATGTTGTATTTTCATGTATTAATCCTGGAATATTACTTTTATATTTTTAGTAAAAAACATTGGTTTTCAAATGAGCTAAATTCATGTCGGTCACGTGATAAATTTAATCACGTGTCCGCCATTGATTTCAAAACTGGCATCAGACTTGAACTTGTTGCTCTACTTGTAAAACTTATATAATGTTTCAAATTTGATAATTGGGTACAGATGTTTAAATATCAACAGTTTTTCAAAATTAAAAAGAAATTCTTGTATTATGCGTGTACTTTTAAATCAAGTGCATTTTGTTCCCCTATGTGCGTTATTATTCTTGGTAAATATATACTTTTTAAAAGAAAGTTTCTGCAGAAAGCAACAATTGGCAAGAACTGATTGACTTGAAACATGTGATTGCATCTGTCATGTGACTCTGACGTTTTATGAGTTTATAAATTGATAGGTTGGAAACACGTGATTGCAACTATCATGTGACTCTGATGTTTTATGAGTTTATAAATTGATAGGTTGGAAACACGTGATTGCAACTATCATGTGACTATGACGTCATAGGAGTTTAGCGCATTGTAACACGCGGAAAGTTCGCAACTTAGAAATGAAAACAATATCAAAAGATCAAACTTATGTGGGAAATCAATGATGAATATTATTTCGCAGTGCATCAGCTTCTAATTTTTGAGGAGAGAGATGCGATGACAAAAGAAGTTTCATAATTACTGCCAAAAAAGGCTTTTAAAATTACAATTTTTTATAAAATTTATATATTTATAAAAGTTTTTTTTATCTTCCTTAATGCATTTGATTCAGTCTAGACTACTTCTATAGCATTTCAGCACTTTGTTAGGCGACAAGGCCGACGTGTTAACATTTACACGTACTAGCTATATGAAATAGAGTCTATTTATTGAATAAACACCTTCCTTTGATAAAAACATAAGAATGTCGCCGAATATTTAAATAAATCAGAATAAATGGGTCTTGTGACAGAAAGTATAAAAGTGGTCTCAGTAGCCAAGTAGTTTTGAACACGAACTTGGTAGCCATTGTTGCTTCGTGGATTCAAGTTCTGGTACCACTGAAGACCCCTGTGTAGAGGGGCTGATGAACATTAAATCTGTCGAGGCTCGAAGATTTAATTTTGCTGTTGGGTGAGGAGTAAATGCAAACTCAAATGTCACTATACTTGACTGCGGTTCCATTAAAACAATTTTAATCAATTCAAATAATTTTATTAGTATTAATTGATTACAAACCATCGATGTGTCTATCGATCTATCTATAAATAGGAGCAAAGCTACTCTCACTCATCGTGAGATCTCCGAAACTATTAGATCTAGAGTTAAAATAAGACTCATGCCTCTTTTGTTGAGTAGAGATCCACTAAGACTTAATGGCTTTATGAGAATTGACTACCAAAGAGAAGAGGTAATGGAGATGTAAAAGATAAATATATTTCCACTTTCGAATTCAAGTCCAGTTTTTTTATATCAAGAGATGAAAACTATAACAATGTTTTTGAACTATAAAAAATCTCTCAATAACTTAAGAACATTATATATACTCATACAACATCACAAAATCCCCAGCGAAGCGAAAATATTTATACACATATATAGGTCGCAGTTTACGATACCCAAGCAGAAGTAGTGTATGTGTTGTTGTTTCTAATACTATCATGGGTCTGACGATGTCAGATCGAAGCCCAGGAAATTCATCGAGGCAAAGGGCTAGAGATTTACGCCTGTCGTTAGCCACAGCTTTGAGCACCATACATGTGGGAGTACGATTTGACTCTATTCCACCTTAATTTTGAGGGAGAACACCTTGGGGGTGGTCAGGGACCCCCACTTCTCTTTCCCTTCCACCAATCTCACGAGAGAACTTGTGGCTCGACGGCTGTTTAGAGTATCCCCATGCCACAAATGCACTTTACATTTACAAACATCCATGCCTTCTCCAGGTTTCAAACCCAGGTCCAACGACACAACAGTCATTGTTACTATCCTCTATACCGGATGGGAGGCTAGTAGTATATGCACTTATATTGTAACGGGTTCTATTCCCGATTCTTACTAATCCTCTTGGGAAAAATGTTGTTTTACATATGTATGATTATAAAATCGCTTCCGGTGGAAGAATCGTGATTTTTGCCAATGTCAGGTGCTATTTAAACTCTAACGAAATGTAAGTGCGTTGGAGGGTTGTAGGGTTGTTACTGAATTTTGATTATTAGATTCATAATAGTCGAAGTACTCGGAGTTTCAGGGTTATCCAACGTCTTACTGAACAAGATATCGCTACTTCAAGTCACGGCAAATACCATGACGTTGAATCTAAGCGACGCATAAGTGATCCAATTATTTGTTAGAAACATTAAGGCGAGTAATTAGGTTGACCTCTCCCTTTGCTTAAACAACCTTCTGATAGTAAACTGAAAGTAAAATAAACGTGTTGATTTTATTATAATGTCTGTTTATTCGGTGTCTCCAATTTCACCAGCAACCGCAGGGGCAAGACAATGTGAGAATAATTTTGATTATATCATAGACAAACATTAATCATGCAATCTGAGGAATATGTATAGGATACTGATAATGAGCTTTGCTTCAACATACCAATTACAGTTTCAGGAGAAAAGACAAAATACTTGTTTTGAATTCAGTGTTATAAAGTATTTTTTACCTAACATGTAATCATAGACAAAATGGGCACTTTGGTATTTTTTTTAACTCGTGTAAGTTATTTCAGTTCTATTTCTTAATTATTATTTTTTATTCTGATTCTGAAAATGCCTGATTATAATCACTTACGACTTTTTAAAAACTGAATTTAAATAATCTTTTCTTAAAAAAATGTTGATTATTATAATTGCATATAATTTTAAGAAGAATGTAATAGAAAGGTTGTACCAGAACGCGCGCGCGAAAGAATAGGAAACGCCCCCTCAAAAATGGAATTTCCCTGAAAACTAGTGTTCCTTTTGTTCGTTTCAACCAGTTAGATGTTTTTCTGCTCGTTAGAGTTATGAACGTTATAGATACTAAACTACTAAAATAAGGAACTACTAGCATAAGGAAAATTACTCTTTTCCTTCTCTCTTTTTTTCTAAAATAGCTTTAGTAGATAAATATTTTTTTTTAAATTTCAATTAACAAATGGAACTCAGATTTACGAAATAATTGTTCGAGACAACAGCAAGAATGAAAAAAAAAAGAATAATAAAGGATTAAGATATACAGCACAACATTTTTATAATTGAATTAATATTTTTGTAATTTTTTATTGAGAACATTTATAACCCCGTGCACCACAAAGTATCACACGGGGGCTTACAAAGAAGTAAGCGTGAAGAGAAGGGATACAAAGAAGAGAAGGATTACAACACAAGCATCCATGTCTTACCCGGGATTTAAATCCATGCACAGTTCACGGGTTTTATCCTCTGGATTTGCACTACTTCAGACTTTATAATCTCATAAAATCTTTTGGGTTTCAGTTTTTTAAATAATTTGTTTTTAATTAAACTTCTAATCTTTATCAGAATTTATATCTAGTTCTGACATTACATCTTTTGTGATTACTAACCATTCAATGAGGTTAATTCATGTGACGTCATAGTCACATATGTGACGTCATAGTCACATGATAGTGAAAGCCACGTGATTCTAGCCAATCAATTCAAAAACTCATGTGACGTCATAGTCACACGATAAAAACTATCTTGTGTTTCCAACTAATCAGTTCACGCGCTCCGGTGTTGCCAAGTTTTGCTCTTTGCAGAAACTTTCTCTTAAAAAGTACATATGTATATAAAATGCATTTTATTTAAAAGTATAAGCATAAAATACGACTTTTTTTAATTTAAAAAAATCTTTTTGAAGAATTTTTTTTTATAACATTTAAACATCTTTACCCAAATATGAAATTTGAAATTTTATCTGAATTTTACAAATAGAGAACAAGTACGATTAGTTTAATGTTTGTTTTGAATCCAATGGAAAACACGTGTTTGTTTTTATCAAGTGACTTCATGAATTAAGCCCATTGTTATTCATGTAAGATTCACTTTAATTGTGATTCATATAAGATTCACTTTAATTGTTATTCGTATAAGATTTCCTTCAATTGTTATTCAGGTAAGAATTTTTTGTTTTGTTTTGTTTCAGATGAATATTTTACTCCAAGAAGGGACATCTTATGGCACGGATGAGGCCCTCGGCCTCTATGGGTAACCTCGCCTTGTTCTCGACTTGGTTTCAGTAAAATCATTATTCGAATAATTTTAATCATCAGGTATTATATTCCAGGACATATTCTTCGTAAAACTCGGAATTTCGAGCTAATTACCAACTGGCAACAGTGACATGACTGCATTTTTATGTCATGTTCGT
>BMAV01013978.1:50742-64067 GCA_019973955.1 Trichonephila inaurata madagascariensis
AGAGAGAGAGAGAAAAAAAAGAGAAAGGGAGAGAAAAAGAAAGAGAAAAAAGAGGGAGAGAAAAGAAAGAGAGAGAGAAAACAGAGAGTGAGAGATAAAAGAAAGAAAGAGTGAGTGAAAAAGAAAAAAAGCGAAAGAGAGAAAAGATGGAGAGAGTGGTAAACTAATGTTTTAATAGTATCAAGATAATAAAAAAAAGTTTTAGTTCTCAGGTGTCATGTTCGTGACTTGATCGAGGTTTAAAATTAGTGCTCTGGTTCATTTGATAGATCTTTACCGGACCTGAGACTCGACTCGAACCTGGTAAGTAATGGCTACTATGATCCTTAGAGAAGGTTTAAAACTACTAGATTTTTTTTTTGTCTTAAGTTACCCGTTATGAATCTTTTTAGTACAATTATAGCTAAGCCAAATCCGAATAAAATTATACTTGAAAAGTATCTCTTTCAGTCATAATATCTTTTCCTGATTAAAAATTAAACAAATATTTTTATTTTAATACTGATAGATATTTTTCAAAGTGCACAAGAGTTTTATTACTTATTTATGTAAGACATTATTAAATTCTTTGGGATTGTTATTTACAACAAAGTACGTGTAAGATATTGGAAAATAAGAAATGAAGAAGAAAAAGATTTAAAAAAAAACACCATCTTTTCCCACTAATCAACAAATTTTTCCTTTTATTTCGTCAGCAGCTGTTTTTGAGAATTTGAAATTAAATTCATAATTCAATTATACGAAGACCGACATTCCTTTAGTGATGGTTGATTTTTTAAAAAATATTTATAATGAGAACTCAAGCGTGGGTGCCTAAGAGCTTTTACAAAACAAATTTAATCCTCATTCGCCTGAAGAAATAGGAAAAAATGTTTATGCAGGTCTTATTTTTAAATCATTTTCCATCTTCCTTTGATCTGATGAAATTAATCTTTCCACTAAAGTTATTTGTAATTCTATAAATAATAAATATATTAATTTAAAATAACGCAGTTTGATTTTAAAAATATTTCTCTCTCTAAATTTTGAATTACTTTCTTGCATACATTTATATTAACTGGCCTTTTTTTTCCTTTCCAAAAATGAGATAAAATAACTTTCCTAAAATTAAAAACAAGTAAAAAAAAGATAGAAATAAATAATGAACAATGCTTTTGATAAATGATTTATGAAAAGATGTAAGGAACTCGCCATTAATTAATGAATTAATTAATGACAATATCAATGACATTAACATATATTTGTTAAATAATTTTATGGATAAATATATTATAGTTTAAAAAACTAAAAAACATGCTTTTATGGTTAATAGAGCTAAAATGTAAAAAAATATTTCTTAATATAAGAATAAAATGATTTACGACAAAATTAATGTCATTGGGATAAAAGCGTGAGGGGTTCTATATCAGTCGTTATAATTTCTTACTAGTTCTATTCCGAAATGCTGATTAGTGTCAAAATGTAGTACAAAGCACCCCACATGCTTTTACCACAATGACATTAATTTGCTCGTAAATCATTTTATTCTTATATTAAGAAATATTTTTTTACTCTTTAGCTCTATTAACCATAAAAGCGTGTTTTTTATTTTTTTTAAACTATAATTTATTTTTCATTTTTTAGTTCGATCTACAGTAAAAGCATATATTTTGAGTTTTTTTAACTATCATTTATTCATACTCTTTTTTTTTAATTTTTGGCCCACAGCCGGAAAAGTTTGCCCATCCCTGAGTTAGAACAAATTATTTCTTTTCACATGCACGAGTTTTTTTTATTATTTCTTTTTATTTATTATTTATTTTTATTATTTATTTTATTTATTATTTATTTTTATTTTATTATTTCTTCTTATTTTTTTTTATTAAAACAAAACAAAAAACGTTTTTTGCTTTTAGGATTACTCTTAATCTTTTAGTCGCCAAATCTGAAAATGATATATAGAAATAGTTGCCAAATCTAGTAATAGTATAATTAATTAGTCACCAAATCTGGATTATCCTGTCTCCTGATTATCCTGCTCAGGACAATGGAACAACATTTTGAAATTATTGTATTGCCATCGGTTCTTGACAAGTGTGTAAACTTTCGAATTAATCTGGCATTTTAAAGTGGGTAAAAATATAGTTCAAAGATTCCTTTACATACAAGTGAAACTTATAAAAGAGTGTTAAAAATATGCTTTCTTGAAGTGTTGGTGAGTAGATTATGAACTAGTATATATATTGCTGTAAAACAACCCAAAGCTAATAGTTAACAAATATTGCGCTAAATTTTACGCAAGTAACCCTTGTGTAACTTCGAAGTACGGCATTAAATTCAAGCCTTTATATTCTTTATCTGGCTGGCTGGGTGGTATAGTGGGTTTGACGCTGGCCTTGTACGCCTAAGTTTGTGAGTTCGACCCCGGTGAACTTTCATAATGCAGTAAATTGACAGCGTCCATGTGTCGTATGATTATGAGACATGTAAAAGATCTCTTTAGTGCCTGTTTGGCTTGGGTGCTCTCAAAAGAATTAGGTGCTTAGTAAAATTAAAATTCCTAGGACGGGTTCGCATCATCAGAGTTCAGGTACCTCCTTCTGGGGAGTAATCTGGGTGTCGAAAGTACTTGCGGTAATTGGTGTACCACCTACATGGTGCCGCACTGAAAAGAGATACCAGCACCCGGAGAATGTACTAGATTTGCAGTGGTTTTGTAAATCGATTCAATAATTGTTTCAAACTGCAGAATCCTCCCTTGTAGAGGGGCTGATACATTGTTAAATCTGCCGACTCTCAGTCCTTTCCTTGAAGTGGCGTGGAAGTCTGGAGAGTGGAGTGTCAGCTCACTTGTCATTCCTGTCTTTTGACTGTGATTATAAATTTCGAAATCTATTGTCAGCACCCCTAGTGTAGCTTCGAAATGTAACGCTAATAATCAAACAATCATGGATTCCTCATTCGTAATTTCGAATTAATAAAAAGAGCAATAGTTTTTTTAAAGCAAAGATAATTCAAAAAATCTTTTTTTGAAAGAAAATTAAATTATTTTACAATGAAATTTTCATTTTTGTAACAAAAATCGAGATACATGATTACTCAGTGATCAGTTACCATGATCCCCATGAACATTGGTTGATGTGAATTGTGAGCTACACGAAATTAACCTTTTCGCGACAACGTACTGATTAATGGAAAGCATTGTAAGAGACGGGTGTGTCACATATGCATTCTCCCCAAATGTCATCAGAAGCTGGATTATGAACTGGTGAATCCCCCGTTTCATACTGGTTTTACAGGAGGGATCATCCCCACGGAGGGGTTGAAACTGTTGCATATATGACACACCCGTCGCGAAAGGGTTAAACTCAGTTACTGTTCCGGTCTCATCTTCGACACTTGACCATGGTTCAAAATTACCAGATCCGTCGTCAAATGTCCCCGTGTAGCTAAATAGAGTGACTACTCAGTGATCAGTTATCATGATCCCCATGAACATTGGTTGATGTGAATTGTGAGCTACACGAAATTAACCTTTTCGCGACAACGTACTGATTAATGGAAAACATTGTAAGAGACGGGTGTGTCACATATGCATTCTCCCCAAATGTCATCAGCAGCTGGATTATGAACTGGTGAATCCCGTTTCATACTGGTTTTACAGGAGGGATTTTCCCCCTTAGGGGTTGAGACTGTTGCATATATGACACACCCGTCGCGAAAGGGTTAAACTCAGTTACTGTTCCGGTCTCATCTTCGACACTTGACCATGGTTCAAAATTACCAGATCTGTCGTCAAATGTCCCCGTGTAGCTAAATAGAGTGACGTCAATATTCAATAAAAACAAGATACCGTAAAATCCGGCGTACAACGCGCAATTTTAACACAAAAAATAGGATGGTAATTTACGGGTGCGCGTTATACGCCGAGCATAAAAAGTGATAGTTCGAAAATAAAAAAAAGACATAAGCATAAGAAAAATTAGATTTCTATATGGGTCGGAATATTGTTTATTTAAAAGAAATGACATACCTAATGGAATTAAAAAAAAAAAAAGATTCTGATTCTAAAAGTATACTATTTTTTCAAAATTCTGGAATAATACCTCGAATAAATGGCTTAAAAACATACCAGCATTGTACACGCACACTTCTTGTTCCTGTGTAAAAAAGGGGGTGCGCGTTATACGGCGAATATACCTAAAAATTAAAAAATGTAGCTTGAAAGTACGGGTGCGAGTTATACGGCGGTGCGCGCTATACGTCGGATTTTAAGGTAGTTTTTGTGCAGCTCTAAAATAACCTCGTTTCAAATCAAACAACAATGATAAGAAAAAAAAAAAAAAAAAAAAAAAACTAAAAAAATTTCAACAGTATTTTTTTTCAAAACGACTAATTAATATTTAATTGCGGTTGAGAAAGCGAGATAAAACATTATTCCAGGCAATACAAACTCCTATTTAATTAAATTAAGTCCTGGAGCTCAGAGTAACATCAAGAAAACATCAATTCCGGAATCATTCTGTTTTCCATTACCAGAGAGGTAATTAGGATCCAGCGATCTCCCCCCCCCTCGTCACGTGACGTAGGTGATATAAATGCGAAACGTATAAACGGGCAAAAAGCAATTTAGGGGGTTCTTTAACGTCCAGCTAAGGTCCATTACCTTCCTTCTATAACCAGGTTTACTTAAGGAGCGGCAAAAACACCCCGTCGTTCGCTAACATAATGGGCGATCATTACGCAAATGTTAATCGACGGCTAAAATTAGGGTTGACATTTCCCGGTGAGAAATATTAACTCTTAACCATACCCAATCAAATTAAATGAGACAAGCCGTGCACTGCAGAGAAATTTCAATTGAAGGTGTAGTTAAGTAATGACGTGTGGAAAAGGCTTTAAGAAAATCTCTCGGGTTTCTCTCTTTTGCCAGTTAACTGTGATTGACCAGTGTACTTATCTTGGAGAAGTTGCAGGGCTCTATGTCATGCCGAGTATAACCATCATGCGTAAATAGTAGGGACCATTGGCTATTTAAATTGTAATTTTTGTGAACACGAACATTGACCTTCTATCAGACAGGATTTAAATAAACTCGACTGCAAATTGTTGTCCTATTGGAGGCAAAGGTGTGCCGAGAACGACATCCCAATTGGAACAGTGTAAACCCCTGTAGTAGTCATTTTTTTTTGCCCAAAATGTTCCAAAAAAAGGCACAGTTTTTTTTTATTGCTTATAACAAAGCATAACACTTAACAGAAGGCGAGAATGGAAGAATTTTATTTAAATTTTGAATTTTAAAGTTTTCGAACTTTTTTTTTTGTTTTATTTTATCAATGTGGAAACTCAAAATGCCCTAAATGTTTGCTTTTTATGAGTACTCTCTGCATACTTTAAGGAATGTGTTTCATCTAACCTAAAAGAAATTCTTGCATACTTACAAAAAAAAATTTCATGTTCGTACCTTTCTTTCAAATGGTTGAGAATTTTGTGTTACAATTTGAAATGTGGTATAATACTACGTCTAACACTGCGATGGGGACAGAGATAATATCGGCGTTTTCGAATTAGCTTTTCATTTTCATTTCTTCTCAAGCGACAAATTGCCTATTGGCTTGCCAATTCCTGTTCCCTATCAAATATAATCAAGAATCTAAATTCCTGCCTTCAGTGAAAAATTCCCGCCTTCACTACAAAAAAAATCCCTGATTTTAGTACCATGGGCAAACTCTGCATCTCTTAAAAAAACACTAGCATTAATAATCTCACTATGAAAATTAAAAATATGTGGAAATCAAAGATAGAAAGAAAAAATATCAGTGCCCGTACACCGTACGGGCAAACCGGTTGCGGCCAGCTTTCGGTTGACCATACAGTGTACCGGCTAACCTGTTAAGTGGTTAAACGTTCTTTTTAAGGAAAGCAGCAATGCAAATTCCAATGGCGTGCCACAATAGATGACTGGACAGACACTTAAAGCCCGAGGGAAACCAAAAAGCAATCATTTTGAATGAAAGGTGCAGTATATATTAAATGTAAAGGTTGAAGAGTAGCACCACTGAAGAGGTGCTGTTAAGTCGGGACTACTGATGTGAAGCCTGCGTTAGGACGATATGATTCTTGTTATACTGGATCCTTGAAATGTACGATAGTACGTTTGAAAGAGTCCAAACGAGTCTGGAAGTGCATATGATAGAGAGTCTGAGAGCGTATGTTTGAGCGTCCGGGTTTCCCCATATTGTCTCTTTAAAAGTGGAATATGTCACATCTTCAAAGGCGAAACGTATCTCAGAATCACTTATGTTTGGACCCAGCCGCGATTAACACTTGGTCATTGGTCCTTGTCACCCCTCGTGTGGTGAACTTTGAAGCCAGACTGGCATGGGAACTTCTCTGCCGGCTGGATAAAGGGAGGCCAAAGATTGACTAGAACTTTCGCGTCGTAATTGTGTTGTCTTGGGTACTTCCTCATGTGAAACTACGTGATCATTGGGAAGTCCTTGGTTCCTTAACTGAAAATCGACCCTTTTGTGTAGACTGCAGCAAGGTATAGTAAAATTTTAAGAGTATTTAGTTTTAAATTTGATTATTAAAATTTTTAATTCTTTCACCTAAAACGAAAAACTCTTGCTTTCTTAATACTTCAACGATTGACCAATCATTATGCTGTATAATAACTATCTAAAGCGTAGAATCCAATAATTTTATATACCTGAAATTATTTGAACCGCTGTTTCATGAAATATTTAGTTATATTTCATGAGGAAATCGATTTCACGCTCAAACAATAACACACACTCATTCAAGTTCGAAAATTGATGTATAAATATGCACTAATGATGGGAAATCCCTATTTTATAGTAGTCATGACAACGTTATTGATCAAGTATATTGATGAACAAAATCTCTTGTTTGTTTCACCGCAATCTAAATGCTTCAAGTTGCTGTGGAATTTCTGAAGATCAGCCAGACTGCGTGATTTTCGAATTATTTATTCACATCTTTATCACTAGGAGATATCTTTAAGCACACACATACACAAGTTTTTTTTTTTAATTTTAATACTTTATCTTAACACAGTCACACAAATATCGAATTTTTTTTTAAAACGAGTTGAACTTGCTTATCGTTCAAAAAGTGACTCTGATTGTAAAGATCTGTTTTTTTTTCTATCAGAATTATTAAGGTATCCGACTACGTTCGGAAGCGTGATTTTAAAAAAGGGCATAAATGGATTATTTTCATGATATTTAGTGTCACTTAGATTAGAATACGTGCATAAAATTGTTTTAAGGACATTTTGACAAAAAAAAATTATTTAAATACAATATTTCGGCTAAAAATTAACTTAGAATAACCTTTTTTAAAAATGTTCTGTTGTGAAAAATGCTTCTATTATAAAAATATTTTGCCTGTATGTAGCTCAGACCACTGTACAGAGGCTCAACTATGATTTTTGAAAAATACACATTATTTTCAGAGTTACAACCATTTGAAATACATATCGGCGTTTTTTTCTTAAAATTTCTCCCCTCTGTTGTAAAACATGGATAAACCCATTTCTAAGCTATATATTTCAAAAATTCTAGTTGAGCCTCTGTACAGAGGTCTGAGCTATATACAGGCAAAATATTATTAAAATAGAAGCATTTTTCACAAAAGGAGAACATTTTGAAAAAAGGATATTCTAAGTTAATTTTTAGCCGAAATATTGTATTTAAATAAAGGTTTTGTCAAAATATCCTTAAAACAATTGTATACATGTATTCTAATCTAAGTGTCCCTAAATATCATGATAATTATCCATTTATGCGCCTTTTTAAAATCACAGTTCCGAACGTAGTCGGATACCTTAACTCGTCCTCCAGTTTTGAGTAGAATTTACGTCCAATAAAACACTATCTGTTCTTTTGATTAAGAGGATTAGGGAATTTTCAAAAAATTTGGATTACTTTTTTTTTTTTTTTTTTGGTTGGCCAATGCGATTAAAAAGATAATCATTAAGTTGTATTTTTTTGAAAAAATAATTCATGCACTTGCTTAATCTTCATAAATATCAATGTCATTTCATAGGAAATTGAATCACGCGAAATTCCGATTCATAAAAATGAATCCTGTAGTATTATGATTCATTTCATACGGAAATGTATTCACTGATGTTGAAATCTGTGGATCAAAATGTAAAAGAGAGCCGTAAGTAAACAAGTTTTGATATTTTATTTCCAATATTACTCATTACTTATATTTTTTATTTTAATTTTGGAACGTAGATGTGCAATTTTTGCAGACAATTAAGGAATAATTCAACTACTTTCGGAACCGTGATTTTAAAAAAAGCGCATAGATTAATAATTTGTATGATATTTAGTGTCACTTAGATTAGAGAGAGAGGGAATACATGTATAAAATTGTCTTAAGGACATTATGGCAAAAAAAAAAATTATTTATATACAGTATTTTGGCAAAGATTTAACTTAGAATAACCTTTTTCCAAAATGTTTTCCTTTTATAAAAAATGCTTCTTTAATAATAATATTTTGCTTATATAAAGTAAAGATTTCTCCAGAGAGTCTGAACTAGGTCTTTCGAAAAATATTCACATTATTTTCAGAGTTACCACCAACTGAAATCATTATCGGCGTTTTTTCTTTTAAATATCTACCCTCTGTTGCAGTAAAATATGGATAAATCCACTTATAAGTTATATATTTCAAAAATCAAAAATCAAGTCCAACCTCTGTACAGAGGTCTCAGCTATATACAGGTAAAATATTATTATAATAGAAGCATTTTTCATAAAAGGAGAATGTTTTAAAAATGGGGCATTCTATGTTCATTTTTTGTCAAAATATTGTACTTAAATAATTTTTTATTGTTATAATATTCTTAATACAATTTTATGTACGTTTTCTAATCTAAGTGACACTAAATATCATAAATATTATCCATTTATACGCTTTTTCAAAATCACGGTTCCGAACTTAGTCGGATACCTGAAATTGAAATTCAAAAAAATGTAATTCTTGAATGTTGTAACCTGTTGTGGAAAACTCTGTAATAAAAGATTCAGAACTATTTTTTAGAAATAAAACTTTTCTTCAGTTTACTTCAGCAATTAAGGTTGCTAATTTCGAGGGGTCAGCAATATACTCAAGTCAAGCCATATTTTTGGTTCTTCTAAAAGTCCATAGCATAGAATAATGAGTGTTAATGCTCATTAATATAAACTGAGTTCAAAGTCATCAAGGGGTGTCATATACATGTTAGGAAAGTGAGTTACTTATTGAAGTGTCAATCTGGTCGGTTTCTGAGGTGAAAAATTGTGCAACTCATCGTCGATGGCAAGCATGCAGCTCTGGAGTTATATTAATTGAAATATAAGCAATTATACGGACCATTTTCACAGTTTTCGCAGGCTTTCGTTTGTAAAAAAGAATTTATTAAAAATTATCGCTATTAAGAAATTTTCAGTTCAAAAATTAGAAGCACATTGATATTAGTATTAATTGATTTCGTTCGTAAAGTAATCAGTAATTCTTGTCATTTTTTTGAGTTAGAATTTTTTTTTAAAGATTACATTTGACGCGACAAAGATAAATTCAGAAACACAGCCTAAGTATATGAAATATGCTGAGTTTTTTTCCACAATAATGTAAAAATTCAGAGGTCCAGTGGCCAAGAGGTAGCGTATCGTGCTCCCACACCTCAGGTACGGGTTCCATCCCCGGGATGGTCAAGGTCGACTCAGCCTTTCATCCCTTCAGGGGGGATGGATAAATAAGTACCAAGCTTGCTTGGGGACTAAAACACTGGGGTTTCGTTTCAGACTGACCATCTGATCGGGACATCTGCTCATGCACCTCAGTGCCCAATGGTCACGTATACTGGGATGGGCACAGTAGGCTTTGGCCCTCATGAGCTGTTGCGTCACTGAGTTTGAGTTTGTAAAAATTCGATTTGTAAACTAATAGCCACAAAAAGGGAACATTTACATTAGACATTTGATAAAATTGCAAAAATTTCAACGTTCTATTAAGGTTTATATCAATAAATTCTTATAGTTATATTTGTGTTGCAAGGTAACATTTCTTTGATTTAATATTTAAATCAAAATATATAAATTATTTAATTCATAGTAATCGATTAATTATTTATTTCTGTGTTTGATATTCTCAGACAAAAAGGGATAATTGATTCTTTATTTTTAAAAATGTGGTTCCTTCAGTAGTTTTTAGAAAAGCGATGGTTGCAAATATTTTCACATTTTAAAACCGATGTCGTTTAAAAAGTCGGCTGTGAAAATCATTTGCAAGTGTTAAAAATTAATGGTTTCAATATATGTAAGTTAAAAACTCAGCAAAAAAAAAAAAATGATGTCCGTATTCATTCCTGGCACAATTAGAACAATTGAGAACACAAGGCCATTTCGTTATCTGCGATGCTCATGATTTCGTTGCCATTTAACAAGAGCGAATTTTGATTTATATGCTTGCGGGATCACACCATTCAATGTACATTAATCAAACTTTTGAAAACTTACATATATTTAGCTGTTTTATTTCATTAAAAGAACTCTTAGTCGGTAAAAATTCCTTAGAAGTTCATAACTTACTTGAAGTTCTCTTTATTTTCAATGAGAAATAATTATAAAGTATATATTTCTTTTTTGGTACTTGTTTATTTTACCGACGACCAATTTGTTCCAATCAAAAGACGTGGTCAAATGCTGCGATGCACAGCCAATAGTGGAAGCTATTCCCACACATGTTCGAACACGATAGTAATAACAATAACACATTTGGCGATATTTTTTAAATTTGCGATGTCTTTTGATTTGGCGAAATTGGTCGACGGGATAAAACCGTACCACTTACTCATACATGCTTTTATAGTATACAGCTTATATCACTACCCTCTAGTAGAGCTCTATATTCCTTTCAAATGTTCTCATCAAAATTAAATAACAATTTTCATACACTGATATTTCTTTCAAATTAATATTTTATGATGAATTCTTATGTATTAAAATAGATGTCTTCAACCTTTAAGGCTTGAGTGCCATATCAATAAATCTACAATAATCCCCGGGCCCCATCAATAAATTTACAATGTTTCGTGGGCCATACGACTGTTGAAAAAATAATGTAGTCAGAGGAAATTTAAATAAGAAAATGATGTTTGTTTTATAAGACCATAACTGATTCTTAGGGAAGAGATAGTATTACAGATTTGTATATATAGTCGAACCTCCATATTACGAATCTCTATATAGCGAATGCTTCTATATAGCGAACTTTTTGCTGGAATCAAGAACATTTCACGATTTTCTTCGTAAAATAACCTCCCAATAGCGAAGTTCATTTTCTATATAACGAACTTTTTCTCTTGTGGTTCAGATTTTTTTTTCTCCCTATTTTTAAAGTATTTCTTTACATTTCAAGTTATTCTCTCTTTTAACACATTTTATGGTTGTCATAAATCTTGCACTTTGATGCCTAACTCGCCGAGAGCAATAGAGTTCTGGTGGTTTCATCCATGCAACCTTTAACCCTCATTATCCAGTTCACTAGAAACATCTTCTATTTCCTCTTTCATCCTCAATGAAGTTGTCGCGTGTCCCAGTGTCCTTGAACTAGTCATTGAAAAGTCAAACATCAATTTCAATTTAGAAAATAATATCTGTTTAAAATTACTTGTATGCTTTAAATTAGAAAATGTCCCTAAAATTCATTAATTTTAATATAAAATTCTTTTCTAAGTTGAAAATATAGTGTGTTCCTCGATATTTTTTTTTCTTATTTTCCTTGCAATGTTTTTTTCTTTCTTTCTTTTTTGATGAGTAAGATATATAAAATAAACAGATATTAATTTACATAAAAGTGGGAATAATTACTTTTTGTATAATTTATAGTATTAATGAATTTAAAATTTGTTTTATGTGGTTTATAAAGTATATTGAAAGATGAACCTCTATATAACGAATTTTCCATGTAACGAACTTTTTTCGAGATTTAGGGACTTCGTTATATAGAGGTCTGACTGTATATATATATCAGTTTCAAAAACGTTAAATGGAAGTCGAATTAAAATACTTTGCATGATGTTAAAGATAAAAATCCACCCTTTCTTCTGAAAACTTTTGAGATTTTATGCATGGTCAGATTTTTGACATTTTAAAATTATTTAAGATACAATGATTTTTTTGAAAAAATCGTCATTTTAAGAAAGTTTTTCTCAAATGGATATCAAACATACCAATAAAATGTTTTAAATATCAAGAATAACAGACGTTAAGTGCTACAAAAAGCAGACAAGGCAATTTTTTCCTGAAATTGACTCAGATTCAAAATGAAGAGTCTTTAAAATGCCTTCAGAGGGACGGGTTAAGACCCCTATATTAAATGAATGCATCTATATTTCTTTAAGATATGTGCCTTGTAAGAAGTACCTACAGTGCTTTGAATACCATTCTCTTTTAAAGATATATTATACATATTCCGTATTATTGTAAATATTAATAACTATAATTGAATTTTTTTTCATAGATTTATTTTATGCAGTAGTTTATTTTTCATTTTCAGATGGTCTTCTTCAGTGAGAGGTAAGCTTCGTTCAAGAAAGGTTCATATTGGACCATAAAAGGAACAGAACCTCTATTTTAGAACAATACAGTTGACTTCTAGAATAGGACTTGGACATAGATCTTGTTATTTAGAACATCTGTCAAATGATATGGACGACATTTCTGAAGCAAAATTTATTCCAAAATGTACTTTATCGAATTTTTTAAACATTAATTTAAATCACAAAAGCCCTATAGTACACTGGTGTGCAAAACTTAAGCAACAATGTAAAAATTTAGCAGATAGCCATGAAATTGCAGAAAAGGAGGTCTGGAGATCAGTAGAGGGAACACGTAAGTCAGTAGAAACGTCATGCGTATGCAAATATCAGGAACAAAACGTCAGAAGCGATGTGAGCGTACGCAAAACGCGTGATGTCGGCGCGCGCTGCTCAACAGTAGAATGAAATGAAGGACGGAGACGCAATTCACCATATTCTCTGCAAGTGCCAGTGAGTCAGTTCGTGAAATATGGCTAGAAGAAATCATCTGGATGACTTCACACGTGGAAGAATGATCGGAAAGCTGGAGGAGGGGCGTACTGTCACCAGTGTAGCTGCAGAGTTCGGAATCAACAAAAGTGTCGTTTCGCGCGCTTGGAAAGCGTTCCAAACCACAGGTACAGCTGTTAGAAAGGTTGGTGTGGCCGCCCGAGGACGACAACTGCAGGGGATGACCGATATATCATCCTGCAGGCGAAAAAAGTTCGACAGCAGTCAGCAAG
>BMAV01013978.1:68092-79242 GCA_019973955.1 Trichonephila inaurata madagascariensis
TTTAACGTCAACCATTTAATTATCATCATTACATGTACATCAGTACTTCTCTAACTTTAAATATTGGCGACCCAATTTTCAATCATAATTACATCGCCTCCCCCCCTGACACAATGACAATTCATTGAATACAATAAAATGTACTTCTACGCTAAAGATGCAATACAATTTTATTTACAAACCGTACAAATTATCAATATAAGCATTAAATTTTGTGTGTATATGTTACTTTTAAGTTATAAAAATTTAAAAATACTGTTAAGTGATAGGATAAGCATTATGTTACTTTTAAGGTACCCGACTACGTTCGGAACCGTGATTTTAAAAAAGCACATAAATGGATAATTTTCTTGATATTTAGTGTCACAGATTAGAATACATGTATAAAATTGTTTTAAGGACATTTTGACAAAAAAAATTATTTAAATACAATATTTCGGCAAAAAATTAACTTAGAATAACCTTTTTTCAAAATGTTCTCCTTTTGTCAAAAATGCTTCTATTATAATAATATTTTGCCTGTATATAGCTAAGACCTCTGTACAAAGGCTCAACTATGATTTGTGAAAAATTCATGTTATTTTCAGAGTTACAACCCATCGGCGTTTTTTTCTTAAAATTTCTCCCCTCTTTTGTGGTAAAACGTGGATAAATCCACTTCTAAGTTATATATTACAAAAATTCTAGTTGAGCCTCTGTACAGAGTTCAGAGCTATATACAGGCAAAATATTATTATAATAGAAGCATTTTTCACTAAAGGAGAATATTTTGAAAATGGGTCATTCTATGTTCATTTTTTGTCAAAATATTGTACTTAAATAATTTTTTATTGTAATACTATTCTTAAAACAATTTTATGTACATTTTCTAATCTAAGTGACACTCAATATTATAAATATTATCCATACGCTTTTGCAAAATCACGGTTCCGAACGTACTCGGATTCCTTAAGTAATAAGATAAGTATTATGTTTCTTTTAAGTAATAGAATGAGTATTATCCTGTGTTATTTTTCACAGTTTATAATGCATTTTGTATTATTTCATTTCAACAAATTAATAATTTTTTAAATAATTTTTTATCTTTGCTTTTTCGATATGCTCACGCCCCCCTCGTAGGTGTTTGATGGCCCCCAAGGGGGGCGCACCCCACAGTTTGAGAAACTTTGATGCACATAGTTTCCCGATTTCTTGTTTTGATGTTCACTAGTATTTTCCTGTTTCAGTTTCACATGAAACTACTTGTAGAAGGCAGATTTAATTCATTTGAAGGAACTATAGTAGATGTTTTTTTATGAAAAATATTTTATATATTATAAAAATATTTTTATATATTTTTCGCATCTCAGCAGGCGGTCATCTACGGATGTTGGTATAGGCCAGGAGTGGCGAATCTTTTTGAATCAACGTGCCATTTTTTCTAAATGAAATGTTTAATGAGAGATAGATGTGCCGTCAAATAATTTTGACTTGTGATTATTGGGAAAACAATAAAACTAAGAACTAACAACACAAAACTCTTCTATTTAGTATGAAAAAATACACTTTGAACTCTATAGAAGAAAATATTTTAGTTGTACGTGTATTTAAATTTAAGAAACATTAGAGTGACTTCTGTTGTTGCAGGTTAGTTGGCAAATAGCTTAGATTAGGATTGTAAGATGTTACTTTTAGTAGAATGTACGCTGAATTGAAGTCATCTGCCAAACGGTTTCTAAGCGAGTCTTTAATGTTATTAATCTCTGAAAATAATGATTCGCAGGTACAGGTCGATGAAAATATGGTTCAATAACATGAGCCTGCATCTTCAAACAGTTAAACGTGTCTTACATCGAATTCCATGTTTCCAAAATTTCGTTACTGGCATTTTTACTTGTTGATATTTTTGTTTCAATCAATTCCAATTTTTTCCTTGTTGCATAAATTTTTGAATCCATATTGAACTAGACTATAAATCAATCAGTTGTATTGAAATTTCTTCAATTTCCCACCAATTTAATTCGGACAAGTTCAGTTTATCAAATGAAATCCCATCAGGGTACATAATAAACCTGAGCATTTCTGGTAATTCTTTGAAGAGAGAAATCTCACTGAAAATTCCTTGATTGAAAAATCAATTATTGAAATAAATTCTTCAATATTTTCTTTGTCTGGTTTCTCATATGCATCTTAATCTTTAATATTGTTTTTCAAGTTTAGGTTTTGTTGTATGTATAGTTTCTGAACTAAAATGCATACCGTATTTATCGGTGGGGTGCCCAAAATATTGTGTCGCGTGCCATCAATGGCACGCGTGCCATTGGTTCACCATCCCTGGTATAGAATGTTTAGATCAGCGATACTTAACCTGCGGTCCACCGAGCCTTTTTAAGTGGCCCGGTCATGGTCCATTGCTGTGAGAATTGTATTAAAAATTTGGTAGGAAATTCTTTGTCAAGAAATCAAATATATCAATTTTGTATTTGCTGACGGTGTCGTACAGGTACCAATTGATGTTCTTTTTCTATTTGAAACGGTTAGGGTTAGTGATAACAAACAACAGTGGAGTAGCGACAATTTTATGGGTGGGACTAATTTATAACTATCGTTCATATCATGCAAGCGAAAAATATTCGAAAAAAAATTAAGCGTTTCGAGACGATTGGGAGGCTGAGTTTCGTGAAAAACAAACATGGATCAGTAATTGTTTGTTTGTCACGACAGTGCTGTATTTAAAAAAAAAATACCAATTTACAGAAATCATTTAATGACACTTTCCCTCGAAGATCTTTTTCAAGAGGTGATAAATAGGCTTTCTTGAATAACTTTTGCAACAGCAACAAAGTGTTTTGTCAGTGATAATGTCACAGTGGTAACAAGGACATTCTATGAAGTTTGTTATATTATTAATAATCATATGAAACCGTTTACTAATGCAGAAATTGTGAAGGAGTGTTTCTTAAATGCTTCTAATTTAGTGTTAGTGACAAAATAAAAAATTAAAAAAATGATAATTATAAAATGCAAAACAGGAGTTATAATATTTGGATCATTTTTCTACATTTTAAATTTCCAATGTTATCTTGGTCTTACAGAATTTACCCACCCCCCTCTCCCTTATTTATCCTCATGCTGCGGCCCGCGGGAAATAGCTAATATATGCATGCGGCCCGCGTGTAATAGCTGATATATATATGCGGCCCGCATGAAAAAGTTGACATATGTATGCGGCCCAGCAAGAAAAAAAGGTTTAGTACCCCTGGTTTAGATTGACAAACCAGAATCATAAACCTAAGTGTAAAATGTGATTTTGATAATGAATAACAATACCAATGCTCGCCTTTCTCCACTCACATCGTACATGCTGGTTAATTGTATCCATTCACATCCTGTACCAATTAAAAAAAAGATGAAAATCTTCTGAGTTTTGATAGAATTACATTTTTTTTGCTTATGATAGAATTATATTTTTAGTAATGATGCGAATATACGCATAAAATAAAATTATTCATTAAAAACTGAACCGAAACGAAAGAAATTACGGTTTGAAAGCCTTGATAATTTCATTCCGAAATATTTTGAATTCTTTTATCTTCATTTAATACCATATTTCTGACATGCAGCTTCTCTGAGCGAAATTGAGGAATTTAATTCCATACTAAAAACGCTGATGCTGTTTTGTCATGGTATTATCTTCCATTACATGTATATTTTGCTTTCAAATAGATGAACCAACCAGAAACAAGCTTAGCAATTCAGGATTATAATTAAAGTAGAGCATGATGATGACATTAAGCCTAAATTTTTAATTCCAGAGACACATTTTTCCTAGTCTCTTCGCAATTATTTTGTTCTAATAAATGTTCTACATTTTATAAAAAAAAAAAAAATTAAGATCCCCTTTAAATAAAATACACAAAAATATTTGTGCTTTTTGTGTGTGTGTGTGTGTGTGTGTGTGTGTATTAAGAATTTTATTTCTCTCTCTATATATAAAAATATTTTTTCGTGATGCTATAATAAATTTATTTATACATAAGGAATAGTTAATAAAAATGGATCGTAAAAAGTTGAATTTAACTCAACAGGAACGCCAAGAAAGAATTTTGCGAAAAAAAGAACAAATGAAGAAAGTGTACGAAAAACAGTGATTTTTAAAGAAGAGATTAGTTGAAAATATTAGAACTACATAACTCATGTAAATTACATTTTCACAATTTGAACAATGGGTATGAACAGTTGTATAATTTGTACAAGGGAGGTTGATTCGCCGTTAGGCTGACAGGGGTCTCCATAGTAATGTATAGGATTAAAATGATAAAAAAAAAAAAAAAATGAAAAATTACAAACATTTATATCGTACGACTAACCAATATTTTCATTTTTTTACAACTTATCATTTGAAAAAAAAAAGAAACTATCGTGTTTGTATAGTTCGAAATGTATTTATATTTTGTTTCCCTTTATCTATCGTAGAGTTTTACAGATAAAAAAATACTCAATTAAATACAAACACATGAATGTTCAATGCACTGTTAAGATAACGGAATAAAAAAAAATTCAAAAGATATGAGAAACATAATTGCTGCTTTGAATATTCTATTTGTGAATTTGTAGGGGTGACATTTGCATCAGTGTAATTTGTAATGACAAGATCAATAATAAAAGTCTTATTTGGAATTAGAATATTTAAACACACTATATTAAATAATAAGTATAAAATAAAAGAGGCACAGTTATTATATTATATTAAATCATATTGAACTTAAAAAATAATTAAATAAAACTTTTTTCGAAAAAAGCTGGAAACCGATATCTTGCTAAGAATCCAGCCTATTATGCATTGTTTTCCTTTTTATTATTTCTTTTTGTATGAAAGTAATATTATGTTGTCTGTCCACTATAATGTCTATAAAAATGATAGTTCTGTCAACAATTTTACGTTAATATAAACTGAAGTAAGAAATAAATATAATTTTATGTTTGTGGGGAAATGTAACTTTAGAAAGTAAATAGATTTTTATTGTTTTTTTTTATCTGTTTAAACACTTTAACAATGTTTTATTCTTAAGGTATCCGACTACGTACGGAACCGTGATTTTAAAAAAGCGCATAAATGGATAATTTCCATGATATTTAGTGTATAAAATTGTTTTAAGGACATTATGACAAAAAAAACTATTTAAATACAATATTTTGGCAAAAAATTAACTTAGAACAACCTTTTTTCAAAAAGTTCTCCTTTTATAAAAAATGCTTCTATAGTAATAATATTTTGCTTAGATAAAGTAAAGACCTCCAAAGAGTCTGAACTAGGATTTTTGAAAAATTCACATTATTTTCCGTTATCACCAATTAAAATAATTATCGGTGTTTTTTTCTTAAAATTTCTCACCTCGTAATGAAATGTACATAAATCCACTTCTAAGTTAAATGTTTCAAAAATTCTAGTTGAGCCTCTGTATAGAAGTCTGAGCTATATACAGGCAAAATGTTATTATAACAGATGCATTTTTCATAAAAGGAGACTGTTTTGAAACTTGGTCATTCTATGTTCATTTTTGTCAAAATATTGTACTGTAACCCCCCGTTATTTAGACTCTTCCATATTAACAGTAAAGAGACTTTCGCGCCCTCTAGCGAACAGAGCAATCTTCATAGTACTTAAATAATTTATTATTGTAATAATATTCTTAAAACAATTTTTTATACGTTTTTTAATCTAAGTGACACTAAATATCATAAATATTATCCATTTATATGCTTGTACAAGATCACGGTTACGAACGTAGTGGGATACCTTAAGACTCTTAACATTTATATGTATCGTTTACAGACCATTAAATAGAAAGTATCTTGTATATAGTATTAGAAATTATATACATCGTAATACTATGAAATATATTTTATACAAAGAGCTCAAAATTGGCATATTATTTGTTCAAAAATTGATTATTCTTTTCAATTTAGTATTTGTTAGTTATGTAATAGTAAGTAAGGATTTCTGAAGTTGTATTAGTAATGTTTATTTTACTTAATTATGTAATATTTAAGTGTCGTGATTTCTTAAAACTTTAAAATAGTTTGAGTGCACATCTACAAGCATGTTTTGAGATGAAAGTAAACTATACTACTTTTACCTCCTTTCTGAATAAATTTGATAGTCATTTTAATTAGGTATATTTTAATTATCACGACTTTCTTAGCATTTCACACAGCTAGTTTTTAGTACAAATGTTTACACAGTAAAATCGGGTCTTAGATCTCAACAGTCGCTTAGTATTACTTCAAGTATATACGAGGGCTATTTTTGAAGTAAGGTCCGTTCGCGCGTGCGCCGCAACGACTCTCTGCGTCACTGACCAGCATCCGTTGCGAAAACACTCGCACCATTTCCAGCTCTGTAGCAGTCGTGTAAGATTCGCTGTGCGTCCTTAAAATGTTTAAGGTGATTGAATCGCCAGCCAGGTGTGAGATACGATCTGTTATCCTTTTTTTGACTGCAAGAAACATGTCGACTGCAGACATTCATCGCCAGATAACAGAAGTTTATGGCACAGAAGCAATGAGTAACAGCAAAGTTCGAAAAAGGGTCAGGAAGTTTAAAGATGGATGAGCAAACGTCCATGACGAAGAACGCTCAGGCCGGCCCTCTGTAATCACTGATGATTGAAACAAAAATTCGTGAGAACAGGAGATTCACGATAACCACTCTTTCATTGGAATTTCCCGACGTTTCTCGCTCGGTGGTGTACAAAATTGTGACTGAAGACCTCAACTTTAAAAATTGTGTTCTCGGTGGGTACTCAGACTACTCACAGAGGAACACAAAGAGAAGAGGGTTGCCATTTCATTGGACTTTTTGATTCATAACGAGGAAGAAGGGGATGACATGTTGAGTCGAATTGTTACTGGAGATGAAAATGGATATACCATATCGCCCCAGAATCAAAGTAACAGTCGATGGAATAGCGACGCACATCCTCTCCGGTCAAGGTCAAAGCCAAACAAACGATGTCAAAGCGCAAGATTATGGGAACAATGTTCTGGGACCGACGCGGTGTTTTACTGGTGGACTTTATGCTAAAAGGAACAACGATCAACTCAGGTGCCTATTGCGCAACTCTACGGAAGCTCCGAATGCAAAATGAACGGCGCGGCATGCTGTCAAAAGGTGTTTTTCTCCTCCATGACAACGCAAGGTCTCACACTTCTCGATCGACTCGGGAGTTAATCGAATCTTTTGGCTGGGAAGTTTTGGACCATGCACCATACAACCCCGACCTTTCTCCGAGCGATTTTCACCTTTTCCAGTACCTCAAACACAGTCTTGGCGGGAAGCGTTTCAGTGACAACGAAAGCGGTCGTGAATTCTTGGCTGTCCGTCCAGGCGGCAGACTTCTTTGAAGAGGGTTTTCAAAACTTAGTTCTCTGAGGTATGACAAGTGCATTAATGAATTCGGAAACTATGTAGAAAAATAGGCAAAAGTATGCACAATCTTAAAATAAAGGGGTTTTTTTAATAAAATATTGTAGTTATTTTTTTTTAAAAAAACAAATGGACCTTATTAAAAAAACAGCCTTCGTAGATGAGACATTTTTTTTTTATCTGTATTATTATATCTTTTAAAACTGCACAGAATGCGGACTATATAGTGAGGTATAATCATTTAATGCAGGGGTGGGCAAATAGTGGCCCTTTAACGGCTTTTTTACAGACCGCCAAAACATTCAAAAAACCAAATAGATAGCGACCAATAGTAAAACCAATCTTTCCGTTTCACCGGTGCAAATACTGCCAAATTGGCGTTATTGGCGCTACAGCACACAACACACACATAAAAAATATATAAAATGTTAGTCTTCAATTGGATTTTTATCCATTTTCGATGTATTATGAAAAAAAAGTTACTGAAAAGAAAAGACCACGGCTTGTTTCGAAAATATGGTAATAAAAGGTTACCAGCGGCAGGGACATCTCAAGACTCTTCGGGACCCTGGTACCAGAAAAGATTTTTTGAGGCCCTAAGCTCTTACGGAAAAGCAGGCCCTACCTGACATCTTGAAAAGTAGATAGTACATAGTTATGCATTTCCAAATACTCGTTGAAATGACATATATATAATTTAAAACAAATAAATATGCACTACTCACAATCTCAAAACCTAGGCATAAACCGGCTCGACTGATGGCCACATTTCGACTAAATGAGTTGAATGATTTTTTATGGTATTAGGCCTAGGCCTAGACATGGACTACGGCTGTCACATAATAATAGAATCCTACCACTTTTGCCGGTTGACATGCAGTTTAAAATTTACTGTACGGTAATTAATTTTAATGTACGGGGTATATTTGTACGGTAATATTTGACCATAAAATTATCTGGATCATGATCTTATTAAGACAGAGTCGAGAACGAAACGAGGGTGAGTCCCTGGGCCAAGGGCCCAGGTGGATCTTGCCTAAAATGTCCCGGACCAGTGGGAATATTCCGTTCGGCGTCGGTTGTATCATTTTTAGCGACTTAATCGAAACGGAAAAGTACCAAAATGTTCTCTATATTTGGAACAACACATATTTGGGAGCAGCTTTTCTTCAGCAAGAGTAAATGTAGATTCAAGTTGGCTGACATCAACAAGCAGGCTTGCTCAACAAGCAATCTCACTCCGGATTTCAAAAAAAGTGTAAGAAACGTGTGATGGAGCAGCACATTTGTCTCACTTACGGATTGCAATACCGGTATACCGTGAAACCGAATACCGTATTTTGAGCCATTTGTACAATTTTGTAATACCGGTATTCACAAATTTAAATACCGGTTTTTCGGTATTTAATAGAATTTTTTTTTTCTAAACTGTCTCCACTATATGTTCTATATCTCCACTATATATGCCAACCCAGCAAAATAGTATACGTTTTTGTTTTTATGTCTCCCTAAAGCAGACATTAATTAGACTGCGAATATAAAGTTGCATCGTACAATCAAGAGTAGTGATAAAATATGTGAATTATCCAAGGAGGGGGGGGGGAGCAAAACTATTCTGTTACATCTCAGAGCGATACTGCATACGCACAGGATTCGTTGTCTGATATTCGTTTCTGTGAAAACAAGGTTGTAGTTGTGAAGAAAGGCGTAATATTTCGATATTTTTTTAATTGGGGAGTTTGTTATTCATATTGCATTTACATATCATACTTGTGTATTTGCATATCATCAGGATTTTATAAATGAAAATTAAAAAAAAAAAAAAAGAAAAGAGACTAACCAATTCAAATTTGATCAAGTTTATAGTAAATTTTCTTAAAATTTGTTGCCCCCAAACCTTATCCACAATCAGAAGAATTCGGTATCGAAGATGATGATGACACTAATGTTGATACTGGAAAGGAATTGTCCCTTGAACAAAAACTAGAATGAGCGCGATAACTAAACAAATTTCAACAAATCAAAATACAATACAGAAATCAGCTATATCCAAAACCATCCGACGAGAAATCGATTTATTTGAAAATGTGAGATTTAGAGGTAAATATTCGGAAAAAGTATATCGCGTATTGCTAACAGTATTACCAACTAGCGTAGATGCCGAAAGAGCGTTTTCGATAACTGATAATTATTGCACATAATTACATTCCAGGCTTAATGACTGTACAATTAATGCATTATGTTTTTTAAGATCACATTTCAAATATTTGTTATAGTACCACAGACTGAATAGTGATATTTACACTCTTTTTATGATTTAAATAAATAAAATGTTCCTTTACTTTTTTGTGATTCTTTATATACTGTTATAATTTAAAAATTACAAATTAATTTTTTGAGATATTTACACTCTCTAATAAACCTGGCAAATAAAACAAAGAAACAGCTGTATTTTCTTTCATTTCCTAAAACTGCTACTACCGGTATTAAAAACCGGTATCCCGGTATTAAGACCTAAGAAATACCGAATACCGGTATTGAACTTTTGGTCCGATATTGCAATCCCTAGTCTCTCTCATTCAATTGAATCTAAAATTAAATGTGCTTGCAGCTATTAATACAAAATTAACACGAAATATAAATTAAATAAAATTGCCATTTTATTCAAATGATTTTTACATATGGTAGAATGTATATCTTATCTAACAATAAGATGCAAAGTTAAATAATGGATGCATCCAGAAGAGCACACAAGAATTTTTCAAGAGGAGGGGGAGGGGGGGGGGGGCCAGGAGCGAAAGGCCCTTATTACGTATCATGCTCCAATACGCCGCCCAACATATTATATTTATTTTGTCGTTTTTCGGGAACGAAAAAAGTAAAAAATTAATTATTGAATGAATTATTAGCATTAATTTATAAAATTAATTATTAATAACAAATACTTAAATAAATTTTACGTACTATATACATAGGATTATATTCAACTGAAAAAAAAATCTAGGGCTTTGTTGTCAAGATCCCTAGGGCCGCGCCCCCCCCCCCTTGTGTGTGCCACTGGATGCAATCCTTTTTAAAAGGGGCTGCCATCCATAATATGGTTCTTAGGCTAAAACAATTGCACACTCCTGACTAAGTGTAAGAGATAGAACATTTTAATAATTGTTAGGGTTCTCCTTCAGAGAAAATTTTTTTAGTTAATGAATTATAAAAGAACCATTCAATAGATGCTATTAAATCGCTTAAATAAGTAAATTAGTGAACATTTTTACATAACAAATTACTTTATTTATAATTATTCTTTGATTAATGTTATAGATCAGTGGTTCCCAAAATGGTCCCCACGGACCCCCAGGGGTCCCCGATATTATTCAGGGGGTCCGTGGAAAATTAAAATTGATTTGGAAGTCCCTGAGCAACGTCAAGGAATCCACGCAAGGTTTAATGTAAAATAAAAAATTTTGATCCATTTTTATTTTTATGGAAATGTAAATAAATAACAATAATTCACTTGGATATTCTCGACTGTGTGTTGAACCCTTTTGCGTGTGGATTAACTTAGATACCAAACACAGATGAATCCATACTAAAATACAGGAACATCTTATTGAAATATCCACAAATCATGGACTTAAGCCAATGTTTGAACAAGAATACCACAAATTCTGGTCACAAAAACAGATTACGAATTTATATCTTGCATTATGAGTTATTGTACAGAAGTTGTTGACCACTTTCCCGT
>BMAV01013978.1:91229-112955 GCA_019973955.1 Trichonephila inaurata madagascariensis
TTTTCTGCTTGAGGATTTAGAAACATTGGAAAGTATTGAAAGAAGGTCAGTTTTCATTCCTGAACATAGGAACAACGATTTAGATGAACTGGATGAAGATGATTTCCGTCGTCGATACAGATTTTATAAAGGCACCATCGAGACAATTGTAAAATTCTACAATTTTCTACAAGATTTAATAACAGTTCCATCTCCTGAACTGAAAAGTTGCTTTTCGACATAGCAAAACAAAACAAGAGAAATACGTCAAACAAAAAAGCGTGTTAAAAACAGCTGATCGAATGTTTCGCGCCAAGATATAATACGTGATTATCAGTGTCCAATCACAATGACTGTAACATCTTTCCCACGCATAACTCACGGATTCGATAATCGTCAGTTCGAGAATAAGAAAGGAGAATTATCCGCGAGTTATCGGCGAGCGAGGGTTACCCAATCCGCGAGTTATCTTTTCAATAACTCGCGATTGAGAATACCACCGTTACCCAGATACACAAGCACGCATACATATATTTTAGAAAAGATTACAGCCTTTTCTGATTCTATTTTGATTTTTTGTATAAATGTGGCCAAAATAATTCCATTTATTTATTGACGATGGTTAGATATACTTTGATGACGTCACAATGCATGAAGACAATAAGACGTTCATAAACTAAAGCCTCAGCGAAAACGACCAAGAGACGGTGAGGATAGTAAAAAAAAAAAGCCTCTTTTTTTCAATAAAAAAAATCCTTTTCTGTTTATTTAAATCTAAGGGGGAAAAAAACACTTCCAGAACATTCTAGAAACAAATGGTCTTAATATTTGCACTCAAATTGGTCGCATTCGGTTGCTTATGCAACCACATAAATTTGACGATGTGGCACTATTTGAGAACTGATGTTGCAGTTAATTGTTATCGTATTCCTGTTAATTCGGTAAAAAAAAAATTAAGTATCGCACGATGTTGTGAGGTTTAGGAGGGCTTAGAATCTAATTGAATTCGTGAAATCCCCTCTCAAGAGAATTTGAGAGAAAAACAGAATAAAACTACACACAAACCTATAAAGGAAATATTACAACATTCCTTTTCCTTATGTATGTATCAGTGGCGTAAAGAAGAATATCAGGGTCCCGCTGCAAAGTCAGGTTTTGGGCTCCAAGCCCAAATACGTACTTGGCGTCAGTCAGGCTTTGGGCCCCCTAGAACAGTGATCCTCAACCTCCGGTCCGTGGATCAAATGGTGCCGAGTCGCCTAAAGAACATTAAACTATTGCCATTTTATTTAAAGTGGTGCATTTCTCTCGGATTTGCGCAACTTTCCACGGAAATCAATTTATATTTTACGTTAAATCACTTTTATTCATTTTTGGTGTAACTATATTTTATTTTGAAGGCATGTTTGTGTGAATGTAACTAAATTAAAATTGTTAAAATCAAAAAACAATCTATACAAATAAATAAAATTGAAGTGTCTGTAATTTGAAATTAACAGCTTTTCACTAAATACATTTGAAAGTATATCCGGTACTTATATCAAAAGATAAATTTTTAAAATTTTTGTCTGTCTGTCTGTGTTTGTTCCAGATAATCTCTAAAACGGCTGGACCGATTTTGACGGAACTTTTACTGGCAGATAGCTAAGGTTATAAGGAGTAACCTAGGTTACTTTTATTTTGGAAAAACAAAGAGTTAGGGCTCAGCGAAAACAAAATTAGAACCAATGAAATAGTGAACATCCGATGAAATTAGGTTAAACCGGGAAATTCGCCCGGTTCCGTGCGTGCGTATACTCTCAGAACGTGTGGGCCTGGGGAAATGCTTCTTTCTCCTTATGCTGGTCTTGGAAGGGGTTAAGTAATAATTAGAAATCAATGTGTTAAATGTCGTTAGGTTTTCTTTCATGAAAATAGTTCAGTTTTTATTTACTTTGAAATAGATAAATTTAATATTGTATGTAGAGAGAGATTTTTTCATTAAATTTAATATTGTTTATAGAGAGATTTTTTTATTAAATTTAATATTGTATATAGAGAGATTTTTTCATTAAATTTAGTATTGTATATAGAGAGATTTTTCATTAAATTTAATACTGTATACAGAGGGGTTGTTCAATAAATTTAATACAAAAAATCAAAAATTAACAAAAAATAAAGGAAAAAAAATAAAACAAAAAGCAAAAAAGAAACACCAATTCACAAAGTTGAAGAATGACATTATACTTATCGCATAGGTATTTCTTTACTTGGAATACATAATTATTAAGTTTTCGGAAACTCTGCGAATTGAACAAACCCTTTTTTGTTAAATTCCACGTGGACGAAGTCGCAGGTATAAAAGCTATTTAACATAAAATAAATGGATCAGAAAGTAATGTTAACGTATTACACATCCAGATACAAATTATGTACTCTATTCTAAGCGTTTATTACACAAAATTTGTAACAATGTGTTACTTTTACTGAGCAGAAGGAAGATGTTTTCAAAAATCGACCCACAAGAGAGTTACGGGGCGTTATAAATATAAAAAAAAAAAATCTTTTTTATCAGATATTATATCTAGAGACTTAAAATTTAGCAAACATGGTTTTTTGTTCAGCTGAGATATTCAAAAAGCTTTCTTTTTGTTTAATTAACAATTCGCGTAAAATTAACTCATTAAAAACTTCTTTATACTTCAGTCAATATTGTTTAATTTTTTAATTCACCCGTGCGAAGAACGGGTATACCAGCTAGTTAGTTCGCTTAACCATAAAAGCGTGTTTTTTAATTTTTTTTAAAAAATAATTTATTTTGAATACCTTTCCCAAAATATATGGTAGCACGGATTCTATGATGAATATTTTAGCGGGGAAGGCGAATACTTTTATAGCAGAAGTTGCGTTTCCAGCTGTCATTTTGATCGAATTGCGAAGATTGTCATTTTTGTTTCTAAAAAGTAGTTAATGTCAAAAGGTAAGTTCTCATTTTTTCTTGTATGTTAGTAAAGACCTAAGAAAACGATTTGACTACTTATTTTAAGTGGAAAATGTGTGATATGGTCGATATCGACATTTTAGAATTCTTAATATGACTTTATTAAGAGTTTAACTTAAATTTCTAATACATTGGACAAACTTATATTAAGTGAGAATAAACCAAAACACGTAGCTGTAGCTAAACCGGATCGCGCACTTTGGATCACTTATCTAAATAATTATATTATCCGCCTACTTTCAATTCTAATAATATTACGAGTTCTGATATCAAATAATCTGTCCTACCTTGAATCACGCAACGGTTCAATCACTTTCAGAGAGATTGTTAGGCAAGCGTGCAATAGTATGCACCTTGTAGTAATGGCTAGGAATCCGTGAATCTTTGGTAGGCCGTCAAATTACACTTCTATCTTTTCCAAACAGAACTTTCTCTAAATTGCCATCCCGCTTACTAAAACTTCTGTTCTTTTAAAGGCTATCTTATTTGCATCTACACTTGCATTTCACTTCTTGGATTTGGGTTGGAAAAGATTTGCCATTAATCTTGGCCGTCAAAGAACCCAGAGGTTATGTTACAGAAAAGACGCGTGAGCCCGTCACAAATGTATATAATTAATTTTACAGCTGAATAACTTTGTGATACTTATAAATACCGACAGTACACTAGATGTTAGAGCAAGAGCTTCGTTTTTTTTTTCCAGTCTATGTAGCTTATTATTGTTTTTCTTTGTGTTGTAAAGTCCTTACTATAGCGTAATAGAGTTATGCTTTTTCATCATTTCTTTTTAGTTTAACTTATTTATTTTACCTTTTTTTTATTGTTTTATTTTGACGTTTTCAAAAATTTTGAACTTTGCACCTGAATTTGTTTTTTTCTTACACAATTAAATGAAATATCGATTCTTGTTTCAAAAATTAACAACAGTTAATTTCTTTATGTGTAACTGATATTTAACAATAATTGGAGATTTTCAAGGTGCTATTATTATTATTATTATTTCCTGTTCTTTGAAAATCTGGGAAAAAGAAGCTCAGTCTTCAAAAAGCTTTCAATTTATTACAGAACCTACCATCTGAAATCAGTGATGTACTAACAGATGATTTTTCAGATGAAGAAGTCCCAGCAA
The DNA here is from genome assembly GCA_019973955.1 of Trichonephila inaurata madagascariensis. NCBI lineage: Eukaryota > Metazoa > Arthropoda > Arachnida > Araneae > Nephilidae > Trichonephila > Trichonephila inaurata. Next base: position 95,318 of record BMAV01013978.1, read on the forward strand.
ATAATCTGCTGGAATTTTCGCTAGATTCTTATGATGAAGATCCATAGACTGAACAATACTCAAGGTGCAATAGTTCATATTAAGAAAATACATTTCCTACCCCTGGATGCAGTGCTTTAAAAAACATTCCATCGAAACCTCACTCAAAATGTATGACGTGTAATGAACTTTTGTGTATTAATGAAAAGAAAAACTTTCTTTAAATATCGTTAAATTAAGTTAATGTGTAAAAGATGTCTTTATATGTGTAAAAAAAAGTAAATAAATTTTTAAAATTTGATAATCCTTAAACATAAATATTTTGTGCAGTAAAATATTAGTGTTCTCTGGTTATTTAGCATTTTTAAGAGTTAAAATTGCGTTAAAAAAGTCATTCAGTCTTTTCGTATTATGAGAATATTTTAGACCTTTGTGGACTGACGGTACTTTAAGCTCTAATGGATTAAATTTTCCAATGTTGAGTATTTAATTTGTATATATCCCTTAATTTCCCGTTCTTAATTGCACGTTGAAGATGGTCTACGATTTAAAAATTATAAAGACAAAAAGTGTATGGAATATAGTATAATTCTCTCCAAAACAAAGAAACTCAAATGAAAACTTTTTTCTGCAATTATTAGTTGAAAAAGATTGCAGAACTTTTTTGCTATCAAAAGTTAATGAAAAAAGTTCTGTAGATCTTATAATTTCATAGATATATTATTTCAATGTTCTAAATAGAAATTCTACAAGATTGAAATTTATTATTTTTTTCAGAATCATTTTGCTTTTTTAGAATAAAATAAGTTTTTGTCTGTATGTAGAAATTTTCCTATGAAAAAAAAAATATTTTGAATTATTTCACCTTATAATTAGTTTTTCTCAATAAATTAATAATTTATTTACAATAATATTAGTTACGAATTAATACTCAATTAATAATTAATTACGAATAGAGTTTCTTCCTCAGTATTTCATTTACAGAATTTCGTTATTCAAAGTTGGAACCAGGCAACAAATTTTCTGAGCTATTTTATGCTTCAAATAATAACATTAATTTTAGACGGTATTTATTAAAAAAGGAAAAAAAAAAAAAAAAAGGTTCATTAACTCACATGCTTTTATAATATATAGCTCATAAATCAATATATAAAATTTACTATATTCGTGTAATAAAATCTTCCTGCAAATATCTTCAGTTGATACAAATCTGATGAAAACTGATCTATCCTTTTCATAATTACCTGAAAATATTTTAAAACTTCTAAGAATAATAATAAAAAAAATATTAAGAACAAAATCTTTAAACTTGAATAAAACAAAAACTTAAAAAATAATTTCAGAATTGAAAAGTATATAATAAGAAACGAAAAACTACAATAAGATGCGAAAAGAGATGATAGAAAAGGTATATTCAAAATTTGTAAGTCTGACTTCTAATAATAATGTTATATTCTTATGTTAACTGCATTATATACAAATTAAAAACGGAATTAATACACAGAAATTCTCCTGAAATTTGGATTTCCGGTGCGGTTGAGAAAACCTTGATTGTTTAAAAAAATATATATATCGATGCTATATATAGTTCTTGAAGTCTCGGAAATTTTGTAAGTCCACAGTGGCACACAAAGTGAATGACACCTAGACGTCATTACATGTCAAGGGCTAAAGTATTATTTTAGAATTTGAAATTTTCTTAATGCGTTACTTATTATATTTGTAAGATTAGCATTTAAAATTTCAATGCAAGAACGTTGAAATTTGCATTTGATGTATAAAATAAACAAACAAACAAACAAAAAAAATTATAGAATAAATCTCTTATTAATTAAAACAAGGCAAAGATATCAACAAAAATTTCTGAGGTTTAATCATTCATAAGATCCAAAAAAAAAAAAAAAAAATTTTTTGAAAATGGAAAAAATAATTTAATTTTAAATTATTAAAAATAATTATTTTCTATAAGTTATATATAAATATTTTTTTTTTTTAATGATGATTTTAAAGAGAAAAATTATTTGATTGAATTAAATGTGTGTTCATTTATAAAACAAATTAAATTAATTTTAATTTTTTCTTTAGAATTTTACTTTGTTTAAAACAAATTATTATTTAATTATAACAACAATGAATTTAACTTTTATATGAAGTTTCTTGCGTCATGTAATTACAATAGAAAATTTCATCAGCTGGGAAAATTCAGACAAATTATTTCGTGGCGCCATCTATACTTCTAAAACCTAAGCAATAATCGTTCAACGTTTGCGCATATTTGAAACTAATATAAATAGTATAATTCTAAAATACATATTTTTGTTAGTTACTTAAAATAATAATGACAATTATTTAATGTCTTTTAAAATTTTCGTAAATGAGAAATAAAATTAGTTTGTAACTAAGAACTTCGTAACTTCAGTTGTTGCTCCTAGCCTAGCAATTATTTTAAAAATTAAAACATTTTAATAATAATATGTAACAGTTAATTGTACGTAACTTTTAAAAATATAACATTAAAAACACTTATATTTGAATACGCCAAATCTTTTTTTGTAGGATCAAAAACTACTTGGTGCTTTCATCATTTCTACCGGCCCTTTCCCCAACCTCAGAAAAAATAAATTTTTAAAAATTAATAAACGAAGAGTGATGATAATGATTGAGTTAGGAAAAATGAAAAAGAGTTTGTAATCTATACATGATTTTATTGAAATATTTTTTAATAAATTAATAGAGTTTTTTGAGATTCTTGTCCTACATAAATGTATTATCAGTGAAAAGACCCTTTATTAAATAATTAAGGAAAACAATTGCAAGAATCAACTGTGAAGCATTGCGTTTAAATATTTTACTTTCTTTTCTATTATTTATTAAACTAAATTTGAATTTATTAAAAACCAATCTCAATTATTTTTGAGTTGATAGCTTTAAAAACTATATTTAATAATATGTTGTTTAAAAATATTAAGTATATTAATTTTAAATGTTATAAATATTTATAATTTAAGAAATTTTTTTTCCTCTGATAGTGATAAACCTCAGAAAGGAATTTGAAACATTTTGTTACAGAATAACCATACATAAATGAAACCAATAAGCAATTTGATTTTTGTAGAGGGAAAAAAAATTACTAGCAGAGCGTGGTTTCGATCCACGGACCTCTGGGTTATGGGCCCAGCACGCTTCCACTGCGCCACTCTGCTGTTGGCAGGAATTGGAAATTTATGATACATAACCCTAGAAGTACATAAAAACTATTTTTTTGAAAATTATTCTGTGTAAGTTTTTGGCAGTATTATTTTGAGCTAACAAACAAGTATTTTAATATTTTACTTTGAAAAGATTTAAAAAAAAAAGGATTAATTGAAAAGATTACTTTGAAAGCGTATTTTACTACATATATAAGTAAAACTATGCAACATGTGCAAATTCAAATTAGAATTGCATGCACCTGGCGCCTTCTATGAATGATTTATGTAAATTATTTTGAAAATCTGTTGAGGAATATAACGCGATTTTAAAAATATCTCATTACTATATGTATTTTTTTTGTAGTTTTTTTAATTCCAAGGAATAAGCTTCATATAAGTTAAGGAATAAGTTTAAATTTCAATTGTTTTAGAAAAAGAGATATTTCTTGTCAACAAAAATCAAATTGGCATGATTTATGTTTTAAATAGATATGTTAATTTTTATCTTAAATTTTAGTTTAATATTTTATTTTAGAATTCTAGCTTATTATTTATTTCTTACTAAATGCATGCAAAGAAAGATAGATATTTTGTTGAGGATTCTTATATTGCACTTTTTTAATATAATAATTAAAGAAATTTTGTATGTGTGTTTCCAAATTTTATATTCTTTTCATACATAGCTGACCAATAAGCAATTTTACAAATATATTGTTTGTAATACATCTTGAAGAAATAGTTTTCTTAGAAATAAATACCCTCTGTGTTTTTTTTAACATATTATTTTTTGAAAACTGTGTTTTTATAAGTGATTAATTTATAAAGAGTTAAATAATTGAGTACCAGAAAAAGAAAGAGGGAGTGATTTTTTCATACAATAGCTCCATTTTATGTTGCAGAGTTGTTATGATTGAAAAATTTATTTTAATTAAAAGCTTTTGTTAAAAAAATTTTGGAAAAGAATGTTAAGCGCGATTTCCCACATAAAAACACTAATATTTTTAAGTTTAAATAGTTGCCTTATTTTTTTTCCTCACTGTAAATGAACCATAATAAATTATTAGCTATCTTCAGTTTTTTCCTTAATTACTTAATACAAGTATTCAACGTTCGATTTCAAATTAAATGAAAAGCCTCTTTCATTTTCATTTTTAATTCCTGTTTAGAGTTCTATGTGTAAAATGAAACTATCTCTGGACGCATTTTATAAAATATTTATCAGCATTTTTTTGAATTCATATTTTGAAAATATATTTTTTTTCAGATGTGTACATTTTTAATTTCTTTTTTGAATTATTTATTTCTTTTCTCGTGTATAAAACGATTTTAGAATCGAGAATATTAAGGAAAATGTCATATGAGAAAATCGTCTGACTATATTACTCAGACTCGAATGACTGACGTATGATTGTGGCTTATGCAATTATTCGAAATCACATTGAGAATGGACTGAGGGTGACGAACGGCTCGTGATCATTGTATCAAGGATTGTTTTTTGATGATATTCTTTAAAAATATTTCATCATCCCCCTGAGATTGAAAGTGTCAATGATGTCATCAAGAATAAAGACGTTTCGTACGATGGCTCTGAATCATCTAATTTAATCAACATAAATTCTTTTTGGAAGGTGAGAATTTTTTAAAAAAAGATTTGAAGGTTAACAGTGTTATGGAGAAATGTAATGTAGAATTTCGTCAAAGGTACAGAGTCAAGATATTATTTTAAAGTTGGTTCATTAATTCTTTTTATTTGAGGTTTGATTTATTATATATTTTAACGCTAGTAAAATTTCACTTGAAGTAACAACAAATGAACTTCTTTGTAAATAATTATTATTTTCTTTTTTACTTGCGATTTGATTTACTATAGGTTTATTCTTTACTGTATTTATTAACATAAATTAATACTGGTATTATTATTATTTTTTTTTACAATACAATTGCATTGTAATGTCTCTGAATTATGATTGCATTTTATGGCCGTGTCATGCTTTACTACGCAATTAAAATTTCTTAAAATCAAACAATGGGTAATTTAATTGAAGAGAATCCACATAAAAATAATCGAACTATTTTAAGGCGATACAAGATTTACTTTTTTTTCGGTTTATATGGTTTTTCACGCAGTATAGTGAAGAACACAATATAACATTATTTACATTTTCATGAAAAACAGAACTACAGCCGGACTTCTACTTAACGAAGTCTGCAAAATCCCGAAAAAATGTTCGTTATGTGAAAAATTCGTTAAATAGAGATTCATCTTTTAATATAATTTAAAAACCACACCAAACAAATTTTAAATTTATAAACACTATATATTATTTGAAAAAGTAATTATTCACACTTCTTTTTGAAAATAAATATCTATTCCTTTTATATATCTTCCTTCCTCAGTGGCACGACAGCCCAAGAAACCTTTTCAAGAAACCCTTTCCAAGCCAGCCTTCTTCCTGCTAGTGTTCTCCAATTCTTAGTTCTCAAAACTAGGATATCTTTTTCTAAGCCATCAATCCATCTAAGATGTGGCCCGCCTTTTCTTCGTGTGTCAATTGGTTGGGTGTTGAAGTCCTTTTTAGTGATGCGGTCTTCGTCCATTCTGACAACATGACCTGACCATTTAATTTATATATCTTACCCTTCAAAAAGAAATTTGTAAAGGAAACAAAACAATTTAAAAAAAAAAAAACTTTGTTCAGGAGCACATTGTATTTTTAATTTTAAAAGATAATTTTACATTAAAATTAATGAATTTTTTTCGGCGATTTCTAATTTTAAATATACATTATTTTATAACCTGCAATTTTAAGCATACACTACAACATGCGTCCTTAAATTTAATTACTGATAAAATCTGTTGATTTTATTTAAGTTTTTTTGTTTGAAAAATTACAGCAATTTCAGTTCTCTAGGTGAGTTAGGCACCTGGTAAAACCAGTTCAAAGACATTAATCACCACATAAATGAACTAATTGAGAGAATAATTTGAAAAATATTCTGAAATATCTTAAAAATAGGGAGAAATAAAAATCAAATCACAAGAGAAAAAGTTAGTTAAATAGAAAATACACTTCTCTATTTGGTGGTAATTTCACGAAGAAAAGAGTTAAATGTTGTATGTTCCTGGAACAAGTTCGCAAAATAGAGGCTCGTTATACGGAGGTTCGACTGTATATCCATTTCCTTACTATATATTCAGATAATCAAATTATTTTTTTCGTTTGTCGCAGATTGAGATAGACAAAATATTAAAGGCATGAAACTAGTATCTATTTTCGAAGCATCACTTAGATTATGCTCGGAGATCTCAAGTTTAAAAATACATATTCAGTTAAGAGATTTATTCATCGAAAATGAATTCATTTATCTGAATTTTTTTAAAAATTATTTCTATTAATAAACTTTCTTTTTTCAACAGACTGCAAAGAACTTATCCATTCAGTCGGTATATTTGATCTACCAACTACACGATATATCTTCTCATGTCTCTTCTTCTGACATCTTCTTCATGCCAATTGTAATTTGTGTAGGATTTTCAATGCTTTAATGAGGAGAAAATACATCTTTCCTACGATTTACAGCCATCGTCATTTACCACCACACAAAAGAATAATAAATAAAAAATAGTAAATGCAGAATGATAACTACTTGGTACTATAATGTCGTCCATATATATTTTTCACGTTTTGTGCATAAATTGCTCATACATACAATGAATCTGTGCTTTTTTATGGACACTTTTTATAACCCTATTGAATGAAAATAATGTTGAAAAGTGTAAGCCTAAATTACGACTTATTAGTCGGACCATAAATCGTATCGACCCTGTACTGAGTGTTTAGCAAAATTAGGATTGTTTAATTTGTCATTCAACAGTGCTTTGTTCTTGGAATGAATTTTTTTTAAGGTGCATTAAAAGGTCTTTTGATACTTGCCAGCTATAGACATAATGAAGCCATACATGACAACAAATAGAAAACATGCCAAATTCTGGTTGCTAATGTTATTAATAGATGTTTTTAAGTATCGTCAATTTTGTGTGCTGCCTTTTTTTTGTGTGTGTTTTGTTATACTACTAGCTAGATTTTTCTACTATTTTGCTCTAGGTACTTATCTATTATACCGTGAACTAATTTTGCCAAATGAAAAAAGATTTGTAGGAACATTCGAACCGGGCACCTTTCGTTCCGAATGCGAGTACTTTATCGATCACGCTAAAACGATCGTCTTCGCTTGATGTCTAGTACTGGTTTTTTATTTAGATACCGCTACAGACTTCACCAATTTAAACAATGTCGCCAAATGCTGTTATCGTTATTAATTGTTTGGGATATGAGCCGGAATTGCTGCATATTGCGGAATCAGGTGGCTCTTTTTGATTTGAAAAAATTGATCGACGGTATATAATTCATAAGTTCCTTTGCTATGATGGTGGAAATATGGATTATACCAATGAACGAAGAACATGCAATAAGCTTTTTACCACCCTTTTATAAGCTTTACTTGTATGTAACGGAATCTTTAAACTCAATTTTTACTCACTTTATAAGGTCAGATTAATTCGAAATTTTACACACTTGTCCAGGACAGATGACAATACAATAATTTAATAATTTTGTTCCATTGTCCTGATAAGGATCATCAGGACTAACGATTTCCCATTTTCAGATCCCATTCCGCATCTGGCGACTAATTCTAGATCTTATTTTCAGATTTGGCTACTAAAAGATTAAATTACAGCTTAGTTCGATTAACTATAAAAGGATGCTTTCCAGTTTTTTTAAAATTGTAATTTATTTTCAATTGAAGGAAATTTTACCACGATGGCTTTTTTAAATAAAAGGTCTCGCCTTGTGAGTAGGGTAAAAAATGCCACTGGAAATGGTAATGTCATTGATATCGGCGTAATGTCATTAATTGCACAAATACTTTCCATGAAATGAAATAGGTACTATGATCTAGGACTACCAAATTTTTATGCTTTATTTATTTTTAAGCTGACGAACTTACTTCTGTGTCGTGAAGTCTACGCTAGATGAATTTTAGCCGAGAAACAATTGATAACATCGGCAAAGTTCTTGTTAGCAAGGACGTCTTAAGGCTGTATCATACGTACACTTTTGCTACCACTTTTTCGCCCAATTTTTTGCCCAGTCTGAGGGTGGAGGGTTGCCATAAACAAAACGACATGCTCTGACGTCAGCCACTCTCTATATCCACATTGAAAAATTACTAGCCACTTTTTCTGCTTCGGCAAACGAACATCGAAAATTATTTTTTTTATTTCATTCGCGCTTTCATTGATGGGCTTAAACAGAAATGGAGCACCATTCTTTTTAAAATATTATGTGCTGTTAAAATATTTATCCTGTCTATGACGTAGAGCACCGAAGAACCCCATCGACTGGAATTTCAAGCAACTTTTATTTGGAACAACTTTTTGAGCTCAATAGCAAAAAGTTGTTCGAAAGCCGTTGCTATGGCAACTGAGTAAAAATTGCACGGAAAATTGCTCGAAACGTGTACGTGTGATACTGCCTTTAGGGCCTCGTCTAGTTCTCAACTCAGCCTTAATAAGATCATGATTCGAATAATTTCAACGGTCAAATATTATTTCCGGTTGTATTCTCCGAAAAACTAGGAATTTTGAACGATATGTCAACTGGCTACATGTGATGACCGTCATCTATGTATTGGCCTAAGCTTATCACCATACACCATCATTACTTATTCAGTCAAAAGGCGAAGGTTGGATGGGCCGGTTTGTGTGATTGTAAGTCATGCACATTTATTTGTTTCCGGTTATTGTTTGTATGAGTATTTGACAACGTATGCTATGTATTGTCAACTTTTAAGGGTCATAGATGGGGCCTACATTTGTGTAGGGGCCCAGAGCCTCAAGAAACCTTAAGACGTCCATGCTTGTTATCGATAACTCGAAAAAGTAGTCTCCAGCCCATGTTCCATATAAAAGATAAGAATAAATCCTTCCTGCCTATGACGATGAAAAAATTGCGAAGATGAGAATAAGACTGGACTTTATGTGACTGTGACTACTAGACCCTTCAAGGACTCGTTTGTAGATTTTATTCATTTGGTTTATACTTTTATCCTATAAAATTAGTCATTTGCTTTTATATTGCAACAGTTTAAAACCGAATATAAGAACTTGCGTTTCTTATAATCAGTTTTACTTGATTCATTTCAATATTTTTTTTTTATTTTTTTCTTTTCAGTAGTTAATAGCTTAAAATTAAATTTAATTTCGTAATAAATGAAGAAAATTGAAAAAAAAATATGAATCGATATTTTTACCATCATCCATATATTTACTGACACATATCAATTGAAATTGCAAAAAAATTATATACACGGTTTTCAGAAAGGAATGACCCAATTACAAAATTTAATAATTCCCGTATGAATAAACAGAAAAGGATGATTAATATGCCATTGTAAAGATAAAATATGAAATTTTGAGTTTGTAACATTGTTTTTGTCAAATAGGTAGCAGCAGTGTTGTAATTGTGAACAGAAGTGGAAATGGAGGAGCAGCGGGAGAAGGAGAGTTTTGTGTGCTCTCGTTTGCAAAAAGTCTGTCAGTAATCACAGCTCAACGTGAATTTCGGAGAAGGTACCACAAAAATGCAGCAACATTAAGGTATCCGACTACGTTCGGAACCGTGATTTTAAAAAAGCGCATAAATGGATAATTTTCATGATATTTAGTGTCACTTAGATTAGAATAAACATGTATAAAATTGTTTTAAGGACATTATGACAAAAAAAATTTATTTAAATACAATATTTTGGCAAAGATTTAACTTAGAATAACCTTTTTTTCAAAATGTTCTCCTTTTATAAAAAATGTTTCTAAAATAATAACATTTTGTGTGTGTGTGCTTATGTAAAGTAAAGACTTCTCCAGAGAGTCTGGACTATTTTTTTTTTTTTGAAAAATTCACATTATTTTCAGAGTTACAACCCATTGAAATAATTATCGGGGTTTCTTTCTTAAAATTTGTCCCCTCTGTTGTGTCGTAAGACATGGATAAACCCACTTCTAAGTTATATAATTCAAAAATTCCAGTTGAGCCTCTGTACAGAGGTCTGAGCTATGTACAGGAAAAATATAATTATATAATAGAAGCATTTTTCATAAAAGGAGAATATTTTGAAAATGGATCATTCTATGTTCCTTTTTTGTCAAAATAGTGTACTTAAATAATTTTTTTATAGTAATACTATTCTTAAAACAATTTTATATACATTTTCTAATCTATAAGTGACACTAAATATCATAAATATTATTCATTTATACGCTTTTGTAAAATCACGGTTCCGAACGTAGTCGGATACCTTAAGCTGAAAATGCAAGTGTTTGAGGAAAGAACAGTGCCTTGGAGAAGGGGAATCCATAATGGTATGGAGTTTACTTAGTAGTAAATAACCGGTATATCTAGTATGATTATAAATATCTGGGGTTTTTTCTATATTATGGTATGTACGCATCATTTCTTATGAATTACATCCGTTGATAGAAGAGTTCATATATAGTGACACTAAATATCATAAATATTATTCATTTATACGCTTTTGCAAAATCCTGGTTCCGAAAGTAGTCGGATACCTTAAGGAAAAATGGGATCTTTCTTTGACTTACGATACCAATTATTTGTTCCTGAGTTGGTATTCAGAAATTTTCTGAAGCTTTTGAGTGACTTTCAGATTCCTTATTTAAATGTTTCTTTTTCCGAATTTTGTGATGAGTACCCAGACACGCTTAAGATTTCTCTTTAAATATACTATTTCCATAACATTACTTACTTACATAGCTGAAAAAATTTATCGGAAAAATCTTTGACTTCATGGACTCCTTTTCAACAATCTACGAATATAAAAAATACATATACATACTTAACTTCTTAATAAATTTTATTGATTTATATGGTTACTGGCTGTGCACAACTCCCTATATTTCTCCCTCTTTTTTTTCATATGTTTATTTATTTATTATACATGACGCAATTTCCATTCCTTATGCAAAAATATTTAGAAGTTAAAAACCGCAGAGCTACACTGAATATAACATTTTAATTGGAATATTTATACATTATTTTATTTATACTTTAGCAGATTACATTACAGGTTAGAGTAGTAACAATGAGCTATATTTGAGAATATTAAATATTTACCCAAAAGTACTCTATCAACTCTATATTACTATTCGATATATATATATATATGTAAATTACATCTATAAAAAAGATGAGAAGCATGGCGTATTGTTGAAAGAACAGTATTGCAAAAAGATAAAAAATGAAAAATTATAGTTTTATTTTCTAAGAAGGATCCAGTAGACACATAAATTTACTATATTTTCACAAGAAACTGTATATATTCTTTTCGAGTATTGTCTTCGTACATTTTAAAAATAAAAAAAGTTTACATTCTAAGTTTTAATTCTTTTCAGAAAATCAAATGGTGAACTTAAAAATACAATGCATTGTAAAGTCCCGCTCTTTTTCTACGAAAAAATAGTTTGAAAATAATATGCATAACTTAAAAGAAATTAATTGCTATGTTTATTTTTTTTTAAAATTATGTATTCAACCATTGCTTGATTCTTAATATTTATGCATTACATTTCTTTTTTAAAAAATCAATAGACTAAAAATTTAGAATTTTTGTAATCTTTTGATTGGTTTTTAAAAAAAATTAAGAGAAAAATTAAAATTTGAATCACATATCAAATATTATCCATCAAGTAAACATTATCACTTCGAAACAGGAAGAAAGTTAAATTTTTACCACAAAAAGTAACGCATTTAAATTCCTTCTTAACACAAGTACAAATACACAGAAAAAAACAACACTACAGTGTTTGAAACAACAAAAGCTTTTTTTTTATTTACGCTCATCAGTTGTACAAAGTACTACTTGATGATTCACATGTGTTCATCACCATCACACAAAAAATGAATAATAACATATAAATACAAATATTTACACTGCATGCAGAGTTCAATATCTGCTTACATAGTAAGCAATTCAATTGTGTTGAAAACTAGTTTGTGCGAGACGCACAACTTCTTAGAAGATTTAGAAGATTCTTTTCTAAAATGTGCTATTTTAGTGGAGCTCATAAACTGAAAATATCCAAATGTTAGTCATTAGAGAGTATTTAAAAGAAAGACGAACTGTTAAAAATTTTTGGTGGGAAGGTATTTAGTGTTTAAATCATTATTGTTAGAATATTAATGAATTGTGCATACATTCGATCTAAATAATTATCACAGATTTAAGGTTTTTGAAACCGGAAAAAAAAGAAACACTTCGTACTTATCAAAAGCAGCATAAAATTATAATGATAGTAAACTAATACATACAGAAAGAATATTTTCATATCACACCATTTGCGCGCGCAACTCTCTAACAATTGTAAATCTTTTTTAAACACATCTACTTATTATACTTGTAGAGTACAGAATGCTTCTCACTACTAAAGCAATCAACAGTTGTGCTTCAGAGAGCGTTGCATATTTTATAGAGGAGAATAACAGCGCACAGAAAAAGTTTTCAAGGAAGGGGTCCAGGGTCGAAAGTCCATCATTCTCATATCAAATATCATTACACCACCAAACATACTTTTCTGATTTTGTCGATTTCGCTAACGAAAAACAGTAAAAAATAAATTAACTGAATTAATAATTAGCATTAATAAATAAAATAAATTGTTTATATGGAAAACTTAGTTTAATTTTATGTACTATATGCATAGGGTGTATAGGAATATCATCAATCGAAAAAAAAATCAAGGGCTATGGGGGGGGATCCGGGCATATGAGCCCCCCTTGTGTGCGCCACTATTGCTAAGTCAGCCTTTTCAATAATAAAATTAAGAACTGAATATGTAACACAGGTATGAAGAGGTTTGTTGATGTTACGCTTATATATATATATAATGAAATCAAATTTTTAGTAAAAGTTGGAGCTGAATTTGATTTACATTTAGTATCAATAGGCGAAATTTATGTGACGTCATAGTCACGGGAAACTGTAGTCATGTGTTTCCAGCCAATATGTTCATAAATTTGTGTGACGTCATAATCACATGATAATTGCGATCATGTACTTCCAGATAATAAATTCATGTGACGTCATAGTCCCGTGATAATTGCAATCATTCATGTGACGTCGTAGTCTGATAATTTCAAACATTCATGTGACATCATAGTCACATGATAATTGCGGTCATTTGTTTTCAGCTAATAAGTTCATAAATTCATATGACGTCATAGTCACGTGATAACTGCAGTCATGAGTTTCTCTTTAATAAGTTCATAAATTTATGTGACGTCATAGTCTCATGATAAATGCAATGAGTTCTTGCTAATCAAATTTGTTTTGGAAAACAGATGGCAGCCAAGATTTTCATTGAATAAGACGCATAGTTCATAAAATTTGAATCACTTACGAAAGGTTTTGACTGAGAATGGGCTAAGTTATGTAACTGTAACTGCAAATTCATGTTTTCAGTCAATCAGTTCATAAATTCAGGTGACGTCATAGGGGCATAATAATTGCAACCACATGTTCCCATCCAGTCAGTTCACGTGCTTTATGGTTGCCAACTTTTGCTTTTTACCGAAACTTTTTTAAAAAAATATCCACATTTGCCAACAATAATAATGCACATAGGAAAATAAAATGTACTTGGATTAAAAATGCATGTGTATGATATGAATTTTTTTTTAAATTTTAAAATCTTTTTGAAGGATATTGGACATTTTTACCGAACCATCAAATATGAAATTTTACAAGTAAAACAACAACTACAAGTCTAATCACAGTTCTAAATTCATCGTTAGAACACATGCATTTATCACATGATTGTTATGTATTTAGCCCATTGGAGCGAAATAACATTTTCGTGCAAGGAACTTATGACTGTTTGCAGAACTCGTGTTCATTTTCTTCCACGTACTTCATCCTGGTCCCATCTCCTGTCTTCAATTTCCTGCTCTTAATCAGTTCTGTGTGGGTGGACTTGAGATCGTAAGCTTGACCAATCATCGCCATGAAGTCGATGAAGACTTTTGTAAGATTTAGCGTATATCCAAGTTCACTGGTGGCGTAGTCCCACGGGAACACGTGGTGGTAATTATGCCAACCCTCGCCAAGACCAAGAAAGGAGACGATAGGACTTTCCCTGGCCTCTATGTATTTGTCGTAAGGTTGATCACCGTACCTATGAGCTGCACTGTTAACAAGCCAAGTGCAGTTAAGGCTGTAACAGTATCTTCCTAAAGCAGCGATAAAAAATGAATTCCAAGCGCTCTCTCCCCAACACCAAACTGGTATCATGGTTGGTAGGTAGAAGCAGAAGAGCATAATCATAGGAATGTAAAATCTGAAAAACAAAGATGAATCTTAAAATTTCGATGTATTTAACAATATGAATTTGCTGTGGGAATAGGAAGAAATAAGCATTTTAGAGTTAAATTACATTTTTGCAAGATTTATAGTAAATTAAATGATCCTGTAAGTTAGGTGTTTGGTGTAGACATCCCTACCCCGTAAAAAATTACTTCTTTCGAAGTCTGAACCCGTTGCTTTTCTTGTAGATGATTTTGAAAAAGGATTAAGGACGATTTTTGATTGATGGAGTAATGATAGATGTAGAAAAGTAGAATTGCTAGGTTCTTAACCATTGTGTACCATATAAACACTGGGGGATATATGCTATGAGTAGGGCAAAATCCCATTGTAAGCTCTATGGCATATGTGGATTATTTAGGTGTGCAACCAGTGTAATCAACATTATATGGTACATTTTCTTTTATTGTGTGCATAAAATTATAAAAGTTAAGCTACAAAATGTCTGGGTCTCAAAGATTTGAAAAAAATAGGAAAATTAGAAGTAAAATAACGAATCTTTGTGAAGTTTCTCAAAAAGTGTTCCTTGGAACAAAAAGCTTTTCTACATGCGCTACACGAGTATATTTTCATTTTTGTGGCATTTCTTCATCTTCTTCATCACAAATAGATAAATCCGTATCAGAGTCACTGTTGCATTCATCGGTTTCCGGCAAATGTTCTCATTCAAAATCACTTGCTTTGAAATCCATCGACGATGCCATATTGGCAAGGCAAAGTAAAAAAAGTTATACAAACTTCAGAAAGCAAAATGAAACACGAAAGAACGTGCGCCTTAATCAGTGTCAAAAGGAAAATGAAATGTACGCTATAACGTCAAGGTCAGTATCTTAAGAAATCTTGGATTTGCGAGTACACTGGAAAATGCTGTGGTCTGGTACACAAGGGGTTAAAAATTAGAATTAGAGGAGTTTATCTGCCAGTAGAAGTGGTTAAAAACAACATTTCAGATGGTCTTGGTCCATCCTGGGCTGTCACACCCTGAATGTTGAAGGATGTTAAATAATAATTAAATATTGTTCTAGGAAGGATTATTAGCCCACATCTATATGAAATGTGACCCCCTCTACACTTAATAAAAAGTGTGAATAAAACTTTTTGTTAATATAAAAAAAATCATTCACTAATTTGAAAGACTGCAGAACTTCAAAGCATATATTTAACGTTGTGAACAAATAAATAAACATTTAAGTAATTAAAATGGTATGAGGGTACAAAATCATACTTCCTGTGGAATCGAACAATAGGGTCTGCCCACAAGTCGTCTAAGAAGATGGTCTTTCCTTTGGCAATAACATCTGGATGCTTCTTGCACATCAGCCATCCCATGTGGGCGAAGAAGAATCCCCGTTTGATGTTATGGGGGTCTGCATTGGTTTCGGTGAACTTGTGGTGCACCCTGTGGTCCCTGCACCATTCATAAATGTCGTTCTAGAAGAAAAATGATCAAAGTTTAAATACAAGTGTCAATCGCGCGGTGAATATTGAAATAGAATTTCACAGTTTGAAATAATAGATATAATAACTTTAAAATAGACCTTAAAACAAAATATTTCGAATGCCGAGGAAGAATTTGAAATTTTCAAGAGGAAGCTTTAAAATGTTTAAGCATGTTTCCTATGCGAAAGTTTTATCTTAAAACTAAAAAAAAAAAAAAAATACGCATAAGTTAAAATAAAGCATAACGAGCTCCTAAAAATTAGCGAATTTAGGTCTGTTAACAATCTTATCAGACAAATATTTTGATACTTTCTACTTAAACTTAATATTTGAAGCATTAAGTCTTATGTTACCCTTAAGATACTTTGATGACACATTTCAAAGATTGCAGAAAAAAAGGGTAAAATCGTCAACTTTTACACATTCATTTTCAAGGGATTCATTTATTTTTCCTATATATATAAATTAAATATTTTCTTAAATTCAAATAGAACTTAATAGCTCCTTCTGAAAATAATAATAATTTTTTTTAAATAAATGAATTACAAGAATTTTTTTACAATTGACATCCAGTATATTTTTCATATGATTTGAAAAGATAAATCAACGTAAATATCTGTCTATTTATCTATCTGCTTACTTGTTTGTTTATTTTTCTCTCTTTTTATATAAAAACTTGATTCTTACCTGAGCTGCAATGCTGTTAAACATGCAAAGGAGAACTCTTAGTGGAAATTTGGCTTTGTAAGAACGGTGAGACCATAGTCTGTGGACTCCTGCTGTGATGCCTAAGCCGCCAAAATGTGCGTAGATGTAAGCTGAAAAAGAAATGATAAATTCTTAGGTCGGTTTATATGGATAAAATTCATAGTAAGAAGAAGAGTTTTAAGCTTTATTCGGTAAATGAGATATTTCTAATCGAAAGTAGTAATATTTTTTCTGTTTTTCATTCCTCTGACGATTGCATTTGTTGCAATGCGCTTACTTTCAATACCTTTTTAAAAACTGAATAGGGCTTCATTCCTACATGAAATAGAAGTAATTTGTGTGAATGTGTGTGTTATTATAACCTTTTAAAGTTTTGTATATTAGACTTTTTAATCCGATCATGTCGTTAAGAGCAGTGCACCTCAACCTTTTCATCGCCACGGACAGGACAACGTTTGGTAATTTTACCGCTGCCCGCTGAAGTGTGTGTGGATGGGGTTGTTAATTGTTAATATTTTAAATTGTTTTGATTTAAATATTTTAATTTATTTGTATTTAAACATGCCATTTTTTTATGAATTTTTGGTTCTATAACATTTGAAAAATAGAAAATTGTTTCAAAGAATTCGAAGAGCACGTTTATCCCATTAGGCTTAGCTGAGCTAGCATCAAAACATTGCAACTAGTCTAATGCCAAATATATCGGGCAAACTGAAGAAGGCTACAAAGAAATTGTTTCCAGATTTACAAATATAAATATAAATACAGTTAGATTACATAAAATACAAAATATAGTAAATTACAAATGCCTAAATATAAAATTATGAAATTCATCTTAAAAATTAATTATTTTTCAAATTATAATGTTCTATAATTTTATT
>BMAV01013978.1:113914-130758 GCA_019973955.1 Trichonephila inaurata madagascariensis
TTACTAGCGACTATACTAAATTTAATACTTATCTTGATAATTTGTACTGTTTATAGTTAAGGTCGCTTTCTAGCTTTAACGTTAAAGTGCATTATTATTGCATTCAATGCATTGTTATTGCATAACAAGGGGGGGGGGGCGCGCAATGAAAATTATGATTTAAAATTGGGTCACGAATATTGAAAGTTTGGGAATTACTGTGCTAGTCTTTTCATTTTGGTTTAATTCATTGTATTATCCTATTAAGGTATCCGACTACGCTCGGAACCATGATTTTAAAAAAGCGCATAAATGGATAATTGTCATGATATTTAGTGTCACTTAGATTAGAACACATGTATAAAATTGTTTTAAGGACATTTTGACAAAAAAAATTATTTAAATACAATATATATTTTGGTAAAAAATTAACAGAATAATCTCTTTTCCAAATGTTCTCCTTTTGTGAAAAATGCTTCTATTATAATAATATTTTGCCTGTATATAGCTCAAACCTCTGTACAGAGGCTCAACTAGAATTTTTGAAAAACTCCCATTATTTTCAGAGTTACCACCCATTTAAATAATTATTGGCGTTTTTTTCTTAAAATTGCTCCCCTCTGTTGTCGTAAAATATGGATAAACCCACTTCTAAGTGATGTATTTCAAAAATTCTAGTTGAGCCTCTGTACAGAGGTCTGAGCTATATACAGGCAATATATTATTATAACAGAAGTATTTTTCACAAAAGGAGAACATTTGGAAAAAAAATTATTCTAAATTAATTTTTTGCCGAAATATTGTATTTAAATAATTTTTTTTTGTTAAAATGTCCTTAAAATAATTTTATACTTGTATTCTAATCTGAGCGACGTTAAATATCATGAAAATTATCCATTTATGCGCTTTTTTAAAATCACGGTTCCGAACGTAGTCGGATACCTTAAAGTTTAAGGGATTAATAGCATCTATTTTCTACAAGTTTCCCAAGACAAAAATATTACGGTATACGTCCGTTAAAATCTTGCTACTTAACATACGTACCGAAAAGGCATGTTTTCCAGGAGGCTGCAGTGAAGCCCAAATAAATGCCGTACAGGAAACTTGCGTGAAGGTAAGCGAAAAGAAAGACGTTGAACCAGACTATTTTTGCTTTGAATTCTGGCTTCTCTGGTTCTTTGTGCTCGATGGTTTCTTCCACTGCAACCGAATTAGGAGCCATTCTGAAAAAAAAAAGAAATAATAATCAGCCCCAATCATGTCGTACAGATAATACTCGATATATATTTAGTATATAGAAATTAACAAAACAAAAAGGATCATCACTCACAAACAACTGCTATAAAGAAAGGGCTGTTTGTATTTGAGGTGAACCTACAACTTCCATAGGAATGTATATAATTAACATAATAATAAATACGATATGACTGTGTATCCATATTTATTTTAAAAGTTACATAGGAATACAAAGGACAAGGATGACAGCTGAGGTGACATCCTCACTCCAAACTACCACACCACGTCATCGGGTGGAATTTAAGCCTTGACAGATTTAACGTGCATCAACCTCTCTACACAAAGGATTTTTAGTGGTATTAGGGCTCGAACTCATAACACGCCAGCCACGAGTCCGTGACCGTGACCCCTAGGCTACGGCAGCCATGAATTTAAAATGAAGTATATTTTATAAAGAAATAAATTTATACCGAGTTTGTAATTTTTAAGAGGAGTTTAAATTTTAATTCGTTCTTTAGATAACAAAATGTTCTTTTGAGCAAATCGAGTTGGGTTTTTTTGAGTTAAATAAATATTTAAAACATACTTACATACTGATTTGATGTTTTACATTCATGTATTCTATCAGAATTTATATTTAAGTTTTTTTTTTTCGTACTGTGTGTTTAAAATGTCTCATATTTAATACTACTATGGTTTTTTACTTTTATTAAACACTATTTTTCTGCAAGACATAAAATTTTAAAGTCATAGTATTAGAGAAAGCATATAAATGTAATTCAAAATTTTTGAATTTAATAATCATTTCTGAGAATCTTAAGATTAGAGAGATTCTATTTATAATTGTATTTTTTTCTGCAAAATATACAAATGATAACAGTTTTAAACAGCTTTATTATTTTTTTGTATTATATTTGTTATACATGTAAAATAGATCTTTCATAATTGCATTAAAATCTCTTAGAACATCCAAAAGAAAATTGCATGTAGCTGTTAGATCGCTTCTCGTCATTGAACAAAACAAACGAGAAAGGTATTTACTCACATGCATTGGATTTTATATTTAAATAATTTTGATTTAAAAAAAATTATATCAAAACTGAACAAATTTAAAAGTTTAAGAAAATTCATCTTAAAATTAGAAGAAATCGATAAGTATTTTTAAACTCCGCATATCCTATAACAAGTATTTTAAATTTCTTGCATAAAAGAATAACTGAAACTGAATTTGAATATGATTTATTAGAATTTCACTACTATTCCGAAAAGAAAAGAAAGTTTTCCTCTGAAGGAAAAAAAGTTCGAATATAACACGATCTATTGATAAAAATTCTCACGGAAAGGTATATGAATACTATAAAATACATTAATTAATACAAATATAATTAGAGAAAAAGAATAAAAAAACCATTTTTGTTTTTTATCAAAGGAGATCAGTGAAAGAACTAAAAAATACCTTGCTTTTTAGAATATAAATTTCAGCAGAGGAAACGGTTCAACCTGATGAGGGAGCTCGGAGAATCAGTAGGTCAGTTTCATCCCGCTAGAGAAAGAGAAAGTGAACAGCCAAGTCCGTTCCGTAAACTCGGTCAGCGCGTATCTTCAACCTTGCTCTCACTTTCACTCACCTTTTTACCCCACAGTCCTAAATAGTCCTCATTGGGCAGCAATGGCGTTACGTCACGAACCTTCCCTCTCTGAGTCCGCTTGTCGAAAGTTGTTTTGAAAACATTTTTCATTTGTTTTGAAAGAAAAAATTTCTTTAATTTATATTCTCAGCATAAAGTTTTATCCATAGAAAAGTTTTTTTAGTAGGGGGGAAAAAACCATATATACATATATGTGTATTGTTAAATTTAAATTTAAATCGGAGATTATGATTTACAAAAAAAAAAAAAAAAAAAAAAAAAAAANNTTTTTTTTTTTTTTTTTTTTTTTTTTTTTTTTTATTTTTTAATAAAATAAAATTAAAAAAAGAAAAAAAAAGTTTTAGCGAAATTAAGTGTTTATCAGAGTACATTTTATTTAAATGGATATGCATGTCGCATGTAATACATGCCATAATTTGCTCTCTTATTTTAATTATTGTCGATTATGTGATGTTGACAATATCAAAAAATCTTTACGGATTTCTGTTTTTAATCAACAATTTTAAGAAGCTCCACCTTCATTTTGAACGAAATAGCAGCTTGCTTTCCCCCTGAGCTCTTTGCTATTGTACTCACAAAAAAAAATTTCTTAGCTTGGAAGATTAAAAAAAAAAAAATTCGAACCAAATTCACTGACTTTTTCTCACATTGCGATGTACTCGTCACCGAATACCAAAGACAACTGGTTAGAGATGAGATGTTTTTGTGTGGCGTTTGTAGAATGGAAGGGAGGATGAAAGTTGCTTGGATAAACAAAACTGGTTCGTGTCGCAGGCTATTTTGAGGGTATTTCAAAGCCTTCTTTTTACGAAGCATCTGAGAAAGAAACAACCTCTCTTTCATTTCCTACTCCTTAAGTCTGGCCAACGCAAATAATGTTTTCCGTATTTTGTTCATTCCCAGAAAGGAAATCTTTTCGTGTTAAGTGATTTTCATTTCGCGTTAAGAGAAAAATATATGAAAATACATAGTAATTTATCGGGACCGTGGTATTATTTCGTGTTAACGAATATTTCGTCTGCTTTTTTGCGTATTGAACGTATTTCATTGTATATAAGGAATCCTCCACAAAAAAATTTTAAGAGGTGTAATGCTTATTTTGAGCTTATATTTAAATACTATTATTGAATTCTTACTATTATAGCTCACACTCTCTATATATTTATTTATTTATTTATCTTGGTGGAATTTTCAATCGTTAATTGAATACATTTTAAAGCGTTCAACTGAGCTGAAATTTTATATACATGATTATTTTGGATCACAATACACTAATTTAGTTATAATTAATAAAAATTAATTGATTAAAACTAATTAGTCAAAGAATTGCAAGTACCTAGTGTCAGTGGCGCACACAACGAGGAAGGGGAGGGGGGGGGGGCACGAGTTCGGCCCTTCCTCCGTTGCTCTTGATTTTTTTTTTTCCGATTGATTATAATCCCATGTATATTGTACGTAAAACTTAATTAAGGTATCCGAATACGTTCGGAACCGTGATTTTGCAAAAGCGAATAAATGGATAATTTTCATATTTAGTGTCACTTAGATTAGAATAAATGTATATAATTAATTTAAGGATATTTTGACAAAAAAATTATTTAAATACAATATTTTGGCAAAAAATTAACTTAGTATAATTTTTATTCGAAATGTACTCCTTTTGTGAAAAATGCTTCTATTATAATAATATTATGCCTGTATATAGCTCAGACCTTTCTACAGAGGCTCAACTAAAATTTTTTGAAATATATAACTTAGAAGTGGGGGTTTATCCATGCTTTATGGCAGCAGAGGGAAGCAATTTTAAGAAAAAAACGCCGATCATTATTTCAAATGGTTGTAACTCTGAAAATAATATTAATTTTTCAAAATTCGTAGTTGAGCCTCTGTAAAGAGGTCTGAGCTATTTACAGGCAAAATATTATTATAATAGAAGCATTTTTCACAAAAGGAGAACATTTTGAAAAAAGGTTATTCTAAGTTAATTTTTTGCCGAAATATTGTATTTAAATAATTTTTTTTGTCAAAATGTCCTTAAAACAATTGTATACATGTATTCTAATTTAAGTGACACTAAATATCATGAAAGTTATCCATTTATGCGCTTTTTTGAAATCACGGTTCCGAACGTAATCGGATACCTTAAGTATTTGTTATTAATAATTTTTTTTATTAACTAATGCCGATTATTTATTTAGTGCTTTATTTTTTACTGTTTTTTGTTCCTGACAATCTACAAGAAAAAAAAAGGCGTTTGGCTGCGTATTAGGGTATGCTCCGAGAATGGTAGATCCTCATCCCCTCCTCCCTATCTGAAAAATTCTTGTGTGAGACAGTGTCTGTCGTAGGCATGGTGATGTAGGAAAGTGTGTCCACTACATTTTTATTATAACTTAATAATAAATACGGAATATGTACTTACTTATAGAACTAAAATAAAAAAAACTAACACTTTAAAAACCGAGTTTAAAGCAAAACGAAAGTAATAACATAAAAACTGAATTAAATATAACGGGAAACAAGAAATAATTTCAAATTATTTTTTTTAAAATATCTTAACTTATATAATTCTTTTTTTTTCTCCTGTAGAAGAGGAAAAACCAAATAACGTCGAATTTTTTTCCTAATCATTATTTTTTTTCTTTATCAGTATCCTGTAATAATTTTGCCATTGGGACAACAATGCACAAACAACAATTTGCAGGATAAGATTGGATTCTTTAGATGCAGATTATATCATTAATCTTACATGATTTTATTTTAAAAAAAATTAATATTTATAGTAAGTACAGATGTGAAAAAATGGCATGAAATATATTTAAAAAAAAAAATCTCGTGATATCAATTTAAAAAATTTTGTTCGTATTTTATCTTTTTCTTTGTTCTAACCATTTCAAATTACATATTTTCAAATAAATTAAGTTGTTATCATAATTTATTATTATAATTTTTTTATTAGTTCTTATCATAATATTTTCCCCTAATTTCTTTGTTTGTAATATTCCTTCTGGAATGTTTAGAGATGGTCAGGTTAGTGTATAGCTATAGCTAGTAGAATGCTTAATTGAGGATGGTTTGGGGACATAATGATAATTATTTTAAATTATATTTACCACATGAGTAAAAAGGAGAAAAAATATATTTTTATTATTCCTTATTGAATACCTTCCTTAAGAAAACCATATGCAATAAAATAGAAGTGTCATTATATGACACGATGACTTAAAAAGATTTTTGCAAATATCTTATTCATCAGATATCTTATTTTTTGAGATAAATGGTCTCTTACTACGTTATGAATACATTTTCGAAAGAAAAAAAAAACCAAACAAATTTCTTTGTCTTGTTTTATTTAACAAAAATAATGGGGAAACACTGCTCAACATTAAATGTTAAGAAGAATGAAAAAACAACCAGTAGAATAGTTTTATTTAGTGTACTTGTTTGTGATAAATAAAAGTATTGCAAGTCTAGGAGCAACGAGAAAAACTCATTGCCAAATTCTAAAAATTATATAATTTTAACCTTTAAATTCTTTAAACCATTATGCGTGTTGGTTGGCTGTGAAATGATGTTAAATAATGGAAATCAATAAATCGGAATGAGTATTTATGAAGTTCTAGAGAAATAAAAATATCTTAAATATCTGCATTTATGTAATGGTTAATAATAAATCTCAAATAATTGCTTTAAAGCTTTAATTTTTAGCTTTTGTAACTATTTATAGGATGCAGGTCAGTTAAAATGTATAATTTCAAACAACTTTAAAATAAAAAAAAGGGGATTCTATTGTTCAAATAATAAAACAAATAAAAGAAAAGAGACGATCAATTCAGAGATGGAAACTTTTTTTCGGACATTAAAAATAAATAATATAAACCCTTAATATTTTTTGTAATTCTCACTGTTTCTTCGAAAATAGAGACTGAATTTAGATGCAATTAGAGCCTATTTTCCTGAGATATTTTATTTATCGTGCACCAAATTTTACATTTATTCAAATACAGCCATATTTTCTTCTGTTCGTTATCAAGGTCATCACAGTTTACATAGCCGAGAGAAGCCGTACAGTGTTTTGAAGTATTCTAGAAATTACAGTAAAGAATTTTTCAAACCCGCATGACTCGAACAATTCGAGTCTCTTTCCAACAACTGTTTCGGGAAAATTTTCGAGCAGCTGTGAGGGTGAAGAGTTGCCAAAAACAAAACGGCATGATGTAACGTCAATCGCGCTTTATCTTCACATTGAAAAATTACTCGCCGTTTTTTCTGTTTCGGAAAACGAACATATAATATTATTTCTTTTATTCCGCTCGAACTTTTTTTGATGGTTGTAAACAGGAATGGCGTTTGTAGGTGTGGAGAGTGACAATAATTTATACAGTAAAAATTGGCTCAGGTCACAAGCTATTTGGACGGTATTTCAAATTCAAGTTAGTCTCCCTTCTCCGAAACATGAAATCAAATCTTTCATTTCTCAACCCACTTAAATATCGCCTACGCAGAGTTGGTGTTATTCGTATTTTTTTCATTCCCAGAATAGAAATCTTTTCGTGCTAAGCGTTTTTCGTTTCGTGTTAAGAGAAAAAAACGCATAAAAATACATTAGGTGGGACCTCTCTATTATTTCGTGTTAACCGATATTTCATCTTAAACGTTTTCGCATTAAACGTATTTTACTGTATGTAAATAAATAGATGCAGAACCGTAAAATTATGTATCATTTTCTCATACATAACTTTTAAGAGAAGACGTACATTTAAAACTTACGATAATCCATATAAATATTTTGATTTTTTTAATGTCATCACAAATCACAATTTAAAAGGGATGCATCTAAAGATATAAACAATATTATTGAAAACGTGATGAGGATGTTTACTTCTTACTAGCAAAGAATAAAACTACTATCTTTTCAGTTACTGGATTAAATTTTTTGGGGAGAATGCTAAACAAAGTAAAGGAAATGCAAACAAAATTTAACATGACACTTTCATTAGGCAGTATCGATTTTTGTCATGTCCTAAGGGCTTTTAAATATCTAGGACTTTGTCTAGCCGTCTATTTTTAATTTTAAAAAAAAAAAAAAAGGGTTTGAACTTTCTAATGTATACGAAACCTCAGGCTTCAAGTTAATTAAAGTCTTGATTTGAGTAGAAGGGGTTTTTTTTTGCTTTATAATTGATCAAATTTCTAAAAATTCCGTATTCTTAATTTTATAAAAAAGGAAAGTAATTGAAAAGTTTTCTTAAAGCAAAAGAAAAAAAATATGCATTTAAAAAAAACTATTTTAAAGCGTCTAACTAGCGTTTATTAATTCCTCCCCTCTCCAGTTGAAAAAGAAATGCGTAGAAATAAATTTGATTCAAATACAATCTGACCAGTTTTTCCATCAAACACTCAAGCTAAAGTTTTTTTTTTTAAAAAAATTCTTTGAAATTTTATTTTTAAAAGAAAAACTTTCACTGTCTACTCCATTAAAAAAAGAAACTTAAAAATTTATTTTTAGTAATAATTGAAATTCAACGGCTGAATTACATTATTTAAATATTATGTATCTTTTACTTTCATGAAAATGTAACAAATGTATACACAAAGTAATTTATTTAAAGAATTTTTTTGTTCGGATATTTTATTTTAAAAAATTTATTATGTACATAAAACTTTAAGAAATAATTTAAATTTCACGAAAACACTGTCTATAAGAACAATTATCTTAGTTTATATACTATATACAAAGAGGTGATGCCAGAGCCTTAAAAGTTGCCCAAAACCAGTGCGAAAAAAGTACTACATATTTGCTGCCAATCACTAATTATAATAAATTTTATTAATAAAAAATAATTACAATTATTTCTAATAAAATACTAATTGATCATACGATTAAAAAAATTATAATCATGTCAGATAACGAATTAGTTTTTTTTAACTGCATAAAAGTACTATAAACATTAAATTTTCTAAATTCATTCAACACATTTCATTGTTGATCGTAGATTTTTTTTTGTACAATTTATTTCTTCACTAAAATAAAAAAAAAATGTCTAATATATCAATACTTCTCAATTTTATAAGAAATTCTTTTTATTATTCTTTTAGTTGTCATTTTTTTTTAAAAACCGTTTTGTTTTTTAATAAGGTTAAGTTCTTGAATTGCTTTTCAGAATTCTTTTAATAATTATGGAAGCAATACAAAAAAGGTTTGTTTGGTTTTCTATGAAATAAGTCTTTTGGTTATTTTTACATAATTAATTTTTATGTGTTTTTTCTTACTTTTATATATTTGTGGAAGTAGAATAACGATATAAAAAAATCGTTTGTCTGTAAAGTAGGTTACATTTATATTTAAACAAACTACATTTATTTTAAGCTTTTAAATCAATTTTTTAAAAATTCTTTTTAAATACTTCCTATTTTTTATTAAAATAATATCAGAATGGAGAAAAAAATTAAATTTTTAATTAAGCTAATACTTTTATAGAAATTGTACTTTTCCCCTTAGGATTATAGTAGTAATATTTATTATTCAAAAAACTATTAGCATCGCTCAAGTGAAGCTTTATCGTCATTAGCTCTCTATGAAACGGCGTCATAGAAATAAATATTCTATGAGTTTAATTATTTTTATTTGCTTTTGAGAGAAGTAGAATGGAATTCTTATTAGAGAATAAACAAGTAATGGTGAGTTAAACTGATCATGATTCATTATAAATTTAATTTTTAGTAATAGTAATTTAATTTTTAGTATAAATTTAATTATTTTATTCTATTTAATATTTTAATTTTTAGTATAAATTTAATTATTTTATACTATTTAATATTTTAATTTTAAAGTATAATTTTTATTCCAATTTCACATTATAAAATAAATTGCATGGATTTATTAAGCCTTAAACTATTTAATCAGATCCCATGCTAAAAATGTTAATACTATAAATAGGTTGTTTTTCTCTTACATTTTTTTGAGGGTATCGTGTGAAATGTGTTTCTCATTTTGACAAATGTGAAATGTGTCTCACAAATAGATTAACCAATGATAACTTTATTCATAAAGCTTCATAGATAAAAAAAAAAAGGAAAATAATGTTTTGAAGCCATATTTTTTAGGCTTTTTTCTAAATATTTAATAAGAGTTTTTTTTACCCCTTTCTGATGTATTAATATACAGTGGGCCACAAAAGTGTTCGTACACTTGCAATTTCTTATAAAATTTAATGTTTTCGGCTAATAAAAATTAATACATTGTAATTGTAATTTTTTTTATGATATCTGTAACTTGTTCTTAATGGAATGACATAATTAATTTTTTAAAAATAGTGTAACTATTTTTTTAAAAAAAAAATTAGTAATCAAAAAGCTACTAAAAAATTACGCCACAAAAGTCTTCGTACACTTAACAAAAATTTCAACTTAGCTTTAAGTATTGTACTTTCTTAATTTAGTACTTAGTAAGATAGGTTTTAGTATCTACAACCACTTTTAAGCATCTTGATATAGATTTAATCAGTTTTTTGTAATTTCTGTATCGATTTTCCTCCATTCCTCTATGATTATTGTTTTTACTTCATATTTTGTGTTTATTTGTCACGTTTTCTTTTTTTTCTTACATCAGAATCTCTCCAAATAAGTTCTACTGGGCTAAATAAAGTGATTGAGGAGGTGTTTTCATAATTTGGGGACAGTTATAGAGACACCAGTGGCGTACATTGAGAGCAGTGCGCTTGGCGTCATTATCCTGTTAAAAATGAAGTCGTTTTCAATATCGAAATTTTGGGCGGATAATTTAAAATTTCTCTTTAAAATATTTAAATAGAACTCATGATTCACAATATCAACAAAAAATACCAAATTACCTAATTCTTTGGCCGATTAACACCCCCTCGCAAGGACACTTCCACCTCCATGTTTTATTGATCCAACTAGATTCTTGGGTTTAAGTTTCAGAAAATTCAAAATTGACAGGAAATTGATTGGGATGGCAGATAATTCAACATTTTTGGTTCCGATGGCTTGTAAATGAAAAAGTAAGGAGTTTAATCCCATGAATTTATGTGGAACGAGAACTCCTCTACCTCCATGCTTCAGCATAGAAGTGAATGTGTTCAGGCGTGGGGGTGTAAATTAACCTCAGAATTAGATAATTTGGTATTTTTTGATGGTATTCTGAATCATGAGTTCTATTTAAATATTTTAAAGAGAAATTTTAAATTATCCGCCCGAAATTTGGATATTGGAGACGACTTCATTTTCTAACAGGGTAATGATACCAAGTGCACTGCTCTCAATGTACGCCACTGGTGTCTCTATAACTGTCCCTAAATTATGAAAACACCTCCTCAATCACTTTATTTAGCTCAGTAGAACATATTTGGTCAGATTTTGATGTAAAAAAAAAAGAAAACATGACAAATAAACACAAAATGTGAAGTAAAAACAATAATCACAAAAAGAATGGAGGAAAATAGATGCAGAAATTACAAAAAAAACTGATTAAATCTATACCAAGTTGCTCAAAAGTGGTTGTGGGCACTAAAACATATCCTACTAAGTACTAAATTAAGAAAGAAATACAGTATTTAAAGCTAATTTGAGATTTTTGTTAAGTGTACGAAGACTTTTGTGGCGTAATTTTTTAGTAGCTTTTTAATTATTAATTTGTTTAAAAAATAGTTACACTATTTTTTAAAAAATAATTATGTCATCCAATTAAGAACAAGTTGTAGATATCATAAAAAAATTACATTTACATTATATTAATTTTTATTATTTAAAAACATTAAATTTTATAAGAAATTACAAGTGTACGAACACTTTTGTGGCCCCCACTGTAGCTATATGTCACTAAACTTAATATAGGTCAATAATATATGTCACTATTTTTAATAAGTTTGTTTCATATAAGCTTTCATTTTAGAAAAATCAGTAAAGGAATAAATAATGAAATATTTATTAATATTATAATATCTTTTTTTTTTAGAATAAACATCGAGGAACTTAAGGATTTGAATTACTTTATGATAAAAATTTATTTAAGTTTATGGTTCAAATCAGAAATCTAAAGTATATTAATATTTTGGTCAATTTAAAAAGTATTTTAATATTATTATTTTTTTCTCCCCCTACATGAATTCTTAAAATGAGTTTTAAATTACCTACAAATAAAAAAAAATCCATTCCAGTATTAAGTAAAGTGATGTGTATTAAAAAAAAGTTTATTCAGAAATAAATTGACATCTTAACAATACAGTAAATTAAGTTTTATTGTAAAATTACAAATCTATTTATCATTGTTTTGAAACATGAATATTTTAAATTGAATTTTAATTTAATAAAATTCCAATAGATGGCAGCGGTATCAAGAATTATTTTATCCAGAGAACTAGAATAGTAATTAAGTCTCTGAATTATGACCCAAATAAAGAATTATGCTTTTTGATAAGTTTAAACAGCGCATTGTGAATAATTAGTTTTTCTGGAGAAAAAAAGTAGTGCTTTGCATTTTAGAAGGTTATATAAATAACTATATATATTTATCTTTTAAAATTAATGAATAAGGATATGAGAAGAAATACTATATTTTTTAAAAAAATTAACTGCCAAAAAGAAAAAAATTAGCTCCGTTAAAAAGAAATTTATTTTAAAAAAGAAATTATGAAAATTCCTTTTATATCTATGAACATAAATGTCAAGAGTTTGAACAGAACACAGATGACACATTGAATTAATAAATTCAAAATTGTATTAAAATTGTTTTTTAATTGAATTTTTTTTAATTCGAAAAAATATTAAACATTAAAAATCTATGTTTATTATTTTTTATATATATAAAATAAAAATGAATGCAGTTTTAGAAAGCTAATAATTCAAATATTTTACCTAAATTTTGAAACAAATTTTCAACCTATTGATACAAATTTCGGTTTTTAGCGTCGAATACATCTTGTAAACCATGGAATTCCTATTAGCTACCTCACAGCAATTTAGATTATTCCATTTATTTAAATGCAATAAAAGAATCCAGTTTGAAAATGTGAGAGAATGTTTTTTTTCAGAGATCTGAAAACCCACAGACGAATTTATAAAATTAATTTAAAAATACTTTTTCAATACTGTTAGCGGAAGTGGGAGTCATCCATGATTTACATTCTTCCTCATGCATTATGGGAGTGGTGAACTTAGTACGTGTTTTCAGTAAGAGCCTTTGCAGGAAGTCATCAATTCGAGCCCTGATGCTACTTAGTACCCATTGCATAGTGGAGGTTGTTGTGACTAATGCCACCTGCCTGACGAAGTCAGATCGAGGCCCGCGAAATTCATCGTGGATAAGGGCTAGAATTTTTTACGCCTGTCGTTAGCCTTCGCTTTGAGCACCATGCAGGTGACAGTACGCTTTTGCTCGGTACCACCCCAATTTAGAGGGAGAAAAACCCTGGGGGTGGTCAGGGCCTTCCACCTCTCTTCCTTTTCCATCAACCACACGAGAGGACGTGCGGCTCGACGGCTATTTAAAGTACCCCCATGCCGCAAAGGCACTATACATTTACAAACATCCATGTCTTCTCCGGGATTCGAACACTCTGTCCCTACGGCACCGCAGTCAGCATCGCTAACCACTATACCGGTTGGGCGACATAGTGGAGGTGATGCAAGATATATCTGTCAGCACTCAAATTCCTCACATTGGTGTGGTGTAGTAATTTCGAAAGTGTCCCCTCAATTGTATCGTCCTCGTCTTTAGACCGCTATTCAACATTACAAGGTCTATTGTCAGCAAATTTAGTCGTAATTTTATCTATGTAAGAAAAATTATCAATCCATAACCAATTTTTTTCCTTTAAATAATACAATAGCACCTGCTAGGAGTTGTAGCTGGTTTGTTGCCGGCTTTGCACGCCTAAGGTTGCAGGGTCGATTGCGGCCCAAGTCAGTGGATACTCATGATGCAGAAAATCGACAGCGTCTATTTCGTATGATTATACGGCATGCTAAAGATATCTAGAGTGCCTGCTTGGCTTGGATGCTCTCAACAGAATTAAATTCCCGGTATCATTTCACATCGTCAGAGCTCAGGTGTCTCACGCTGAGGAGGAATTTGGGCGCCGAAATTTCGATTGCGGCCACCTTATGGTGTGACACTAAAAAGTGATACCAGCTCCCAGGAAATGTAGTAGGTCTTTTATGGTATGTACTAATCCGCAGCTCCACTGGAACAACAACAAATAATAATACAGTAACTTATATTTGAAAATTTAATTATCAACCCACTGTAGTCGTCACATATAATTCCAATATTAAACAAACATTCTCAAAAAAGAATGCTTAAATTTTTTTAATGCACTGTTTTTGAAGAATTGACACAAATGCGTTAATTTTAAATGTTGGTGATTAAAGGGTTAAAATAATTTTATAGGCTTTAGATTTTGATAACATTTTGGCGACTTTTAAAATAGGACACCAAATTATTTTTAAGAGTTACAAAAAAAAAAAAAAAAAAAAAAAAAATTGATATCTTAAGTAAGGATTTATCCCTTTCCCCTTCGGATAGCTCTTTTCCTAATTTGTTTCTGGAATAACCCAAATGGGAAAGGTTAAGCTTGGAAACTTTTCTAGGAAAGATTGTTTATAAAGTAAAATTTTCAATTCAAATAGCATAAACCTATATTTTTGTATGTAACTGAAATTACAAAATAAGGAAGGAAATTTAATCATTGAATTTAATTACCATGACTCAGAAAATTCTTTAGTGATTTGCATAATAATAAATTACTTCGTCTTTAAATGATTTGCATAAAAAAAAGCGCAAAAACGTAAAATATAATTTGCTTCCCTTATTTTTATTCTCTTTTAGAATAATTTGGAAGAAATAAAACACAGCCAAAGCATTTTTGTGTATTCCCTAAGATAAATATGCCAAAGAGTGTGTATGTATTTGATGAAGGCGATACTAATGAGAACAACAACCTTGGCGTTGACTTTCATATTTGACGCTAGAACATGACATTTCCTTCTTTTTTGAAGCAATTTTTGTTTACCGGAGATGATACTCTAAAATTTTAGCTCATAAAATGTTCTTCACTGCCTTTACTGTTAAATAAGGATTGTTGAGTTTTGACGAAACACCCACAAGACAAATTAAGAACCCGGTAGTTCTTTTTTTTATTTCAACAAACAGCTAGTATAACAAATTCTTAGTTAGAGAATTGTAACTGAAGTCGGCCTCTACTCGAGGAAAACAATATAATAAATTTAAAAGAAGCGAGGAAGAAATAAATGTAAGTTGCACACACAACAAATGATTCAAGGATCTTTTTTCTCGGATTTAATCTCTACTTGGAGTACATTTAATTAAATCAACAGTAGTGGCAACCAGCACATATTTTCGTACCAGTGCCAATTTAAGCTTATTTCGGTCCCTGGGCGTAGAAGATCTACGGACCCCCTTCGCACTGGCGAATCGAAATTTATTACCAGCTTATCTCTGGGAGCCCGCATCAAGCGCCCAATGGATAAACGGGCACTATTTTATACCTTTCTCCCCCTAGACTGTATGGCCATGGTAGCCTAGCGATTATGGTCGCGGACTCGTGGCCGGCGTGTCATGAATTCAAGCCTTTGTGGCACTGAAGACCCACCGTGTAGAGGAGCCGATGCATGTTTAATCTCTCGAGGTTCAAAGCTCTCCCGTTGGCGTGGTGTGAAAGTTCGAAGAGGGAGGGGGTGCCAGCTTTAGTATCGTCCTGGTCACTTGACTGGGCTTAAAAGTATGAGGACTGTCGCCAATAACACTCGTGTTGCTTTATAGTACGACGTTAATAAACACTGAGACTGTATCTGAGAAGAGCATTGTATGCCAATCTAGCAAATGCAGTTCACTTCAACTTCTGTCAATTAACATAGATAATTTTGAGAAATGGACTTGGGCTTAACGGAAGAGGTAAAACTAATAGAATAGAGTCACGTTAAATGAAGCAACAGAAATAAGAGTACAAAATGACATCTTGTGCGACTTTTTATCAAGAGGATTAAAAAAAAATCCCTGGTATAGTAATAATAATATGACAAATACACAGCCTCTAGTGTTGCAGTAGTATTATTTAGTGGCATTAAATATTTTGAATGGATAGAGACTTGCACAAATAAGTTTTAAATAATGTTGTGTAAGTAGAATATTTTGTCTCTTTGAATTATTTCGTTCCTGGATGGCGTTCACTAAAAAGGTATTAAATACATTCTGCTTGTAATGCCACCTCCAGGTGAACAGATGGAATTTTTTAGAATATTTTAGAATGTCTGTAGGTAGGCGGAAATACTTAGTGAGAAGAATTCAACTATACAGCTGGAAGCGCTTTGCGAAATATTTCGAAACATGAGTAATGTGAGTTGTCTTTTAATATTTACTTTTGAGTGTAGTGGTGTTCTGTTCGCATAATCTTTCTCTAAACATAAAGTGTTAACTAGTGAAGAGTGTCTACATTTAAATGATTGAATCATTTTAGAATTCCAGTATGTGAAGAGTCAACAAGGAACCTATTGAAGTTAAGAGTGAAATATTGATCTAGTGTGGAGAGAAACTCCGAACTTTTGAATATTTTCCCGCATATGGGATAGTTGTGGATAAAAATGATTGTGAATGCTTAGTTTTGTGACTATTTTTTTTTACATTTCTTATTTAAGACAAATTTCTTGTAAAAGATTTAACGGAAACAGTGTGTTTTTAAAAATTAAAGCAGGAAATATTTCAGAGCGAAACAAGTCTTTTTTTTTATTTGTGAAAAAAAAAAATAATTTACACGATATTTAAGTTCTTTAAAGGGTCTCAGGGGTGTTAAATTTTTTCTAGAGGTCTCAAAATATAAATAATTTTCAAACAGGTATAATTCTTTTAAATTTAAATTAAATGATTCGAATCTTTTACACGTTATTTATAAAAGAATGGGGCTTCAGAAAAGTATAAAATGTTTAAAATATAATCATAATTTT
>BMAV01013978.1:166172-176188 GCA_019973955.1 Trichonephila inaurata madagascariensis
CAGTCTTCTGCTGTCGGTGCTCCAGGTCTCTGACCATAGAAGCTGTCTCTTACCCCATCCATGAATAGACTTAGTTCAAGATCCCCTATTGGTTATGGACTTCTTCAGGGTGAATGAACTCATGGACCTGATCTAGCTCTGCTGATCTCGGGGATGAGAAACAACAACACCTGCAACTCTTTCTGACTGATGCATCGGTCTACGCGTAATGACATTTTTCTCAAAGCGCTGGAACCCCTTTAACATAGCATTCTATCTGTTTCCAATCATATTTTCCACAGCCATGGATGGATACGTGTAAGAGGCAACGTACTGTATGTCACGGACGAGCCAAACTGAGTCCAATCATGCAACCGCTTTCAACCTTGTTCATCCGAAAGGCGACCCAGTAGCGGTGACTTGGAATCTCTGCTACAATACTTTTCTTCTACATTGAGTAACAGCTCTACTTACAGGTTTCTCAAACCAACAGAGAATTGTGTTACTATTCGTAAATTATTTAAATGCAATTTTTTGGCAAAAAATGAAAAAAAAAATGACATATTCCTTTAAAGGAATATGTTTCTATAATAATAATATTTTGCCAATATATAGCTGAGGCATCTTTCGATAGCTTGAGCGAGGAATTTTGAAATACATGGTTTAGGAATGAATTTATTCATATTCTAATATACCGAAGAAGCGAAATTTAACAAAAAAAAAACCGGTTATTATTTCAATTGACTGCAACTCCAAAAAATAATGTGAATTTTTCAAAATATTTAGTTCAGGCTTTTTATAGAAGTTTTAACTATATATAGGCAAAATATTTTTTATTATTGAATCATTTTTCATAAAAGGAGAAAGGTATGAAAGTATGTCATTCTTTCTTAATTTTTTGGCAAATAAAATGATATTTAAATAACTTTTTCTTGTAACAATGTTCTTTTAAAACAACTAAAGGAGTTACTTTTGAAACTATATAATGTGCTTGTGTATTGATTCAGGGTCAATACGGTCGTGGTTGCTTACTCGTGACTTTATTTGTCGAGTCTTGCGTTCGTGTCCTGACGTTATTAAAGCCTAGTTGTGTAGATACACGTTAAATCTGTTTAGCTTAAAAGTCCTTAAGATGGCATGGTACGGAAGTTTGAAGAGAGTGGGATAGAGGCTAAGGAGTCGTTCTCTTTGATTAATCGTGTTTTAAAATAAGATGTTTGTTTGTCCAAGATTAATTGCCAATCAAGATCAATGCAATTTAGCTAAGAGTGCTTTGCTTTTAATTTAAGTGGATACTTCTTATAGCTAATTTAAAATAATCAAGAAAACAATAAAAGTTAGTGACAAAGCAAAATTTGCGAATAGGAAAACAATAGTTTTAATTGTCGAAATCATATTCTGCAAGTCACGTTGATTAATTCATTGATAAAAGAAAGTTTAAATAATGCTTTTGAAAAACAGATGCTTCATAATAATGTTTTTGATTACGAATTACTGTTTTTGCTGATTTATCTTAAAAGTTGCTTAAACATGCATTCACCATAAAAATAAATTCCACAACTATGCAAAGAAAATATTACTATTTTTTTTATTTTTACATAAGAATTGTTGACGTACTACTTACCTTTATACGTGCATCACGAAGATATATTTCGTAATCCAACAAACTTTAGTTAAAAGAAAAAGAAACGACAAATGTTGTTAATTATCTCATTCGACTGACAGTATCATCAGTTCGAGGCCCACAAAATTCCTCGTGGCATCGTCTAGTTGTACGCCTGTCTTTTTCTGTAGCTTTAAGCATCGTGCAGGGGACTTTAATTTCGAAGGAGAACACCCTGGAATGTGGTTAGGGGCATACCCGCCATTCTTCCCCTTCTATCAACCTCACGAGAGGATTTGAGGCTCGACGTGCCTCCATGCCCAACGGGCACAATGCATTTACAAACACCCATGCCTTCTCCGGGAATTGAACCCTGGCTCTACAGCACAGCAGTCACAGCGGCACTAACCACTATACCGGTAAGGTTGCTTCATATAATGGAATGAATGAATGGATATTAGCGTTGAACTATTCAGCTACTCGAGGACTTTTGGTGACGGACCACATAATTTTGAACCATGATCAAGTGACGAGGACGACACCTGAGCTGACACCCCCTCTCCTAACTTGCACACCATACCAAAGGAAAACGTTTGAGCCTCCACAGATTTAGCGTGCATCGCCCTCTAAAGGATGGGTCTACAGCGGTGTTAGGCTCGAACTTCTGACACACCGGTCATTCCATTACTTTCACCACTATACTACTATTGCATCGGGTATTAACAGAAAGGACAAATTATACATTCAATGAGAACATTTCCTTCTTACAAGCAATTTTTTTCCGGCCTACATTCTTGGAACTTTTATAAGTATACATCTAGAAAAATTTCCATAGCTTATATATTGGTGAGACAAAAACGCATTAAATTGATTTTTAATGTCGTATTTCTAAGCTAAACAAGGGCTAATGGTGACGGACTTTGTAATTTGGAACCACGTTACGAAGACGCCACCTGAACTTTCACATTCCATTCTCCAAATTTCCACATCACACCAACGTGGTGACCTTGAGCCTCAATAGATTTCATATGCATCATTCTTTCTACGTGACAGGTTTTTAATGGCGCAGAGTCCCCGACTCTATAGTAACAACGTTGCCCATGTCTGACTATTCACAACAAGGATCACTTTTTTAGGTGGTCACCGCAACGCTTATATTAAGGTATCCGACTACGTTCGGAACCGTGATTTTAAAAAAGCGCATCAATGGATAATTTTCATGATATTTAGTGTCACTTAGATTAGAATACATGTATAAAATTATTTTAATGACATTTTGACAAAAAAAAAATTATTTTAATAGAACATTTCACCAAAAAATTAACTTAGAATAATTTTTTTTTTCCAAATGTTCTCCTTTTGTGAAAAATGCTTCTATTATAATAATATTTCGCCTGTATATAGCTCAGACTTCTGTACAGAGGCTCAACTAGAATGTTTGAAATATATAACTTAGAAGTGGGTTTCTCTATATTTTACGACAACAGAGGGGAGCAATTTTAAGAAAAAAACGCCAATAATTATATTTAAATTGGTGGCATCTCTGAAAATAATGTGAATTTTTCAAACATTGTAGTTGAGCCTCTGTAGAGAGGTCTGAGCTATATACAGGGAAAATATTATTATAATAGAAGCATTTTTCACAAAAGGAGAACATTTTGAAAAAAGATTGTTCTAAGTTAATTTTTTGCCAAAATATTGTATTTAAATAATTTTTTTTTTGTCAAAATGTCCTTAAAACAATTTTATACGTGTATTCTAACCTGAGTGACACTAAATATTATGACAATTATCCATTTATGCGCTTTTTTAAAATCACGGTTTCGAAAGTAGTCGGATAACTTAAATATAGAACAAAATACTAATAATAATCGTGTATGATTCTATTATTTGTGATTCTAGTGCAAGATATTTTTTGAAACGCAGGGTGGGAGACTATGATTACTGATATATAATACAGTCGAACCTCCATATTACGAACCACTATATTTGCGAATTTCTTATACATAGTGAACTCTTTTCCGGAACCAAAAACATTTCACTATTTTCTTCGTAGAGTAACCTTCTCGATAGTGAAGTGCATTTTCTATATAACGAACTTTTTCTCTTGGGATTCAATTGGTTTTCTCCCTATTTTTTAAAAGTATTTCTGGTCATTTCAAGTTATTCTCTCTTTTAACATACTTTATGGTGGTTATAAATCTTGAACAGGCTTTATTAGATGCCTAACTCACCAAAAGCAATAGAATTCTGGGAGTTTCATCCAAGTGCAACCTTTAACCCTCATTGTCCAGTTCACTGGAAACATCTTCGATATTCCTTTTCACCTCATTGGCCCGTGTCCTTGAAGTAGTCTCCGTTCATTTGTTGTGTTGATTAGTCGTACTTTGTTTCTTGTAGCTCGAAAATGTCAAAACGTAAGAGCTTGTATATCAAAGAAAAAAAAATTTAATTCTTCAGGAAGCGGATAAAGAGAGAGATGTCAAGAAACTTTCCTTGCAGTTTTTCTTTCTTTCTTTTTTTCTTCTTTTTTGATAGGCAAGATATATGAAATAAACATATATTAATTTAAAAAAAGATGTGGATAATTACTTATTTTAATATATAGTGTTTATGAATGTAAAATCTGTTTTATGTGGTTTATAAGGAAAATTGAAAGATGAACGTCTATGTAGCGTGCTTTCCGTATAGCGAACTTTTTTCCTGAATTTAGCGACTTCGTTATATAGAAGTCCGACTGTATATACTTCCATATGCACACAAACACAAGGGGAAACAACTCAGTACAGTTAATTCATTTAACAACTTTTCAAAAGAGATTCATATTAAATTGAATGTGTATGCGACTAGTAAAAGAGAGAAGAAATTAACGAATTTGTGTGATTGTTTAAGTATATTATGTGTATTAAAGGAGACCATGTGTTATATTATCCCTTACCTCAGTGTTCCCCAACTTTTTTATCGCCGCGGACCAGTCAACGTTGGATAATATTACCACGGCCCGCTGAGGGGGAGGACGTTGATTGTTTATATTTAAAACTGTAATGTTTTAATTGCATTAAACGTGCATTCAGAATAAAATATAGCTACACCAAAAATGAATATAAAGTGATTTAACAAGAAATATAAAGTGATTTTCATAAAAAGTAGCCCAAACCCAAGAAAAATATGCCGCAGTAAATAAAATGGAAATAATTTAATGTTTCTAGTGCGGACCAGCAGTATTTGATCCATGGACTGGTACCTGTCCGTGGACCGGGGGTTGGAGACCGACCACTGCCTTACCTTACTTGCATTAGGGAAAATGTGTATTCGTATTCTTGAAATCTTTTTATATTATTTATCTGTGCGTAGTTACTTCAATAACTATGTTTTGATTCAACCCAAATTGTCTTGCTTTCTAAAACTTTATTAAGTTGTTAATATATAGAAAGAAAAAAAACACATCGCGCCTGCGGATCAAATAATTACTTAGGTTGTATATAAATGCGTATTAATTTTTGTTATTCAATCCCTCCCTCAGTGGCTCGAAAGCCCAGTGTGAGCCTTCGCCTTCTCAAGAAACCTTTTCCAGGCCAGCCTTCTACCTGCTAGTGTTCTCCAATTCTTAGTTCTCAAAACTAAGAGATATTTTTCTAGGCCATCAATCCATCAAAATTTGGCCTGCCTGTTCTCCGTGTGCCAATTGGTTGGGCATAGAAGACTTTTTTAGTGATGTGGTTTTCGTCCATTTTGACAATGTGACCTGCCCATTTAACTCACTATATGTTGATGAAGTTA
Source organism: Trichonephila inaurata madagascariensis (assembly GCA_019973955.1). NCBI lineage: Eukaryota > Metazoa > Arthropoda > Arachnida > Araneae > Nephilidae > Trichonephila > Trichonephila inaurata. The sequence continues at coordinate 171,535 of BMAV01013978.1, forward strand.
TATATAAGTTAACGATATATATATATGTCAGTCAACGATATAACGTTGTCAGATTCTTTATATGAGTGATAGACCTCGAAATTTGATCTCCTTAGCCAAGTTTCCTTTTCCTGAATTGCTCCAAAAATAAATTGTAAAATCTTCCTTTTGTGTAGATACTTATTATGTTCTCATCTGTTCTAGATATGGTTGTTATTCAATACTGTTGATATATACCTGGCAATGAAAAACTCTGATTTTTACATATTAACAGTAAGCTATTGGTGATCTTTGGCGAACTCTACTAAACCTTTCTTTTGCTTCTGGAATTCCTTAGAAGCTGTCCTTAGGATGATATCAAATAGGTTTGTCCTATATCGTGAATTTTCTGGTGATTATTCTCTTGCAAGCAGTTAAAACTTGAATTGTAAATAGCTGGCAAAATACAAATACGTAAGTACTGAAACTTTATATTCTCTACTTTTTTTGAAATAAATTCGTTGAGTTGTAAGTTAGGAATAGAAAAGGGAAATTTAGTTAAGAGTTTCGTTTTGTAAAAGATCTGATTTCCCTTTGGGCCATCCTAGTCAAGATGTAAAACAGTCGTAGTCCAATGAAAAAGATATAACCAATCAAATACTTTGCGATAGGTCTCATCAGAGCATTTCATTAATTCTCTGGGGCAAATATTTATTAACTGTTGTATGTTTATTAAATCGCTTCCCATGGAGAAACCATGATTTATATAAACTATGAAGGTTATTTAAACACTAGCGGAGAGAGTGTAAGAGTTAGTCGTTAAGCTACTATTAAAGCTAGATTAGCAAAGTTACTATTTGAAGTCCGCTGAGTTCATGAAGAGAATGTTTAGTTCACGATGTCCTGTTATATCACGCGAGACCTATCTAGTGCAGTTACGCGGATCACAAACAGATACATGACATAATTATTTGTCTTATTAATTTAGGATAGCGATTAAATTGACTGCTCCTTGAAATTATGACATTTCTTTATGGTAATTAATAGACAAAATACGGTGATTGTGATTTTTTAATAATGGCTGATCATTCAGTGTCTCAAATTTCACCAGTGACCTCAGGGTTGCTACAACTTACAGTTATAACGTTTTTTTAATTTTAGATAGTCAACTCTATTTTATTTTCTTAATTTTATAATGTAGTTCTTTTAAGGGGCACAGAATCGAATCTTAAGCAAAGGGGGCACAAGTAAGTAAATATTACTCCAGTCAAGAGAGCACATTTAATTATATGCATCATTAGGATTCGTAAACTGACAAGACAGGAAGATAATCCCAAGCATTTATTAAAGCTATTGCTTTATAATAAGGGCAACTACAGTAGTTTTTATTTGGCATGTCCACATCTTTTGTTTTGAAGTTCGAATTTCTGTTTCAAAAGTAGTGATATTAGATTAATTTCTTTGTAAGCTTTAGCAATAGCTTGTTTCGTCTGCTTTCATTGTTTACAATGCTTGCAAGCATTCCACGTTATATATTGAATAACATCTATGGAAGTGTCCAGATCTATGTTTCGATTATCACCTATTTTTTTTTTTTACATGGTAGATAAGTTCTATGAAAAACCATGTAATTTTTTAAGTAGTAAAAAAGGTACTTTTTGAGTAGTAAAATAAGATGCTTGTCGTGTTATCCAAAATACTATGTAAAAAGAAATTTAGAATTTACTTACCCCCTTACTTATCCAGGTTCATTTTGTTTCCGGATTATGGACCAAAAAATGTCAATTTGCTTATGCTTATATATATATATATTTTCCAACATACATACCTTTTTAAATACAATAACACCATTCGCATGCAAAGTTTCCTAAAAATAAATGTAAAAAAACCTATTTAAATAAAAGAGTAATTTATTTGTAAAGTTCTCTTTCTGCATGGCAGAAATCATCAGACTATGGAGTAAATTCACCCTAACTATAAATATAAAGCTTAGATTACCTATCTTTTATCTTGAATTACAAATTCTGCTTACATCTTGTGCATTTGCATAAATATGAAATTATTAATCAAAATCTGATCGTGTATGATAAATTCCAAAACACGGAACTGCACATAATCCAACATCGCAATATAGACAGTAGAATCTTGTTTCTCTTCTTACCTTCACGGTCTCTCTGTGAACAGCAAATAATACACTGTCGGGTTAGATCAGTTTTTTCTGTGTTGGGGAAATGTAGTCAACATGTGACGGGCTCACGCGTCTTTTCATCAACATGTCCTTTGGGTTCATTTGGGGCCAGGATTAATGGCAACTCTTTTCCAACCAAAACCCAAGAAGTGAAACGTGAATAAAAGATTCAAATTAGAAAGCTTTTAAATATCAGAAGTTAGAGTAGACAAGGTGCCAATTTGGGGAATGTTAAGAGAATGCGTGATTCAATTGTGAGGTGACAGCCAACAGAGGTTATCCCGAAGAGAGAGCCATTAGGTCAAGGTGCATACCTTTGCACTCGAGTAAAGACTCAACTCCCTTATGATTAGATCGGCGATCAGATCAAGGTAGGATTGACTATTTAATATTAGGACTTGTGATATCATTGGAATTGAGATTAGGCGGGTTAGATATTTTTAGTGGTCTGAGTTACGTTATTTCGGTATTATTGATATAGTGTGTTTTGTCATTGTAGATTCTCTCATATATATTATTGTCATCTAATCTGTTAAACGTTTAAGTTCGTAATAAAGCCATATTACGAATATGGATACGTCTAGTTCTTTTGTTGATCCTTCACCTCTAGCTCAAGCAGATAATCAAAGAGAAGGGCACCCTAGGGAGGGCAATTTCACAAATAAAGTGCCTTTAAACAAGCGTAAAGTGGAGTGGAGTTGCTTAACAGAAGGACTCATCCTCATTTTACAAAAAATTAAACCTTAGTAGTGCTTTTCAATTATTCGAAACCATAAAAAGCATGTAATAATTTCATTTATTTTCTGAACTACTACTCAGATTAATCAATTCAAATAAAATTATCTTGATTAAACACAATTATCTTGATTAAATACAATTATCTTGACTAAGCACAGTTCTCTTGATTATCACTACAATCAAATAACTACTGTCCATTGTGTTAAAACACTCCCAAGAAACTATCTCTTCTTTATTACACCAGATCACGCCTATGCGTCGATCTCACTGAAGGAATTCAATTTCCTTCATCCCAAAACAGTTCAGCGCTTCGTGCTTCCAAAACATGGGACTCTCTTTTCCCTGACCACCTCGCTTGCAATCAAAAATCCTTCTCCTTTCAAAACACAGTAACCCTTCCGAAACCACGCCGATTCGCGCCATGCCCTATCCACCCCCTTAACAGTAGTCTCAGACACTACAAAGCCCATGTGAAATAATTCCGGAAAGACCGATTGCACGGCATAAATTTTCACAGTGCTCGAGCTACACTCGGGATAAGTGAGGATGGTGCTTTTCGCCAGCTCGAGTCCATTCAGGAAAAGCTGGGAAGGGGTTAAATCGAAAAAAAGTGATATAAACTACTGTATAAGTTTTAGATTCATATATATTTACAATTACTTGTGTAACATTTTTGCATTAAGTATTTACTCACTTAAAGTTTTTTCATTTAACACATTAATATTCAATTCAAATATATTTTAAAAAATGAATAATATTAATTCTTTATCGCTATTTGTTGATCAGATCTTTGAATCAAAATCACTGCCCTCTCGTTAAAAAGATCTAACACAATTACTATGCACAGTTTTGTCCAGTAAAGACGTTTCCCAAAGATGAAATAGGATTCTCTTCAAGATTACTGCTTCCATAAAAAAAAGGGCTGCAGCGAACTGATCATCAGTAATCATAAGAATCGATCCTGAATCGTGTTAAAATAAATCAGGCGTGAAAAAAAGAGAAAAAAAGAAAAGAAAAGAGACTTTTTGGAAGCATATTTTTTCCCCCGAAACTGTGAAAAAAAGGTCTTAAGAACAAAAAGAAGAGTTGAATTTGCTTTTTCAGCGTGACCTATTGTGTGGAAGTTGCTTCTGATTCTCATTTTTTATTGTAGTAAACGGTTTTTAAGCAACTCATTAAGGTATCCGACTACTTGCGACTACTTTAAAAAAAAAAAATGGAGATATGAAGATTTTTTTGTGGTTCATAGATTTATTTAGTACATTTTAAGAAAAAAGGCTAAAATTAAGAAGAGAACAATTAATTATTACTACTAAAATGGGAAAAAAATAGGTAAAAATTGACAAAAAATTACATAAACGGTGCCTGTTCTGTTCAAATAGTAAATGAACAAATTCTCATTTTTTCGACTTTGATGTTTTATTTTGCTGCTCCTTTTTGAAATGACCTTCAGGATAAGAGATATTTGAATTTTTACAAAAGCTAGAGCACTGTATCTTAGTCATTATATGAAGTTGCTTTAAAAAAGTATGTGTGTGTACTTATGTACGCACGTAAGAAATTACACTTCTTTGGGGTAACAAGATTTAAATCTTTCTAAAAATCTTGAGCAGGGCAAGCTGGGCCAAGGACGAAAGGCTGTCATGAGCAGAGTTGAGCGATACTAACCCTAAGTCAATCGAACCAGCCAAACCCGAGATAATCACGATTTAAATAAATTTAAACACCCCCGCACAGGGACAATAATACCAATAATATGAGGGGGGGGGG
>BMAV01013978.1:188619-217626 GCA_019973955.1 Trichonephila inaurata madagascariensis
GGGGGGGGGGGCCCGGACCCCCAGGACCCCCCCTTGTGTGCGCCACTGTATATATATATTATATTACATGGAAGTCGCGAATTTAACTACACTACAAACCTGTTAAAGATAAGGGTCCACCTTTGATTTTATGCATAATCAGATTTTTTTAATATTTAAAATTATTTAAGATACAACACAAAATTTTTGAAAAATTCACCATTCTCAGAAAGTTTTATCTCAAATGGATATCATAACATTAATAGAATGTTTTAAATATCAAGAACAATAGGAAAATAAGACGACTGCCTTAAGCAAACGATAAACTTTACGACAAAAAGTAGACAAGGCAATTTTTTTAAAACTGCCTCAAATTCAGATAAGGGGCTAAATGCTTTCAGTAAAATGCCTTCAGTGGGCCTTTCATGACCCGCGGGTCACGGGTTGAAGAGACCCCCTAGATTAAATCATAACTTACGTATATAACTTATCTAAAATGGTTGGTTCGTTAATATTATAAAACTTTGAAATCGCGAGCGGAGACTCTTCACTCTGTTAGGATATATCTTCGCTATGTTGGTATCCTCCGCGAGGGACACTTGGCTAGTTTGGAAATTTTTTTCTGACATCACAACAATGTTGTATAATTGGCTTTCATTTTATCGTGGATTTGGCAGGCACTATAACCTTTTAAATGAAGGAAATGAGAACTTCTATGTTTTCCTGTGTGTGTGTGTACTGCTGAACACTCTTCAATACTGTGAACCCACCAATCCCCCCCTTCCTTCCTTCCTGAAACCAATCCAATCAACATGAATTGCTTAATTTACATACATTACGTACTCAAGGATCCATTAATACGTAAAATGAATTTTTTGTAGGTACCTCAGTTGTATCTCAGTTTACATATAGACTTTATATTTTTCTATCATAATTTACTAACTTTACTTTTGTGCGGTTTTACTCTTGTTGTATTTGGCGGGAAACATAACATCCATATCTACTTTATTGCATCAACTTTAAATAAATACTAGCAAATATTAGCCATCTATAATTTTATCGTTATATTTTAAGGGTATAGTGTATTTTATTTGTAGTATTTCAATTTCTCCTAATATTATTCTTTCCTTTCCCTTTGGCTCAGTAAATAGGCAAATTACAGGTGAAGGTTGCCTAGCCCTAAAACTTGTTTAAACCTGCAATCTTGGTTCCTAAGGCCAGGAGTTTGTTATTGTACTACTGAGGTTAATATTTCCTGTCTTGATTAGTTATACTTGGGTTTTATAGCTATTTGTATATATTTATGGATATATATATATTTGTATATATTTATGGATATATATATATAATATATATAATATATATATATATATATATATATATATAGGCCAATTCTCTACAAACAAGAGATAACATCCAAACAATAACATTCGGCAAACACATAGACAGCAGGAAAATCACACAATGAAGGACAAAAGAGTAATCGAGATTATAAATATAAAATGGTGGATGCTGCAGTGTTATGAACATTGCTGACTTAGGACAGCTATTATATAAAAAATAATTTATATAAAAATGGTTATATATATATATATATATATATATATATATAAACATCTTTGGTTATTGATGTATCAAGAATTTATAAAGTCGAGTCGAGTCAGGACTTAATTATTCAAGTATAAATGAGCAAATACATAATTTATTTAAGAAGATTCAGTTCAAGATATTATTGGTTCAGTGGTATCAGAACTTAGAAATCACGACTTCTAAGTCTCAAGGACGAATTTATAACAATGAGGTTTTCGCACTTTAAATGGAACTATATTGGAAAAGTTATCCAATGATTTGATAGGGAATTGAGATGAAGAAATTTTCCATCGCTAGGCTTTTGCGCAAAATTACGAGATCCGTCACAATATTTACCGAGTAATTTCTAGCACGACATTAGTTTAGTCTAACAAATGAAACGAATTGGATTTAAGATACATCTATCATTTTTTAAAAGATAAATAATTTGAGAACAATATTTTTGAAGCATGATGCTATATGTTAAATGTATATTGGCAGGTGACACCTTTCCCTTTTTTAGAACATCTTTAAAATGAGTTCATTCCATGTGAATGTAAGAAAAATAAAAAACGAAAGATTTTTAATAACTACGCTAGTGTTCATTACATATCTGTTCTTAGATGTCTTCAAAAATAACATTATATATAAGATGATTGGCAAATACTACATATTTGATTTTTCCAATCGTGGGCTCGAATCTTGGTACCTCAAAACACCCCGCCGCATAGAGGCATTGATGTACATTGATACATACATACAGTCGGATCTCTATTTAAGGAAATCGTTAAAGTCCACAAAAAAAATTCGTTATTTGGAAATTTGTTAAATAGAGATACATCCTTTAATGAACTTTAGAAATCACATAAAATAAATTTTAAATTCATAAATACACTATATATTTTTTTAAGAAAATCAATTATTTACACCTATTTTATAAATTAGTATCTATTTATTTTATAAATCTTACTCGTCAAAAAGAAATCTGTAACGGAAACAAGAAAAAAAAAACCTTGTCCAGGAATATACTATATTTTAACTTTAAAAATGATTTTATATTGAAATCAATGAATTTTGTAATGACTTTTTCTGAAAAGCTTACTTAAAGGCTACAACTTGTAGGCTTAAAAAGCCTACAAGTAATTTTAAACATGCATTATTTTATAACCAGTAACTTAAAGCCTACACATGCGTCTTCAAATTTTACTACAGATCAAATCTGTTAATTTTAATCGAGTTTTTTTATTTGAAAAACTACGGCAATTTTATTGCTCCAGGTGAGTCGGGGGCACTTGGTTAAACCAGCTCAAGTCCATTGATCACCATAAAATGTGTTAAAAGAAAGAATAATTTAAAATGGTTTTAAAATAGGGAGGGGAAAAAATGAATCACAAGCGAAGAAGTTCGTTAAATAGAAAATACACTTTGCTATTTGGAGATTATTTTATGAAGAAACTAATAAAATGCTCTTGGTTCTAGGAAAAATTTGCAAAATAGAAAAAGTCGGGGAACAGAGATTTGTAAAATGTAGGTCCGACTGTATAGTGTGTCGAGGCTCGAAAACCTTACTTCGACATGGGGCGAAAAGGTTTGCCAGTTCAGCTGCCGTCACTTGACCTTAAAGCAGTGTTTCTCAAAGTTTCAATATTTACGACCCAATATTCAATCATAATTTTCATCGCACCCTCTCCATACAATATTAATGCATTAAATTAAGTAATACTATACTTTGACACTAAACGTACAATTCGACTTTAACCTCTTAAGTTCCGACGGCGTATATAAACGTCTCACTTAGCCAGTGCGTTAATTACCCTAGACGTATAAATATGTCTTTCCGAAGTAAAATATTTTCTGTGAACTGCTATCCCTAAAATTATTTTGAAGGCTTTGGAATGCAATAAAAATGACCTTTACAGTGTTTGCGGAGGATTTACTTTTTTCAAAGGATTTGCTTGTTTAGCCCTTGCTCTCCCCCTGCCAATACATCACATACACGCGCCTTCGTGGAGAATGGGGGCTTTGGGGAACGAATTGTGTAACATCAATTCAGCAGTTAAGGGAATAATAATAAACCACACAAATTATTAAGATATAAGTGTTAATTTTTGTACATAATTTTATATATGGCAAGCCCATGGGGTCATTGGTATTTATTAATGTTGTTCTTAATGTAGTATTGTTAAATTAACTATAAAATACATTGTGCAGTACTCACATTTATAAGTATTGTATCAGTATAAATGTGCATTTTATTTTTTATTATGCCAGAATGTATTTTGTTTGTTTACTTTCAGTAAATTAATAATTTTTTTTAAATTATCTTTTCTTTTCGACTTTTCAATATGCTCGCCCCCCCCCCCTCATGAAGTTATCACGCCATTCCCCCTAGAGAGGCACGCCCCACAGTTTGAGAAACACTGCCTTAAAGACAAGTGACATGGTCCAATCATATCCTGCTCTACCCTTTGTGTTATATTTTTCCCTTCTCTCCTTTATCTCAATAAATTATATAACCTACATGACCTTCAAAGAATGGATATTTCATCACAAGACCGCTTTCGATTTCAATGCTGCAATTTATGATTTGTGAGTTATATAACTTTCTGTAGTATACGGATTTATTCCTTAATTTGCAGTCTAAAATAATGATAATTCATGCTAGTAAATATCATTGCAGGCTTCCAATACTGAAAAATAAAAATAACTTAGACACAGCTGTAATTTGAAATGATATTCAACTGAACAAGCTGACACGTTATTTTCAATTTCATGTCAGTACTTCACTGAAGTGGCTTACGAAAGTTCGGCTGTGTTGGATTTCGGTCTGATTCAGATTTCAAAAAGTCATAAACTTTCATGCAATATGACATCAGCTAAGATCCAGAGACAGCTGCAAATACTTGTCGAGGTTTAAACGCGCGTTAATGTGATAGTATTCATATGAATCACCTATTCTCCATTCCCCCAAACCACTCTTCAAAATAATTTTAGGATACACAAGCTTCATAAATGAAACATATTGTTACAAATTGATCGGGGTTTGACGATTTTATGCAGATCAGTCGCAAAGAACAAGACAGTTCTTTAAGGTATCCGACTACGTTCGGAACCGTGATTTTAAAAAGGCGCATAAATAGATAATTTTCATATTTAGTGTCACTTAGATTAGAATACATTTATAAAATTATTTTAAGGAGATTTTGAGAAAAAAAAGTTATTTAAATACAATATTTCGGCTAAATATTAACTTAGAATAACCTTTTTTTCAAAATGTTCTCCATTCGTGAAAAATGCTTCTATTATAATAATATTTTGCCTGTATATAGCTCAGACCTCTGTACAGAGGCTCAACTATGATTTTTGAAAAATTCACATTATTGTCAGAGTTACAATCATTTGAAATAATTATCGGCGTTTTTTTCTTAAAATTTCTCCCCTCTGTTGTCGTAAAACACGGATAAACCTACTTCTAAGTTATATATTTCAAAAATTCTAGTTGAGACTGTACAGAGGTCTGAGCTATATACAGGCAAAATATTATTATAATGGAAGCATTTTTCACCAAAGGAGAACATTTTGAAAAAAGTTTATTCTAAGTTAATTTTTAGCCGAAATATTGTACATATATAATTTTTTATTGCAATACTATTCCTAAAACAGTTTTATATACATTTTCTAATCTAAGTGACACTAAATATCATAAATATTATCCATTTATACGCTTTTGCAAAATCACGGTTCCGAACGTGTCGGATACCTTAAGAGCGGTGAGAATTTATTGGTGAGAAAACCAATCCTTGAAATACAGGATTCAGCAACAAAATTCTTAGAATAAATATCAGAAGGTCTTTACACCTTAAACAACACTCAGACAAAATTAACAGGGTCTAAAATTCCCACGTATGTAAAAGATTACTCACAAGCACCGCTTTTCGTATTCAACAGCCGAGCTAATCGGTAACCTCAGTCAGGACAAGTCTATTAATCGCTAGTCAAAACCAGATTAACCAACATTCGGCGAGTCTATTTATAGGTATCGTGGATAATTCGAAAAAGACCCGCTGGCGTCATTGGTCTTGAAATTAGTAGATTTCTCCACAAATTTCTAGAAGAATCCATAGGGTCTCTAACTTACCAAAATTGGTCACCAAGTCGCCCACTTGGCTCTATCACCAAGATTTCGCTAAGTTCTCATTGAATCACCATTATAACTTAAGGGACAACGTTGCTTGCGAATATTACAATTTTAACATAAATTAAATATAACATAGAGTAATTTAAATGCATTACACATCCAATAACAAATTATTTACACTATTTAAAACAAAATTCGTAACAATATTGTTTTATTTATGCTTATCGATGGATATTCTGTCTAGTTAAGCAATAAACGAAAAATTGTTAAATTGTTACATTTACATTCTTCAATTCTTTGAAAAAATAATTTTGAGTAAGGGGTAGAATTTCAATTTGATTGACGGTATACCATCTAATTTCATGTTTGTCTTCAAGTTTCACCGTCTTTTTGTCGAATAATTTCTAGTGAAAATGTGATTTCCATAGAGAGAGTTTATTTACGTCGCACTATAATGCTGCACGAGGTCTGTTGGTAACGGACCTCGTCATTTTGAATCGTGGTCAAGTGACGAGACTGATACCCGTGCTGGCATGCTCTCTCCTAACTTCCAAACCACACCAACTGGAGGACGTTTGAGCCTCGACATATTTAACATGCATTTGCCCCTTCTGCACGGCCGGTCTTCAACGGTAAGGCTAGAACTCATGGCATGCATGCCACAAGTTTGCTATCTTGACCAGTACGTTACTGAGGCTGCCAAATGCGATTTCTTATGTACGGATTAAGACACACACAAAATTTTTAATTCCTTCAAATTTTATTTCTGAAGCAGCATCTGGGTCTGATTTGTATATACTACACATTTAAATGGTTCTTATTAGTAGCATCACTTTTAGAATCTAATAAAAATACAACACCTTTTTCTAAGAGTCTCCGTCTAAGAATACTGTACCAAATTTCACACTTAGGTCAATAGTGTAAAACAATATTTCTCGTTTTTTCAAAATTTTACTATGTGCAATGGGGGTGAGCAAAATATTTTAATCTGATTTTTTTTGCCTTCCTGCTATACTCAAGGAAAGGTATCACTACTAGGAAATAACAAAAATATATATATAAAATTATTCTACGTGATATTGTAAATTCTGGTTATTAATATTGATTTGTTTGATTTCAGGAAGCCGTAGATTGAAGAAACCCTCAAATATGAAGAAAATACTGACTCGTAGTACAACTAATTTTCTTCATTCGAAAGATCGAGAAATCAACGATGAAATGATGATTGTTTATTAAAAAATGATAGCTTGTAATTTAACTGTATTATGTGATGGAAAGGAAATTTTCAAACAGACCAAATGTCACTTACAAATGATCCAAAAAATAAAAAACAATCACTAGGACACTGTTGTCCCAGTATAGAAAGTGGAAGACTTCATCCTTTTAGACCAAAGAGCTATAACCAAAATGTTCATTAATGAGATTTGTGTTAAAGAGGAGAGTGGAAAATTATTCCCAAGAAAGTGCAAATACTCGACAAAGGAGTCAATATATATATATAGGCTGGATTACACTATTACTAACTTTTTTAGAAGCAAACCCAGCGTGAACTGTTAGGGGAAATATTAAATCTGATAGAACAAGACGGAGATGATTTTTTTGGGTGGCCTAGACCAAAGACATCAGCAAGGACAGAAGCTTAGCTCCCCCTCCCAAAGAAGGTGTGTCTTTAGTGCTTAAGTATGCAGAGAAAATTATGTTGCCGGTTTTTTGTGATAGCTGTGTTGTCATCAAAGAGACTACTGAAAAATTCCTCAACCTTCAGTACTGCATGTTAATGCTCAATGCTGAACAAACTGTGTGCTGTTCTGATCAAGAAACGGTGTGATGTGATCAAGAAAGGTATTCATCTTCATTTTCCGCCAAATCCCCCTCTCACTTATCTTGTGTTGCAGTTGGGGAATTAAAGCGATAGGGCTCTGAAATTTTTTCGTATTGGCCCTATTCTTCCAATATTACCCCAATGGACTTTTTCATATTCACAAAACTTAAGAAACCAATGAAGGTTGGAGATCTGACAGCACAAATGACGTCATTAAAAAGGTGGAACAATGGTTTTCGATTCAGTGCCGAGTTTTATGATGCCAGAGTTCGAGAAAATAAGAACGCTGGGAGATATATATAACTCATGAGGTGGTGACTATGCAGAGCAAGTCTTCAGATAACAAGTAAATATTAAACTTTATCTCGATTATTTTTAGTCATAATCAAAGCTTTACGATATACTCTCGTATATGCACTCATGTCCAAAATTAAGGTCGCAAACACGATTTTCGACATAATTCTAAATTGCTATCAATAAAATTGCTGGAATTTTTATTACATGTATTTTCAAAACGGATTGTTCAACATCAACTTTAGGCTTCGAAAAAGAAGTTGTTTAACGTTAGTTTTTACATAACTGCATAATTGAGGCCATTTAAGCATCTGGAAATTTTGCCTACACTTTTATTAAAACAACCAAGCTTGTTTGCAATGCGAATGAGTTTTCATAATTGTTTAGATGATTCCTTGAGGTGGTGAGCCTTTGACAGGCTTGAAGCTGGCCTTTCTCAAACAGAAGTGGTTCGATGTTTACAAATGCCACAAAAAATAGCCTCCCGGCTGTAGAATCGATTCCAAACAAGTGATACTGTCACCAGGAAGAACGGCAAAGGCCATCATACAGCAATGACAGATGCATAAGATTATTACTTGGCGTTAGGTGCACGACGACATAGGTGGATAGTGACTTTTCAGCTTGCTCGTGACTTTGCTGCTATGTCTGGAAGAAGAATTTCCAGTCAAACAGTCTACTGACGTCCAGTCGTATGTGTCCTATGACTGCATCCAATAGTAAAGACCAGTTATTGTGGAGCCAAAAACTTCAGCCGTGCACACCATAAGAATGGAGGCGTGTTATTTTCAGTGATGAGTTGAGATTCGTCAGACAAAGTGATTCTCGTCAAGTCTCTCTGTAGAGAAAATGGAGCTTGCTTCTATCCCTCCTTCGTAACAGAAATTGACAGATTTGGTGAACAAGGAATCCTTTTCTGGGGAGGAATAATGTTCACTACTGTACGTCTTCGATGCGGGTTCTGTCAACGCACAACGCTGCAAGGATGAGGTCATTGAAGCCTATGGATCCGGGGTGCTATGGGACCGTACTAGATATTTATGGACAATAAAGCGCGATTACACAGAGCTCATAATGTTGATGAATTTCTTGAAGAACAGGATAATCGCCGTGTGAATTGCCCCTCAATACTGTGACAGGTTCTATCCGTGGTTCTACAACTAATCTTCTTACGGAAATTCTTCTTTAACTGTGGTTCGAGTTTAAAACTGCCTTCCGTAGACATAACTTCATTTTATGCTAATGTGAGTGCTATTTAAACCTTGGCAATGGGTGTGTCAGAGTTAATCGTGAGTCGTTAATAGTCAGTAGTGAGCCATTCGTCTTTAAATTGTCATTCAAGCGAGAACAACCATTTGGAGAAGTGGAAACAATAGAAAAGAAAATTATAAGAGGACTGTAGCAATTCAGGAAAGATCCGACAAGTAGTCTACAATAGGATCAAGAGATAAATGTCTACTTTAGAATCATAAGTTTGAATTAGGAAACTAATTAAAATTTTGCCACGGTTATTTAATTTGAATTAATTCTAGGTGGATCAATATTAAACAAAAAGTAATTTTTTTTATAACAATATCTGCTTCCTCGGCATCTCAAACTACACCTGCAATCTCCGACTTGCAACAGGTTGGATTTCAATCCTATTGAACATGTGTGGAAAAGTCTAGGAAGAGCCATTTCACTGCGTAGCCTACGTCCCAGGACCTTCCCCCCCTCACGTGATTAAAGTCACGTTTTTTGAAGAATGAGTTTTGTTGCCACAAAAATTTATTGACACCCTCATAAAAAGTGCGGCAGCTCGTTATGAGGCTTGTATAGCAGTGAATGGTGGTTACACTCCAAATAGGCAGACAGAGATTTTCCCTGTGGTAAATGCTTTATCTCAGATTCATGATTTCACACTTTTTCATATGATTTGTATCTAAATTCGCAATTAAAATCTTTTTCCTCCATATTATTGTGTTGAAATATTCTTTCTCATATTGTAATATGCCTCTGTACCAAATTTCATGGCAACACAGTTGATAGTTCATCAGTTTTCACAGATTTTATGTTTGCGACCTTTGTGACGCGGGTCTAGCGTTTTTTCATTAACATGTCCTTTTGAGTTCTTTGGGGCCAGAATGAATGGCAACTCTTTTCCAACCAACCCCAGAAGTAAAACGTGAAGGAAAAATGCAAATTAGGAAGCTTTTAAATAACAGAAGTTTAGAGTAAGCTGTGTGGGGCATTTGGGGAATGTTATGTTAGTGCTTGTGGCAAGTGTGAAGAGTATTTCGCGAAGTTAGGTGACAGTCAGGAGAGGTTACTTGGTACAGAGAGCCCTTAGTGTCAAGGTGCATACTATTGCACGCCAGTGAACCGAAACTTCAACTAGGATCAGATAGATTGATACTTCGTGGGACATTACAGGTAGGAGTGACCATTTAAATATTTGAATCTGTGATCGCATTGGAATTGAGCTTAGGCGAGTTAGTTATTGATAGTGGTCCGGGTTACGTTATTTCGGTATTATATATATTGTGTGTTTAGCCACCGTAGGTTCTCTCACATATCATATTATTATCTAATCTGTTATTGGTATAAGTTAAGATCTTAAGAAAGTCATATTAAGATCATGGCAGCTTCTAGTTCTTCATTTATTCCTACACCTCTAGCTCACGCTGATAATCTAGGAGAAGGGCACCCGAGGGGGGAGCCCTTACACCTTAATTTTGGACATGAGTATTTTACGAAGGAGCATGGTAAGTATGTCGTAAGAAATTGTGATTCATCTTTATTTAAATGAAAGATTATTATTCGTTTCGTTAAACATGTTAAGGTATCCGACTACGTTCGGAACCGTGATTTTGCAAAAGCGCGTAAATGGATAATATTTATGATATTTGGTGTCACTTAGATTAGAATACATGTATACAATTGTGTTAAGGACATTATGACAAAAAAATTTATTGAAATACAATATTTTGAAAAAAAATTAACTTAGAATAACCTTTTTTCCAAATGTTCTCCTTTTGTAAAAAATGCTTCTATTGTATTAATATTTTGCCTGTATTCAGCTCAGACCTCTCTACAGAGGCTCAACTAGAATTTTTGAAATGCATAACTCGGAAGTCGGTTTAACCATGTTTTACGAAAACAGAAGGGAGAAATTTTAAGAAAATACGCCGATAATTATTTCAAATGGTTGTAACTCTGAAAATAATGTGAATTTTTCAAACATCATAGTTGAGCCTCGGTACAGAGGTTTGAGCTATATACAGGCAAAATATCAATACAATAGAAGCATTCTTTACAAAAGGAGAACATTTGGAAAAAAGGTTACTCTAAATTAATTTTTTTCTAAAATATTGTATTTAAATAATTGTTTTTGTCAAAATGTCCTTAAAACAATTTTATACATGTATTCTAATCTAAGTGACACTAAATATCATGAAAATTATCCATTTATGCGTTTTTTTAAAATCATGGTTCCGAACGTAGTCGGATACCTTAATCTATTAACACTTGATTGAAATTAAGTTGATAAAACTGTTTTTTATATAATGTGACTTCGTAATTTTTCAATATTATTTAGTAGAAAGAATTTCAGACAGCCTCTTGAGAAAACTGTAATTCTATTTGTTTACCTTTATTTGGATATAAAATCTGGATGTTGTGAAATGCTCTTCTCATTCACCTTTTCATTCCAAGATGTCTTCTTTTGTAATACATATCTAAAAAGTCTTTGCAGATGATCAATCCGCATTGTAACAAGATTAGAGAAACACTTCATTTGAATGTTATCGAATTCATAAATTGCCAAATACTTCAGCAAGATTTTCTTCATGTCTCATACTATTTTGACAGTCCAATAGTCATGAACTTTAATCCTGTTGGCTAGCGTAAAATTGGACTGTTATGGGGATTTTTAGGGATAAAAAAAGTAAATAAATAAAATAATAAATAAATAAACCACCGAAAAATCGAAATCTTAAAGGGGACTCCGTTTAAATGTAAAAGAGGGCTGTCGCTCGCTTGTTGTTTACCTCTGGTCCAAAAACCTGCCTTTCTATCTGTACAATTTTATAAATATTAGCTGTTGTCGTTTTAATAAATAATTGTAACGAAATATTTATCTACAAATCTTAGCCTCATTTACATGCAAACCCATAAATTGCCGGCGAATTGGGGGTGGGGGGAAAAAGCTATTTTTTTACCGGTATTTTTTTCAGTCCGTTTACATAAGAATCTGATGATCGGTTGATAGTTTCACGTGATTATACAATGGTTACATCGAAAAAAAAAAAACAATAAAAGTTAACAGCAATAAACGTCATCCCTATGACAACCATATCATCAAACGATGAAAATATCAAGGTAACCATATTGTAATGTTACCGCCCATCTTGGCAAACATAAACAACAACTTGGTGCGTAGCACTCGTATATCAAATTAGCATCGAAAACGTCCCGTTTCAATTTTGTTACGAATTTGTGAAACTGTCCGAGTATATCCAAATTTTTTCAATTCTGTTTCAAATTTTTTATACACTTTCGAATCTCGGACAGTTACATTAAATGTTTTCTGTATTTCTTGATTTCTCCAGTTGTTGCACACCCTCTCCCAACTACCACACCACCGGGAGTACGTTTGAGCTCTCGACAAATTTAACTAGCATCGCTCCCCTACACGGTGGGCCTCCAGTGGTACTAGGCTCTAACTCGTGACACATCGTCTACGAGTCAGTCACCTTGACCACTAGGCTACCACGACCACCCATGGGAGGTCACACAATCACGAGAGAAATACACCCCAGTAAATAAAATGGAAATAATTTAATGCTCCTTGAGTGGCCGATACCATTTGATTCACGGACTGGGGTTTAGGGACCACTTCTGTATGGTACTGATGCCTTCTGTAACAGGTTAAATGAGTTTACTTTTATTTTCCTCAAACATCACATCATAGCTATTCAGCAATCAATAATCCCTAGGTTCCTTCTTAGTAGTCATTTTGGCATTTTGTATATATATCAGTCATTAACTTCTAGTAAGTAATTTCAGTTAAAATTATTATTATTATTTTTTTTACAGCCTTAACTCGAATTTTAGGCAGCTCGTAGTCGAATAATCTCAGTTCGTTGTTTCATGTCTATAGGTCAGTGGTTGGCGACCTTTTAGCTGCGGCGTGTCAAATGAATATGATTCAGCGTACCATACAGTAGAGCGTTTTTGAAACAATTCAAAAATTGACAAATTCGTTGAGCGGTTCAAAGTGCCGCTGAGAATTGTACCGCATGCCACATAAAGCATGTGTGTCATAGGTTGCCGACCTCTGCTATAGACCATGACTCCTTCTCCAGCACTACAGTTTGCTCTTTTATTTTCATGCAGCACAAGAAAGAATCAGTTTAATTTCTTGTTCTTGAGTTTGGTGTTTTATGGCGCAAGAGCCTGTTTTGGTTATACTGCGCCAAACATTCATAGGTCTGTGGTCTGGGCGGGAAAAGAAGAAATTGGATGACAAGATGGAGGGTCGAAAATAGGGAAGGATCACTGGGGTACCCCGGGGTCGTGACACCCGTGTTTACCAAAGATAGTAAACCTCTTGGGAAAAGGAAAAGATCGCTAGGGTACCTCGGGATTGTGACACCCGTACCCACCTAAAGAAGGTGAGCCCCCTGAGGGGGCTATCAGAACAAGTAAAATTGAGTATTTTGACTCTTCCAAACAAACCGCAATGTGCAACTGAAAAATTCTAAGCCTGAGTCACGCGTTAAATGTCTCGTGTCTTGCCACGCAACATTAGAAACGAATCGGAGATGTATTTTATACTTTGCCAGTTTCTCACTAGGCATTCTATAAAATGCCTAGGCGATGTGTGAAATAAGAATAATTTCATACATTGCCGGCTAATTTTAGGCATTCTATACAATGCCTGGGTCTTCTATAGAATGACGGATTTCATACTTTGCCAGTAACATATATAACAAGTTTTGTAACAACAACCCACCTTCATCCCCCGTTAATAACGAAAGAAATTATTCTTTTGAATCAAATGTCGACAAATGTGCTGGACTTATCTGACACATCTACTGATGATAGCCCCCTCAGGGGGCTCACCTTCTTTAGGTGGGTACGGGTGTCACAATCCCGAGGTACCCTAGTGATCTTTTCCTTTTCCCAAGGAGTTTACTATCTTTGGTAAACACGGGTGTCACGACCCCGGGGTACCCCAGTGATCTTTCTCTATTTTCGACCCTCCATCTTGTCATCCAATTTCTTCTTTTCCCGTCCAGACCACAGACCTATGAATGTTTGGCGCAGTATAGCCAAAACTGGCTCTTGCGCCATAAAACACCAAACTCAACTCAACTCAACTACTGATGATAGCATTTTTAATCCAGTTCGTAATAAGCGCGCACGTTTGTTATCTAGTAGCGAGGAGAAGTTGTTATTAGTTTTATTCCTTTCAGTTTGAATTTTTATGTGTTGTATGTACTTATAGAAATGAATTTTTACTGGAGCCTAATTTTAATTTTTTTTCTTCTTTTTTTTGCAATAAGAATGAATTATTTTTGTTTTATAAATACGTAAAATGGATTTTATTATTACTTTTTTTTGCACGGCTTTATGCGAAAATATATTTTAAGATTTTTCATCTTACACGATTTTTTAAAGCTGTTAAACATATCTCCAAATTTGCCCCAAACTATTCCAAATGTCGCATGTATTTTTTTTTTTTTTTTTTTTGGCTCAATTTCTTACACGGTTTTCTAACGAACGTATTTACCGTGTAAAGAAAGAGTTGAGTGTACATATAAATAGAAATATAACCACAAATATGTGTCTTTACTTGAAATAAGTGTTACACCTAACCGAATGAAAGGAATGAATACTTTGCTCTACATTCCATCATTCCATATCACTCACAACCCGAGATCGTGAATCAAAACACTTTCTATGCACAAAAACCGGTTACGTCATCGCACGAAGACTTCTGAAAGAGAATTCATAATAGGTCCGGTGTGACATAACTATTTTCTGTTTTCTTGAGAAAAAAAAAACTCGCACACAATGCGTAAGAGGAGATGAAAAGTTTGAATACAACTCAATGGCCTGCACGTATCCCAGTACGATTGAGGTCAGCCCTTGAACTTTGCTTGGGTTGGATCATGTAATTCTGTTTCACCTTTGGTAGTGAGACAGATATTATTTTCCTTTCTTCGTGTCAGGGTTGTCTTTCCCCCGTGGGTTTGGTTTCGCTTTTCCCCACGTGTTTATTTTGATGGAGAATTCGATGGTGCGAGGGAAAAATTGGGTTAAGAGGCATCAATGTTGTACAAGAAAATTGAGTTTCAAAAAATAAAAAATAACTTTATTAGCTTTGACATTGTAGAATAAGTAATATTTTATAAATGATATATATCCATATTCTTATAATTATTCTGCATTATTCATCTGTGTGAGTAGCTATTTTTAAGACAATATTTTGATTTAGGATAATTTGTAAAAAAAAAAATTGTCTATTTTTCGGAAATTATTCTTTTTATTTTTGAAGTGTTATTTTACTTATGCAAGATTGGGAAAATTCGGAGGAAAATCTATATTAATGCCCTTAAAATCCAGTTTTAGGATTTTTCTTTCTCTGACAAACTTGGAACGCAGAAAGAGCGCATGTTCTACAATTTCCTCCCCTCCAATATTACAATGGCAGGAAGATGACGGAGCCAAATTAAATTTGCACGAATAGCTTTTAAAGTTACCATGACCAGTGAGAAATTGGATTATTTTGTAATTAGTGTAAAAATGTTTGCATGACAGTCTTCTGTTAATTGTTGGAAAAAATTTCTTTATTGAGCTCCTTTTATTTGGAATGAGATATTCTTGATTCCAAGACTTCACAATTCTTTCTTTCGTAATTTTCTTGTAAATTCGCGCTTGGTGGCAGCCTTTGCAAGCCAATCGGCGCACTCATTTCCAAAAACCTCCGTGTGTCCGCGAACAAATGCAAAAACTATCGAAATGTTTTTATCTTTCACGCTTTAAAGTCGCTTTTGGATCTCCAACGATTATGTTGTTAAAAGAAGAAATTCACTCCAGAGAATACAAGGATGAAAGAGAATCGGTACAAATGAAATACACTATTTTGTTCAGTGATCCATTTAATGGCGAAATTTAAACATAAAAGTTCAGCTACAAAAACTGAGCATTCATCACCAATTCTGAATTGAAAGTGCTCGGATTCAATACAACTACTGAAGAAAACACATCCTAAGCCAACTACGTCATCAATTTTACTGTCATCAGTACAGGGAAATCATCCACGGCTTTGTCACTAAATTGAATAATATTGATAGCGTTCCGCTCTGAGGGATGAGGGAGAAAAAATGAAGACAGAAAACAATCATAATTACAGATGGAAGAAGCAGTGAGATTTTCCCTAAAGGCAATATTTTGAAGATTAACAATATAAGTTTAATAATAAGTAATTTAAGCCAAGGTACAGCAGCAAATCGCTCATCTGCTGTCGCTACTGAATTCTCGCAATCAACAGCATTGCTTTTGGAGGAGCTGAGTCCAATTCCAACATTAAAAAAAAAAAAAAAAACCAAGAGCAATGGTGGAAGACGTAAGAACGCTGCAAGAGAGCTGACAAGTGCAGAAGGTTTGGTATTTACGAAGAAGAGAGTTGCCAACGGAGGTCGTAGAGAAGGTGTAGGGACAAAAAGCATAACAACCGTAGGGATTGCAATATAGAATCAAAAGTTCAATACCGGTATTCGGTTTTTTACATCTTAATACCTGGATACCGGTTTTAATACCGGTAAGAGAAATTTTAGAAAAAGAAAGAAAACACGAGTGTTTCTTTGTTTTATTTGCCACTTTTATTAGGGAGTGGGAATATCACAAAAATAATTTGTGACTTATAAATTATAACAGTATATAAAGAATCACACACAAAAAAAGGAACATCTTATTTATTTAAATCACAAAAAAGTGTAATTATCATTATTCAGTCTGTGGTATATTACAAATTTATGATTTTTTTATGCTCTGTAAAGTTATTCACTTATTCATTATTATGGATTATTATTTATGAGTATATATGTAATGAATCTGAAAAACATTTTAAACCCTAAAGTATGATATGCAAATACGATGTGAATAATAAACTCATTAGTTTAAAAAATATCGAAATATTACGCCCTTTCTTCTCCACTATTACCTTGTTTTTACAGATATGAATGAATATAAGACTATGTGAATCCTGCGCGTGTGCAGTATCATTCTGAGCTGTAATAGCATAGTTTTGCCCCCCCCCCTCCTAGGATGATTCACATAATTTATCACTTGTCTTGATTGTACGATGCAACTTTATATTCACAGCCTAATTAATTCCGTCCTTTAGTTAGACATAAAAACAAAAAAGTATACTATTTTGCTATGTTGGCGATCCCTGAACATATAGTAGAGACAATTTAAAAAACCGAAACCCGTATTTAAACTTGTGAATACCATTATTACAAAATTGTACAAATGATTCAAAATACCGGTATCCGGTATACCGGTATTGCAATCCCTAAACAACAGCAAATGCCAGAAAACACAATGAATCCTACATTTGTCATGTTTGTGGTGCTAACTATTATGAAAATTAAGGACCGAAATTGGTACTATGTTCTTGCTTTTGTTCATCTTCGTTCTATGAGGAATGTGTCGAGTTAGAGCGTTATTCTATTGTAATGAGTGTAGTGTATGATACAAGTGGAAGTTCTCATTAAGTGCTGTTTTTCTTTAAGTTTCTAATAATTTGTGTTAATTTAATAGCTTATTTGATTTTCGCCATTCAATTGTTTTCAATTTATAGATAAAAACTTGGATATTTTTTTTTGTGATACAATTTGTTCAATAACAAAGCTTCAATTTTACTTTTTATCATTTGTTAAATATGTAATTTGTTCAAAAATGCATTTCTGTTCGGAAAAGGTAAATTTAGAGATGACAATTTCACTTACCTTTTTAAAAATACAACTTGCCCATATTTCCAGAAATTGTGCCCATAATACCTTAAGTCAATGTTTCTCAAACTGTGGGGCACCTCCCCCTTTGGGGGGAGAGGATAACCCTATGTGGAGGGCGTGAGCATATTGAAAAGTCGAAAATAAAAGATTATTTTAAAAAAAATAACTGAAAGGTAGCAAAACAAAATACATTCTGACATAATAAAGAATAAAATACACGTTCATAATGATATAATATACTTATAAAGTTATCAGTACTACTCAATGTATTTGCTAATTAATTTATCAATACTAAGTTAAGAATAAGTTTAATAATTACTAATGACTCCCAGGGGTTTGTCATGTACAAAATTATTTTCAAAATTTAATAATCGTGATAATTTATACGGTTTGTGATTAAAGTCGTATTGTAGTCAAAGTGCATTATTGAATTCAATACATTATTACTGCTGGAAGGGGGCGCGATGAAAATTACGGTTAAAGACTGGGTCGCAAATGTTAAAAGTTTGAGAAGCACTGCCTTAAGTATTAGTCAGATATGGGCAATTGCAGAATTTTGTTGTGGAGATTCTTTAAACACATAAAACAACAAGTGATAGAGGTTTGTTCATATACCATTAGAAAAACCAAACTTTAAAGTTTGGAACATCTTAATTTCCTAAAAATGGAAAGTGTTTTTTTGTAGTATATTTTCAAATTAATGTTTTGGTGCCCATATTTACCAAGTTTACCACTATAGCTTATATTAATATAATGCATTGCATAAGTAATATAACTGCAACTAGTTTAAACAATTATTCATAATTTTTCTATCTAAACAAGATGTTAAAAGATTTTTCATCCGTGTTTTAAAATTTTCCTTTTTTCAAAAAAATCTTTTAAGCGTCTAACAGAACTTATCTTGAGTTTGTTTTCGAGGTCCAAAAAGTCTGATCATTACTTTTTTTTTGAAACTCGAGAGACGCCATAATCTACCAGAAGCTAAAAAAGAACGTTTAATTATTCTTAAGTTCATCTGCAGTCTTAAAAGAATTCGTTATTTATGTATAAAAACAAATAACTGGAAGGAAAAAAACACTCATAACAGATATTTTCGTAACAGTTACACAATACATTCTTAATTAAATGTGACATGTTGATTCATTACTTTTTATTAAAACAAATTAATATTATTACTGGACTCATATAAGCCAGTTTAAAAGATTATTTCATTCTCAAAGGAATGAACTTTCGGAATTATTGCGCCAACTCTCATTCGTAAAATCCTTTGACCTAACGGATAGCTTAAGAGAGAAAAGCTCTCTTCATGAAATAAACCGAAGACAAAAGCGAATTTAAATAGTATCCCATTAAAATTAATCAGCTTCGTCAAATGTGAGACCATTTCACTATATAATGCCTGTTTCAAAATCCAGATCTAAGTAAAACAAAGCCACCCAAAAAAGTTATTCATTTACACAGACCTTAAAAGCCGGGGTAAAGAATATTAATTTTATTTTATCCTCGCTAGAAACTATTGTGGCGGTAAATATTAAACCCAATTACAAAATCGTGTCGTCTATGTCAACGTAAAGTGTCTTTTTACACACTTTCTCCAATTCGACCTGACCCTTGTTGGAAAGCGGAGAACTTTTCATGGACATCCACTGTCCCTTTTACCTTGGCCCTTACATAATGTTGCATCATCGGTGACATCAAAGAAAATGTGGGTCAAGCGAGGATGGGTCACCCCAGCTCCAGAGTCAAGGACGCAGCGGTCAGTAGGCAAGTGTGACCAGTAGCTTTCTGCCAGATGGAATGGAAAGTTTATATTCGCCTCTTCATCAAAAGTGAAAATGGAACATAACCTTCAACTCCAGTGCATTTTCGTTTGTTGTGTCTAAGAAATTCTAGAGTTATTAAGTAATAGACGCGAAAAAAAAATTAATTTTGGATCTTGCAGGTGAGGTAATCGCTCGTTGTTTACATTGCAATGGATTAATTCGTAAATAGTACAAGTCCTTAATTAGTTCATCAGACAGAAGGATTGTACAAATAATGTAAATTCAAAATAGACGATGAAAAATTACAAAATAATTTCCTTAGATTATTAGTCATTATTTACATGGCATTTGATTTGTGAACATGATATAAAAGTTAGTTTAGTTATTGTAGATTAGATTCATTTTATAAGGTAAGATGTTATAAAATGGCTAGTGGGTTGATCAATAATTATGTAACTAAAATCTTGATCAAAATTGTAACAAATAGATCTTGTTTGCAAGTGGTGCAAATTTTTATTTTAAAGTGTAAAGAAAACCTAGAGAGGATTTGTCTGCGTTGTGAAAGAACCTTTCGCCTTCCAATTTTTCATATTTTCAAACCTAATGGAAAGGTCGATTGTAAAATCCTAAATAATTTATATGATTTTTTTTGGTGTGAAGTTCATGCATAAATATGCCAAATTTCTTAGAAATAAGTGCTTTATAACTTTTTATTAATAATACAAATTTTATAACTTAGTTTTGTTACTAAACAATTGACAGGATATTTTTTGTATGCTGTATGATTGATGTATTTTACCTGGTTAAGGTTGATTCTCGTAAACCAGATATTACAAACATTATTTAATATTTATTATAATGTAATATTAATGTGTAAGACCGATGTTGTTAGGAATACATTCCAAGCCATCTTAAATGACCTTTGAGGAAAGTTCAGTTATGATTATATATAAACAAATCTTATCTACTATATTTTGAACTTTTTACTTGAAATTTTAAACAGTGGGTGGGGTGAAGATCTCAAGTTGAAGCTGGGATGTAAGATTGCAATTGCTAGCGTTCCAGGAGCTGGAAATATTGTGATAATTTACGCCAGTGTTTTCCGAAATCAATATCCTCAGTGTATCCATTGGCCATTTTTTTTCCCCCGATGAATTTCCAGTCATGCAGAATGTTTTAATGTACCTTTTGAATACCTCAGCACAATCAGTTTGGGAGTTTCTTTCTGTTATTCTGAGATTAAAACTAGCTTCTAAGAGTTAAAATATTTCAAATACTGCTATATACTATTATATATATTGATTAAAACACCATAAATAAGCTTTGTCGGTCATTCAATAATTTTTGCTGAAAACTGCATTTCTGAGATTAATTTGAAATTATATTATTGCTGTTTTCTCAGTATTTAAAATTTATTTATTCAATACTCGTGCTTACATATTTCTTTTCAATTTTTGATAATGACTCGTGGAATGGAACACAATTTGAACAACCACTTTTTTAAAAAAATTAAAAAAAAAAAAAAAAAAAAGAGTAAATTTAGAAGTTAAATTCAGATTTGATCACTAGATGGCAGCACAATTTGGATCATTGAAAGTTCAGATATTTACTGTTATGAAATTTTCTCGAGACTTTTTCCACACACATTTCGAGTTACATAATTCTTTTTGGGTGGGGATATTTCTGGCTTACTTTGTAAAATAAAGAAGTGAACGTTCCAAAATTACGCTCCAAACAAATCTCATACATTTTTTTTGTAATCCATATATCCCCTTAAATTTTAATCATTTGGTTCACTTATTTAGTAGTAAATACGCCGAAGAGTCAGTTTTACAAGTAGTTATTGTTGAATAATTCTCTCTCTCTCTTCAACTTTTTAGGAACTATATGCATTTTCAACTAAATATTTTTTTTCAACATTTTGTTTTAGCTGAAACCAAGATACCCAGTTTTTTTTTTAAATATATTTTTTCCGAAGAAGAAATACTTTGGATTAACAAGAAATAAAATCGAAAGAATTATTTCTACGTTCTGTCATATATATTACAACGAAGAAAGAAAAAAAGAAAGGGGGTGGGAGGGAGAAATGTATTAGCTTCATAGTTTTCAATCAGATAATTTTGTTGGTAAGTTTTATTTTTTGGAGTTTATGTGTTGTATATTTTTTTAAAACTGAGATGTGAAGTAATGCTTAGGTAGATCAGTAAAACCTAATAAGCTCCTATACTTATAAAAATCGTAAGAGTTGTCAGTTATTTATTTTAATGGCCTTTGTCCATGTCATTTTTTGCGTTCTTATCGTAGTCAATGCACACGACTAACTCTTTTCTGCACTGACTCGACTTTTGTTTAAAAGGTCATTTTTTAGCCGCCTTCTCGATGATTCCTTGGCGATATCGCATTGATCATCAAATTTGAAGCCGATCTGGTAACTCTGTTCCCTTTGTCTCTGTTAACCATTTTCTTACATGTATTTTTTTTTTTAAGTTTACGCTGGGAAGTTAACTTTGCTTGCGTAACTTAATTCTCCCACAAGGAGAGCATTGTGGCAAGGAAACAGCACAGGTGGCGTGTTTCTATTTTTTTTTTTTAATAGAAGAATATTAATCCATTTTATAACGATTTTTAATGACATTGATTAAAATAACTGATGTAATTCTTTTAATTTCCATTGCAGTTATTTCTTATAATTCACAATTCTAAGTAAAAATTCAATAAAATGAATTGGCGGAAAATAATTTTTTGTATAAAAAATTAAGATAAAATGTTTCAAAAAAGAAAGAGAAGGGTGTATGTGTAAAATTTCCCTATGTAAAATTAACAATTTATTGAGTAATACAGTACTTGTAAATTAATTCCGCAAAGTAATATTTTTAATGGAATTTTCGAGAACCTCAAAGAGGTGTCAAACGTGAAGCTGAGCATGAATTAAAATTAAAAGAAAAATCCCTTGCCAATATTGTTTTCGGTTCGGTTTTAATAAGTATTCGATCTTTAAAAATACGAAAATTGCTTTTCGCTTTGTTACATATACAAATAAGAAAAATTAGAAGGTTGATTTTCTCTGTTAGAGAATCAAACTTTCATTTACAACCTTAAAAGAAACGCAGAAATTGATTAAAATGTGGATCAACTGATTGATGTAGCCACATCGAAAATTTCATTCAAAATTGTCGACATAACAATCACGCGATATTTTTAATTGGGACGACTTTATTACCATGGTAACTGATTAAAAACGTGAAAAGCACGGGAAAATTGAAGTACCGGAGAATTAAAATAGACTGCAGAAATGTAATTTACTTCACCTCTTTTAATTTTGTCGAGTGTGTTGCCAGGTAACATAACATAAATGATTCGTTAATTATAAAATCCTTTTATGTTAATACAGATAAGGGATGATATTAATTCTTGTTTAATTCGTATACCTTTAGTAAAAAGCAGATCTCTTGTAGATGTTATAATTTTTATATGTTACTCTCTTTTCTAAGACTTCCATTAAAACATTTTAAAAACTTTGTTTTAAAAAAAAGAGTCACGTACCGTATTTATATATATATATTCGAATCTAAGTAGTCGCTATCGATTCTAAGCTGCACCTCAAATTCTCAAGAAGATTTTGTGAAAAATAACACATTAGTGTAAAATGATTTATCGATATCCAATTTTACAAAATTAAAATTAATTTAAAATGAGAACTAATAAGAAGTGAATAATTAGTTATTGTATCAGTTTCATAAACTTTTAAATACATACATGAACCTGTAATTGCTCCAAATATCTCATCCAACAATCTTTTTTCCTTCGATTCTATGCCGCACTCGAATTTCAGAAGCATTAATATTGAAAAAAAAAGTGAGGATTAGATTCGAGTATATATAAATAGGGTATATTTTATTTTAATGCATTAATTAATTATTATTAATATGTACATTTAGAAGTAAAGTAAGCAAATGTTTTATAAACGTCGCACTAAAGCAACTCAGTGGCCGTAGTAGCCTAGTGGTCATGAGTTCGAGCCTAGTACCATTGATTATCCGCTGTGAAGAGGGGCTGATGCACATTTAATCTGTCTACATCCAAGATCTTCCTGTGATGTGGAAGTTCAGATACGGGTGACAGATCAGGTGTCGTCCTCGTCACTTGATAACGGTTGAAAATTAAGAAGTCCATTGTTGTTGTTTCTTATGCCACCTCATCGCGACTGCCTTAAGTTACAACCTTAAAAGTATTCTTTATGTGAAAAAAAGGAGAGGGTGCATCACAGCAATTTCTTACCATAATAAAAACGATTGTCTAGTTTTTTCTGATAATGGAAATAATAATAAAAAAAAAAAAGATTCGTGCATGTGAAAAAAAAAATTTATATTTTAACTGTTAAACTCAAAGTCTGTTTTTGTAGGTTCTCTTGTTTTTGAAATCTGTGAAATGAAACATCATTCATTGTTCCATTTTACCAGGAGCCGCAGTAGCTTAGTGATATAGGTATCGGACCGTGGCTCACCTTGTCTTGAGTTCGATCCCAGTAAAACTAAAGACCCGCCGTGTAGGGTAGCGATGCACGTTAAATCTATCGAGAGCTGAAACGTCCTCCCGTTGGTGTGGTAGTTAGGAGAGGGGGTACAAGCTCAGGTGTCGTCCACGTCACTTGACCATGGTTCAAAATTACGTGATCCGTCGCCAAAAGCCCTCGTGCAGCTGAACAGTGCGACGTTAATATTCAATCAATCTATCCATTTTACCAGAACAGCCGTGAATTGATTCAGAGGCCACCAGATTAAATAATTTCTCACAAACCCTTTAATTCAAAACGAGTACTTTTATTTTTAAAGCTGATGCAAGTTTCAGAGAGAATATTGAGCTCTTTTTAGTGAAAAACATCATTGACTTTATACCTTTTTATAATTAATGGAATCTTCGCTGATATTGGCTTTTGTTACGTATAAGAAGAAAATATCCTTAAATAGAATCCCAGCACTGGGATCATTCTAAGGCTGATGTGTTTGTTCTATATTTGCGTGCTATAGTAACACCAATAGGAAAATCATAGACCTAGTCGTCTAGCCTTTCTTAACTTTGGGGATTTGCTACAATAATAGCTAAATAAATGTCGAAATTCGATAATTTTCGTGTCGGAGTAACGACAATTTCACGTAAAGTTGGTTTTTCTGCAAAGAGAAGTATTGCGCAGAGATGCAAACCTTAAACCCCCGCTTTTTTAACAGGGTCAGAGCTTTAAGACAGATAAATTTTTATCTTGTTTTTTTCATCTTCGAAGCATCGTGCATAATCTATTCATAAAATTCCAAATTACTGGTTGTAAAAAGAAGGAGGGGAAAAAAAGAACTTTATAGAATGATGGCATAATGGATGACTAGATATGTGTGTGGGTAGGTGCCGCAGCAGCGAAATTGAATGTTCAACGAAAAAAGAAAGATAACTGTAGGGTGTGAGGTGTTTGAATAAAATTGTTAAGCAGTTAAGTTACAATCATGTCTCTTTGACAACATATTTTTTCTCCGAGCGTATCTGCGATTGCGTCTTACGTTCTATAAAAAGCTCATTCTGTCCAATTTACGAACCAAAATACCGGAAGAAAGAAATTGAAATGAATAGAATAATTTCTAAACGGAAGATTCTGACAATCTGATTGTATAAATTTCTCTATGATCACTTCTAGAATAACATAACAGAATCAGTACTTATGCATAAAGCTTCTCTTGTATATTTAATGAAAATAAATTGACTTATACATATTATCATACAAATACATGAAAATTAATCATAATATTTCAAGTAATTCATAAGTAATTACAAGTCTAATTTATGTAAAATAAATCAAATATACATTCCTGAAAACTCTGGAGACTGCGGTATGGTCATGGTCGTGAACTCGTGTTTCTGTCGAGTCTAACAATGGAAGGGCACGACTAAGGAAATTCATTTGGTTACGCGAGACTTTGTGTACTAGTAATGCTCCTTTAGGGTGTTCAGCCGCCAATTTAATAGCGCCGAATGGACAGTCAATTCGGAGAAAATAGCCTTCGAAATTCATGATAAGCTTTTATACAATTAAATTTCAATTATCCCAACGATTTAATGGCTTGATTGGTATAGTACCTGTTTACCACGCTACCGGCCAAGGTTCGTGTCGCGCAAGCGATTTTTTGTTTTATTTTTTAAATTCCTTTAATTATTTTTACAATTAAATAAATTTATTTTAAAAAGACTTATTAAATATTTTATATATGATAATAAAACAATTAATTTAATAATTTATAATATAAGATATGTATAATTTTTATTATATTAATTATACAATATAATTTTTTTATAAATAATTTTTATAATATTTTATATGTTATTATAATTGTTTTATAATATTTTATTTATAATATATTGTATATCATATTATACAGCTATTTGTAACTAGTTTTTTTTAAATAAAATATCATTTAATATTTATTACAATAAATATTATTTATTAATAATTATATTTATAAAATATAATATAAATATTTATATTATTACAGTAATTATTTTACTTTTTAAAATACAAAATAATCATCTAAAAAATATCATTTTATATTTAATAAACCTTTTTTCAATTAACTTATTTAATAGTAAAAATAATTAAATGAATTTAAAAAATAAGACTCTGAAAAATCGTTTGCGCTACGCGAACCTTGGTCAGTAGCATAGTAAACCGGAACTCTACCAATCAAGCCATTGCATCGCTGGAGTTAATTGAAATTTAGTTGTATAAAAGCTAAGCATGAATTTCCAAGGCTATTTTCTCCGAATTGACTGGTCATTCGGTCTATTATATTGGGGGTTTGTCACCCTAAAGGAGTACTACTAGAGCACAAAGTCTCGTAACCAAATGAATTCCTTAGTCTTGCCCTCCCCTTGTATATATATATATATATATAAGTTCGAGCCCTGATATCACTGAAAATACCCTGCGTACAGGAGCAAAAACATATTAAATCTTAAGAAACTGAAAGTCTTCACATTGACGGGGTATTGAAGTGGAGAGAGTGGGTTTCCAACTCATGTGTCATCCTCATTCTTTGACAGTACTTCAAAATTATGAGGTTCAACGTCAATAACTTTTGTCTAGCCTCAGTGAGTGAATATTAACGTCGCATTATACAGGTATACGAGGGCTTTTGGTGATGGGCCTCATAATTTTGAACCATGATCAAATGACGAAAACGGCGCCTGAGTTTGCACCCCCCCTCTCCTAACTACCACACCACACCAACGGGAGGACGTTTGAGTCTTGACAGATTTAACATACATCGGCCCTCTCTGCACGGCGGTGTTCAGCGGTACCAAGCTCGATCTCATGACATGCTTGCCACAAGTCCGTTACCTTGACCTCTAGGCAGCCATGTAGGGGAGCGATTCATGTTAAATTTGCCAAGAGCTCAATTGTCCTCTCGTTGGTGTGGCAGTTAGGAGAAGGAGTTCCATCTCCGGTGTTCTTCCTCGTCACTTGACCATGGTTCAAAATGACGAGTTCCGTGGTCAAAAGCCCTAATGTAGCTGAATAGCGCGATGTTAATATTCACTCACTCACTCACTTGACCACTAGGCTACCTCGATCACCTGTTGATTGCTGTATGATCATGGTCGGGAACTCGTGGCCGGCGTTGTTTCAGTCGAGTCGTAAGGTTTAGTCCTGATGTCCCTGAAAATACGCCGCATAGAGGGGCTGATGCGCATTAAATCTTTTAAAGTTGAAAGTTGTCACGTTGACGTGTTGAAGTGCGGAGAGGGGGAGGGGGACCAACTCAAGTGTCGTTCTCGTTATTTGACTATCTTCAAAATTATGTGTTCCTTCAGCTTTTGTCTGGCCTTAAAGTGCGGCGTTAATAAACAATGAATCTAAATATTTTGTATATAACGTTAATATACAGAGGGCTAAGACGAGGGATATTTTGTAGAAACTGTTTCGAAAACGGTCTAAGATTACGAGGTCCATTGCCGAAAGCCCTCATGTAGCAGAATAATGCGACGTTAATAATCACTCACTTGAAAATGGTCTACAGCAGGAGTGGGCGGAATTTCCAAGAAAACGACCTACTTCTAATGTTTTTCAAGGTATTGCGTCCTCCCAGTCGTGTGTAGCCGCGGTAGCCTAGTGTTCAAGGTATCGGATCGTGGCTGGCTTGTCAAGAGTTCAAGCCCGGTACCACTAAAGACCCGCTGTGTAGGGGAGCGATGCATTTTAAGTTTGTCGAGAGCTCAAATGTGCTCCCGTTGGTGTGGTAGTTAGGAGAGGGGTACCAGCTCACGTGTCGTCCTCGTCACTTCACCATGGCTCAAAATTGCGTGGTCCGTCGTCAAAAGCCCTCATGTAGTTTAACAGTACGAAGTTAATATTTACTCTCACTCACTCAGTCCCAGTCGTGTAGATGTGGCTATTCTGTATTAAAATTTTATATTTCTCTTTCCTAACACTTGTTTTCCACATTGTACTTCTCTTTTTAAAATATGACAGATTACTATTCTCACTTCAAAAATACAAGTATGACAAAATTGTCGCGTTGAATGCTTAAACAACTAAGAGCGATTGCTACACCGTGGGTGACCACGGTAGCTTAGAGGTCAAGGTAATGGACTCGTGGCCGGCATGCCATGAGTTCGTACCTAGTTCAGCTTAAGACTCGCCGTGTAGGGAAGCGATGCACGGTAAATCTGTTGAGAGCTCAAACGTATTCTCGTTGGTGTGGTGGGGCAATTAGGAGGGGAGGCAGCTCAGGTGTCGTCCTCATCACTTGACCATGGTTCAGAACTACGAGATCCATCGCCAAACGCACTTGAATAGCAGAACAGCGACGTTAGTATTCACCTACTCACTACACTGCGGACGCATTCAATCCAGTGAACAAAGAATATACGTGAACAGACTAATCTGAAACCGATATATATCGTCGGCCTAATTATCAAACTGCGTAACTCCACCGGTATACCTGATTTGATATAGGAGTGCAATTCCTTAATCGCGCCAAGCAGCGGTTGTTGTCGGGTTACATGAAATCCAAGAAGACGGCCTAGCGTTTCTCTTTTGTTTTGTCTATGCCATGCCTCGGTGCGCGCTCCGCTTTTAATTTATTCCTTCGATCAGTGTTATCTCACTATTTTTTTTATTTCATAATAAAACTAGATTTCGAAGGGAGAGATGGTGGCAAGATTTTAACATAAAATAAATACAACAGAAAGTAATATTAATGTATTACACTTCCAGATATATAAATTATTTACACTATTTTAAGCGTTCATTACACAAAATTTGTAACAATATCACACGATAAAAATATCAAAGTAAACCATATTGTAATATTATCGCCTATCTTGGCAAACATAAACAACAACTTTGTGACGGCTCACGCGTCCTTTCTCTAACATAACCTCTGTGTTCTTTGA
>BMAV01013978.1:218026-254564 GCA_019973955.1 Trichonephila inaurata madagascariensis
AAACCCCACGATATGGTCGACAAAGATCGACCATATCACAACTTGACGCCTAGCCCCTACTGTATCAAATTAGCATCCCAGATGGAGTTACGCAGTCTGATAATCAGACCGACGATATGTACTTAATTTGTTCTCTGCAGAGTTCTGAGCTACCGCGGGACATGCCATAAACACAAGATTTTAATCTAGTGAAAGAAGGGGATGTGGGATGATATTTCAATAGCTAATCCCGTGCTATCGCTGAAAGAGCTCTCGTCAACATGTATTCTCCACCTTAAGTCGGCGTGTAGGGAAGTATTCATTTCTAAGTATGGCATCGCAGTGATCGCCTTTTTCCTCTACAGTGGCAGTGAACGTGTTAAGTGTCATCGTTCGCTTCGATTGAAGGTACAAGTGTTGCCTATACATTTATCGAGTGAGTGAGTGAATATTAACATCGCACTATTCAGCTGTACGACGGCTTTTGGCGACGGATCACATAATTTTGAACTATGGTCAAGTGATGTGGACGACACCTGAGCTGGCACCCCCTCTCCTAACTACCACACCACACCATTACACGTTTATCGAATAATTTGCTTAAGTAAACCCAGTTGTATCGATTGTGAAAAGTCAATTCTCCAGTCTAGCTGGTGTCGGTGTTCTATACATATGTTTCTTTTGAAATGCACGTCTTGGGTCTTAGTAAAGGTGGTTACCCCAAAATGTCTTGGTGGTCCACAGGTCGATCGTGATCGACTTAATGCTTATCCCTGGTCTAGAGGGGGGTGCGTGAGTGAATATTAACGTCGCACCGCTGAGCTACACGAGGGCTTTTGACGACGGACCTCATCATTTTGTACCATGGTCAAGTGACGAGATCGACACCTCATCTGGCACGCCCCTCTCCTAACTACCACACCACACCAACGGAAGATCGTTTCAGCTCTAGGCAGATTCTACTTGCATCGCTCCCCTACAAGGTGGGTCTTTAGTGGTGTTGGTCTCGAACTCGTGATAAGCCAGCAATGATCCGATATCTTGACCACTAGGCTACCGTGACCTACAGGGTGGAGAAAGGGTTTAAGGAAATTCTTGTAAATTTTGACGATTTTGTGAAATAAATTAATGTGTGGTAGAATCATTATAAAATGTTTTCAATGCTATTTTGTGAAATGTACCGATTACAAACGATTTCCTGAAGATCTCAGTGTGATGTATGAAAAGCACGCCACTATTTCTTCTATTTTTTTTTCAATTCCTACTATTAGCTCACACTCTCTATATATTTATTTATTTTACTTGGTGGAATTTTCAATCGTTAATAAAATACATTTTAAAGCGCTCAATTGAGCTGAAATTTTATATACATGATTATTTTGGATGACACAGTAATTTAATAAAAATCAATTGATTAAAATTAGTTATTCAAAGAATTACAAATACACAGCCACGTTGGCATCATTTTTGGCGACTTGTGTCAAAACATGAAAAGTTTTTTTTTCTCACACTTTAAAGCGCTCGTTAGAGCTGCAATTTTCTATACGCTATTGTTTTGGTTAACAATACGATAATTTAATTGTAATTAATTAAAATTAATTGACTGAAACTAATTATTTAAAGAACTACAGATACAGCCACGTTGGTTTCATTTTTAGCGACTTGGGTCAAAACTTTAAAAGATTTTTTTCTCACTTTTTAAAGCATTCAGTTGAACTGAAATTTTTATAGACACGATTGTTTTGGATGACAATACGATACTTTAAGGATAATGAATAAAAATGAATGACCACTTAATGTTGTGATTCTGTCATTTGTATATACGTAATTATATTAATTGTAACTATTTAATAAAAAGTAGCTGAAATAAAATTTTTCTTTGTTGATCTAAGTAGGAATTGACTTAATTTTTTTATATATATATATTACTTGTTTTTATCAAAAAAGAAATTTTAAGTTTTTATCAAAAAGAATCCACATAATCAATGGACCAGGAAATATTTTCCCCCTTTAACACATCGTTACTTCTAAAAAGATAATTCCGAGCTTCATGGAAAATGTTTATGCTTTCTATGTTATCTTTCTTTTCTTTCTTCTTTCTTCGACATTTAGAAATAGTTTTTAGTTTTTATTTTTATTGTATTATGGCTCAGGACATACAAAAATGTTCAATCTTCAGTCACTTTGCGATACAAGAAATTTCGACACATTGATGTTTGATTGTACACTACGTATTTCAATAAGCCCCGTTGTACAAGGGAATTATTTCACAGTTTATCTGCGACTTAAAAAAAGTTTAATTATTAGTAAAATTTTTCAAAATAATTGATAAACTAATAATAAATTAAATTGAACAAAGAATATTGTTAATGATAACTTTCGTTTTAATAAATAGCGAACTTGGAAAAAATGTAAAGGAAAACACAAAGGGAAAAAATATTTTAAAACCGTAAACTGTAAATTTTCTCCCTAAAATGTTCAAAAAAGAAAAAAAAAAAAAAAAAAAAGGGCACATTTTTTTATTGCATACAACTAAGTATATATAATACTTAACAAAATGAGGAAATGGAAGAATTTTATTTTAATTTTCAATTTTAAAATTTTCACACTTTTTTTTTTATACTTGTGAAACACAAAATCCCTACATGTTTGCTTTTTATAAGCATACTCTGCATGCTATAAAGAATGTTTCATATATTTCCAAAGAATTTCTCCCGCATATTTGTAAAAAAAATTCTTGTTCATACCTCTATTTTCTAATGGCTGAGGATTTTATGCTTGTGTGCATATATGTATGCACACACTGTATGAAGCATAGCTAAGTCTTACATTGAAATGGGGACAGAGATAATACAGAATTTTTTAAAATTATTTTTCCATTTTCATTTCTTCTCGAGCAACAAATTGCACATTTCCTTGTCAATCCCTGTTCTTTATCGAATATTTTCAAGAATCTAAATTCCTACTTTCTCAGAAAAATTCCCGCCTTCACCCCCAAAGAAAAGACCGGATGAGAAGTATATCAGTACCACGGACATCTCTTAAAAACACTATCACTAACAATCTAACTGTAAGAATTAAAAATATGGGCAAATCAAAGATAGAAAGAAGAAAATATCAGTGCTCGTATAGCATATGGGCAAACCGGTTGTGGCCAGCTTTCGGTAACCCGTACGGTGTACGGGCAAACCAGTTAAATGGTTGAAATTGAGTCTCAATAAATAAAAAAAAAGTTAGGCTTTTTAGTCAATAGCAAGATATAAACATAACCAATGCTTTAAATAAAACAATTTATTAAAAAAAAATTAGGTCTTTATTGAATTTTTTATGACTAAAAAGTTATAGTGAGAGAGAGAGATGAATAATTTCCCATTCCGTAAACTAGACACAATCCTTTATCCAATTATAAATACCATTCATTAGTCATTAGATTGCTTATAACTAATAATTGCTCCAATTAACTCGTTTTATATATGTAATATTCATTCTGGCAAGAAATAACATCAAAAAAATTTATACCGCACTTAAAAACCTCTCTGCCTTTAGTACCTTGTTAAACGTACTCTGCAAAATATTAATATTTCAATAAATTATTTTCCTGACATTATAACGACCGCTTTGTCGGTATATACACTCAATTACCATTCCACCCGCATATTTCGTGAAAATATGTCCAGCTAATGCTTTTGTTATGGATACAGACAATAGATAATTATTCCTCAACGGTTGTTTTGTATAGCTCCTATATTTTTTAAAAACTTTTTTTCCTTCGAAACATAATTTCATTAAATAAACTTTCCTTTCAACTGTCCATTGAAAAAAATGTCACACGCACTTGTCCTTTTCCTGTTCCTTACAGAGAGAGGGATGTTGTGCTTTTTCCTTAAATTTTTATTATATCGGCCTTGGAGATTTATTTCGTGAGCAATGACAGATGTTCCGCGCATGCGCCTGAAGACCTTCGGAGAGTCGGACCATCAAATGGTAAGCACGCTTTTTTTTTCTTCTATTTTTTTCCTCTGGCTTGCGCTTATTTTTGTTACTTTCCGTTTTTATTCCGGAGTGCGATTTCGATAAGTCAAGTTTGCATATTGTTTTGTTTCCCTAGGAATGTGACAGCTAAAAAATTCCGGTCTTCGAACTCTTAGTTTTGTTGATACGAAGAAACAATCTTCCTCAGAGGTAAGTAACAAGAAAAATTACGTTTTTAAATATGTAATAAACTCTAAATATTTATCATTATAATTCATATTATAAAAATTTATTATTTTGTGGAAATTCCTATTTTATCGATTCGAATTGTGAAACAATTATCGTTTTAATATATGTTTTAGAATTATATTATGCTCTGTTTTTGGTTTTTTTAATTTTAAACTTCAAAATTTAATCCAGAACTTATTTCTTAGTTGATTCTTAACCAAAATTCTCTTTTATTAGTAAGTAGCTTTATTCTGATAATTATTATATAAAGAAATTTCTACTTCATAAAAATTAAGAAGATAACATTTCACAATAAAGCGAGTTTTATACAATTATTAGCTATTTTAAGATTGATTTTTAAATTTTTAAATGCTATCTAAATTTATTTTCTAAAAAATTTTCAAGTTCCTAACACATTTGAAGTTTCTGTAAAATGAATTTAAAAGATTAATAAAGATAAATTGACTTGCCTTGAACATGTCTGTAATTTAGTAACGAAACTCTATGAAATTTTAAATATATTATGGTTTGTGTCATTTTTTTATTCATTTTTTTAAGGTTTCCAATCTAATGATGTTCACAATTCTGAAATTTCTTTAATTCTTGTAATTAAAAAAAAAATTATTTACAAATTAATATTAAAAAAATTAAGATTTATTCAATAAATATTTTTATAAGTCAGTAACTAAAGTGAATAGTAAATTTTTATTTTTTAATTACTTGAAATGATAAATTGCAAAAATAAAAAATTCTTTAGTAGATATTAAGGAAAATTTGGAAATATTTTAAAATTTAATGTTGTTATTAAATTAAATGTCATTCTGTTAGCCTAAAAAATTTTCAATATTTTTATTTATTTATTTATTTATTTTTTTTTTTTACTTAAGTAAAAAATGTCCATTAAATGCTTTTGATATTGGGTTAGAATTTTTGTTTTTGAAATACTAACATTATATTCTTAGCCTTTTATGGAACAGTTTAAGGGGTAAAAAAAGTTGCAGTCTAAGAATAGAACCCAACGAATTTTGTCCAGTATCACAAATTTCAACTTACCATGCCTTTGGTCAACTGATAAGGCAAACGTATAAAAAAGAGATACCAAACTAAATACAATCATCGCGTAAATAATTGAAACTAATAACTCTTCGAGGGGAGCACGAGCATAATGAAAAATTGAAAACAAAAGATTATTTTAAAAAATATTAATTTATTGAAAGTAAACAAACGAAATACATTCTGACAATATATATATATATATTCACAGTGATATAATATACAAATGTATCAGTACTGCACATACTTATAAATGTATTAGTACTGCATACACAATGTATTTTATAATTAATTTAACAATACTAAGTTTTAAGAACAATATTAATAATTACCAATGACCCTATGGGTTTGTCATGTATAAAATGTACAAAAATTAACACTTATCTTGATAATTTGTATGGTTTCTAATTAATCCTTTAACTGCCGATTAAAAGTTACACGATTCGCTCCCCAATGCCACCGTTTTCTACGTAGTCGTGCGTATGTTTGGAAGGGGGGGGGAGAAAAAAAATCCTCTCTGAAATAAGTAAATACTTCGTAATGACTGTCAAGGTTTTTTATTGCATCCCAAAGCCTTCGGAATAATTTTATGGACAGCAGTGCACAGAAAAGACCGTACTTCGGAAAGACGTATATATACGTCCGGGGCAATTAACGCTTCTGCTGAATGAGGCATTTATATACGCTGGTGGCACTTCAGAGGTTAAAGTCGTGTTGTATCTTTAGCGTGATAGTATTATTGAATTCAGTACCTTATTATTGTATGGTGTGTGTGGGGGATGCGATGAAAATTATATGATTGAATATTGGGTCGGAAATATCGAAACTTTGAGAGACATTGAACTAATGTGATCAAAAACTGTTAAAGTTCTTAAAGAAATTAGTTTAATCTCAATACTTTCAATATACGAATTTGAAATCAAAATTCTAAAGTAATATGAAAAATTTTTTAAGACATACGAGAATACGCTGAAATGAGCAAATTTGCTCAAAACACATATTTTTCTTTTTTTATTTTATTGAATAGAGCTATCTTTTGGCATTACAAAACATGTCTTTCTGTTTCTAAGCTACCTAAAAGCCAAGTTACAATCAATTTTATAAAATTATAAAAACAGGAAGTGGGTATTTAATCTGTTTGATTTAATCTGGGGGCTTTTAATCTTTTCAAAATCTATCAAAGCGAGTCTGATAACTCAAAATGTTATAAATATATTTCTATGTTTTTCTATGAATTTTTAAGAAAAATGATGTGGCCATGGCAGCCTAGTAGTCAAGGTAACGGACTCGTGGAAGACATGTCATGATTTCGAGCCTAGTGCCGCTGAAGACACGCCGTGTAGGGGAGCGATGCACGTTAAATCTCTCGAGAGCTTAATCTTCAAAGTGTGGAAGTTTTCAAAATAAATTACGCCTCACAAAAACATATTCTCTCAATTTTTTTTTTTTTTTTTTTTTAAAAGAAATACTTCTTTTCTGAACGAATATAAAAATGAACAATTTTGAAATCATTTGTAAGATGCATGGTTATAAAGTAGGGAAGTTTTCAGTCCGATCATATTAAAATTAATTATTGAGGCTTATTAGTGCTCAATGTTTTGCTTAAATACATAAATCTTCCTAGCAGTCACAATAAATTTAAAAAGATTCATGCAATCATCACTCATGTATTTGATTTCTCTATAGGTCTTACCTTGTATGTTCAGATGTTTTTATTGTTTCTTATGTCCCAATGCTTATGTGATTGTGGCGGCAAACATGTGGGTTTCTTTGTTAGAGTTAGAATCACGAGTTCCAGTCTTTGTGCCACTGAAATCCACCGTGTATACGAGATGATGCACGTTAAATCTGAAAGACTCCATTGGTGAAGTGTAGAAGTTCGGAAAGGGGTGTTAGCTTAGGTGTCCTCCTCGTCACTAGACCGTGGTTTAAAATTGCTTTGTCCATCACCAAAAGCCCTTATGTAGCTTCACAGTGCGACATAAATTAAAATCAAATCAATCGAAGTTCAAAGTTCTCACGTTGGAGAGGTGTAAATGTTCGGGTAGTAGAGTGATAGCTGAAATTCCTTTCTCATCACTTGATCATGGTTCAAAATTAGGAGGTCCGTCGCTCGAAAAAAATAATCCTCTTTCCTGTTTTTTTTTCGTGTTTTTTTTAACTGAAGAACCAATTAAGATAAAAAAAAATATCAACAAGAAGTGTTGGCGTCAACTGAAAATATGATTCAAAGGAAACATTTTATTATTTTTTATTATGTATGCTTCCTGCCTTTCTTTCTTTTTCTTTTGGTGTGTATGGTGCATTTATATTGGATAATTTTATCATTTTTTATGAATTTGTAAGAAAGTGAGAATATGTACATTTTTTCTTCCATCTCTTTTACTCCTTATTTTATTATTATTATTATGTTTGATTTGTATATTTGTATTACGTTCACACACATGTATGTATATAGTACAGTTTCCTTTAAATTTGTATTTTGTTATTTTACTGTATTCTATTGTTTATAAAATGTAAACTTTCATTTTTTTTTTCAATAAAGACTGGACGTGGGGTTGGTTGTTTCCCGAGGGATCTATTTGTAGCTCTAAACCCTTTTCGGGTGAGATCGGTTCCTTTGGGTATTCCGCTTATCGCTCTCACCTAGTTTCAAAGTGTGATGTTAAGGTATCCGACTACGTTCGGAACCGTGATTTTAAAAAGGAGCATAAATGAATAATTTTCATAGTATTCCGTGTCACTTAGATTAGACTACATGTATAAAATTGTTTTAAGGACATTTTAACAAAAAAAAATATTTAAATACAATATTTCAGCAAAAAATGAACTTAGAATAACTTTTTTTCAAAATGTTCTCCTTTTGTGAAAAATGCTTCTATTATAATAATATTTTGCCTGTATATAGCTCAGACCTCTGTACAGAGGCTCAACTATGATTTTTGAAAAGTTCACATTACTTTCAGAGTTACAAGCATTTGAAATAATTATCGAAGTTTTTTTCTTAAAATGTCTCCCCTCTGTTGTGTGTGTCATAAAACATAGATAAACTCACTTCTAAGTAATATATTTCAAAAATTCTAGTTGAGCCTCTAGACAGAGGTCTGAGCTATATACAGGCAAAATATTATTATAATAGAAGCATTTTTCACAAAATGAGAATATTTTGAAAATGGCTCATTCTATATGTTCATTTTTTGTCAAAATACTGTACTTAAATAATTTTTTATTGTAATACTATTCTTAAAACAATTTTATATACATTTTCTAATCTAAGTGACACTAAATATGATAAATATTATCCATTTATACGCTTTTGCAAAATCACGGTTCCAAACGAAGTCCGG
Organism: Trichonephila inaurata madagascariensis; assembly: GCA_019973955.1. Classification (NCBI taxonomy): domain Eukaryota; kingdom Metazoa; phylum Arthropoda; class Arachnida; order Araneae; family Nephilidae; genus Trichonephila; species Trichonephila inaurata. The sequence goes on from BMAV01013978.1 coordinate 226,606, forward strand.
ATACCTTAATAAACATTCAATAGATTAATCACTTCTTTAATTGCATTAAACGTCTTGTTACGTCTTTCGTCTATCTTCTCCACTTTCCACGATTTATGTAAGTATTGGTAAGAGACAGGTGTTATTTATATTCACGTGCGTTTCTATCATGAAATTTTTTTAAAAATTTCTTTTTTTTAAAGTTCAAGAAAATTATTATTTAAACTATTTCCATTGCTTTTTAAGCAAATGTAAGATCAGTAAACTCATAAGTAAATATATTTAAATAATTCACACACACACACAATTTTTTGTAGTTGACAACAAGCTAATTTATCTGTAATGTTATATTTTTTTTCTTTCAAACAATTTAATCGACCACAGACAATGAATAAACAACGTGGTGCATGTTGTTGTTTCAAATATTGATGGAGAGAAAGCGTGCACAAAGAAGACTACTTCGTGAGTGCCCTCATTTTTCCAGGTGTTGACATTTGGAACGCAAAATAAACACAAAACTCCATTTTTTCGAATGACTTGCATAAAATACAATCTAGAATCTCTCAAATGTTGCTGTGGACACGAACAGTATTCAATTTTAAATAAAAAGGGAGCGGACAAAACAAAAACAACAAACCGCCATTTTCTATACTTGACCTTTAATTTTTATTTTTTATAGTGAAGTATGGCCCCTATTGTTCTAAGAAAGAACCTCATTCAAAAGATCAAGAGTTGAATTGAAAAATATTCATATATTTGCCTTATGTTAAAAGTCTTAAGACAAAATTGGAACACAATTTTTTATTAAAAAATGGCCTAAATTTTTTACTTAAATTATAGGTGATTTATCACATACATATTCCTGTACTATACAGTTTCTTGAAAATTTACAAATGTCTCATAAATAAGTCTGTTTTTCCTTGAATATGTAAAGCGAATACGTTAAAAAGAGAGAGTTGTAGTATAAAAGAGAGATGAAATATATATATGAAACATATTTTACACCTTGCAAAAAAGGAATAACTCAATAACTCATATCAGAAGTAAGTACTGTAATAAAATATGCTCCTTATTTTCTAGAGAATAATAAAATCAAAATATTTTTATGTCGGTGATTTTTTTTTGTCAGAAAGTGTTTTGAGTTCGAGTCCAGTTCTTTAACATTACTTGAGAACAATCATAAGGGGAAAATCTAAAATAAGGAAGTATGATAGGACCAAAAAACACAATATAAAGTAAAATTTAAGGCTTTGCACATCGAGTTAAGAAATAGTTAAAAGAGAACAAAATAGAGAAATAAACTTAGAAATGCTAGTCTTTATTTTTAACGAAAAGATGAAATTGTTTAAAAAAGAAGAAATTATTTTTACAATTCCATGTGTGGCCTTCAACTTAGTTCAGTACTGAAACAGAACAACTGAGCATAAAAATAGAAATGTGGTACTTAACTGGAAAAAAAAAAATCCGAGGATAGATAGAGTAAAGAAAAGTTCATTTCAAAATTTGTTTTGAAGCACTATTGTCTTGACAAAACGATATACTTCAAATAAAGAGTTGATTTTGAGGCCGAAATTCATTTAATATGTATCCATTTTCATTGTCTCGTATGAAGATTTTTTGGTAAAATTGACATTAGAATTTACGATCCTTAAGCTTAATTGCGATTTTTCCTAAAGATAATTGAAGGTTCTTGCATTTAAAAGCGACGCGAAGGCTGTTGGTAACAGACTTCGTCATACTGAGCCAGTGGTATACAAAGAATATTACCCCCCCCCCCCCCGGCAAAGACAGGTCTTATGCCCCAAGTTGGACCTTACAAAGGGTAAGAATTTGGATCAAATGTTTTGAACGGCATTACGATACTTTAATGATGATTAATAAAAATTAATTACCACTTAATGTTGTGATTCTGTCATATGTATGAACATATTTCTATTAATTGTAACTATTTAATAAAAAGTAGCTAAAGTAAAATTTTTCTTTGTTGATCTAAGTAGGAATTGACTTATAATTTTTTTTTTATATTACTTGTTATTCATCCATTCAAGTTCAAATACATTTTTTTAAACTTGTAGTGGATGACACTTGATGTTAATACAGCTTTTTGAAATATTAATTCATTAATTATATTTAATTAATAAACAAATAGCAACAAACAAAAATAATAGTCCAACACCATACATAAAAAAGGAAAATCGCTCGTTTTGTCCCTGTAGCGCAATGAACAGCGCCTTGGACTTCTAATCCAGAGGTCGTGGGCTCTAATCCCACCTGGTATGGCCTAATTTCAGAGAATGTGATCTCTTTTTACTATACTATTTTATTGGAATAATTAAAGTAGCATTAAAAAAATAATAGTCCAATACCCTATATAGAAACGTAAATGGAAAATTGCAAGAAAAGTCACTTTCTATTTTACTACTTAATATCGTGATTCTGTCTTATGTACCTACATATTTATATTAATTGTAATTATTTAATAAAAAGTAACTAAAATAAAAAAAAATTGTTGACCAAAGTAGGAATCGACATAATTTTTTTTATATATATTACTTGTTCTTTACTCACTTTGATTGTCTTAACTATACCATTCAAAGACTAGCTTCTGGATGAATCCAGTGCTTAATGCACAGAGAACATCTGCTTTAATACCTTTTAATAAAACGTTTACAAAAGGGAAAGTAATTGCTTAAGGACAATTCGACTCCTTTCATTTACTAATGAAACGCAGTCATCATTATGTTCTGTTGAAAGCACAGGAGTCATTTTAATTAAAATGAGTAATAACGTCATTTATTTATCTATGGAACACTTGTAACTGTTTTTATTACGCCACGTGAATCGGGAAATTTTCGCAACAGCAAACAAAATTCTTTGCATGACTAAGTTAAACATAATATTCGAAACAATGTAAAACGGATTGCTGCTATAACAGCTGTGTATAGTTTTAAAACAGAATGTATTCATAAAACGATTTTATCTGTATCGTTATTTGAGTGTATTCATTGTTTGAATTATTTTGAGAAATCATTGTATGCATTATTTTTACAGTCTATAAGTTCCATTTGATTTCTTTTATAAAAAAATAATAAATGATGATTTTTGTTAAATAAATGTTTAAAGAATTTCCGGAAATACAGAGAAACAATTTAGTGGGATTTTTTTTTTTTAAAACTTTCTATGAGAGAAAGGTAAATTGCTACAAAAACCAGCTTTTAAAAAGGCAAAGCTTTTTTGGATCACGCTCTACCAACTTCACTAGTATAAAGGAATTATTTTCAATGTGTTTTCACACGGAAAATGGAGGGTCAGGATAAGTGTATGCATTAATAAAGTACAGGATGATTTATAAAGAAGTATACAGTTTCAATGCACTGTAAATCAAAAACGATTTAAGATATAAAAGATTATTTGTTACAGAATTGTATAGAATTATTCGTTTTGTTAGAGACATTCGCAAATGTTCTATGCGTGAACTCTTAGTAGCGCAACACACATTAATTCGGTAATCCATTTCCGTCTAAACATGTGCTAAGGTATCCGAACACGTTCGTAGTACTTTTTAACAAAATAACATATTTAAACATTATAAATGCTTCTTAAGACTCAATACCAATGAATACTACTATTTAACTAACAATATTTAAAGTAAATTACCTAAATTTTACAAAAATCACAATTATAAGTGAAATTTTAGCAATACTTTTGAAAAACTTCAATGCAGTTAGAGAAAAAAGTAATAAACATATATCAGTAAAAATATTACTAAAACAAATTAGATGCATTTATCTAGAAAATGTATTAAAACTTAAATGTTTTATTAAAATTTGAAAATTTGAGAGCTGATTGAGTAAACATTATAAGAAATATTGCATTCTTTATGAGACCATTCTTTAATTAACAAGCCATAACTCAAAAAGTTTTCATATAATGAGAGAAATATTTTAGTGCATTATCTAGAAATTAACTTTAATATCAGGTTCAAAAAGTTTTATAGAAATATATTCGTAACATTTTGAGTTATCAGACTCGCCATGATAGATTTTGAGAAATTTAAATGCTCACTTCTGTGTGTGGTAGATTAACAACCCACTTCCAGTTTTTCTAACTTTATAAAACTGATTGTGTAACTTGGCCTCTAGATAGCGTAGAAACAAAACAAAGTACCGTAAAATCCGGCGTATCGCGCGCATCGGCGTATAACTCATACCTACACTTTCAAGCTTCAATTTTTAATTTTAAGGCATATTCGCAGTATAACGCGCACCCCTTTTTTACGAAGAAACCTGAAATTTTTGTATGCAATACTCTTATGTTTTGAAGATATATTTACTCCAGGCACTATCCCAGGTTTTTGAAAAAATAGTATATTTCTAGAACTACAGCTCTAAGTTCATAAGGAATGTCATTTCTTTTAAATAAACAGTATTTCGATACACGTTGAAGTCTAATTTTTTTCTATGCTCATCTTTCTTTACTTGTAAAGCTCTCATTTTTATACCCGGCGTATAACGCGCACCCATAAATTTCAACCTTATTTTTTGTGTTAAAAGTGCTCGTTATACTCCGGATTTTACGGTATGTTTCGTAAGGCCAAGAGATAGCTCTTTTCAATAAAACAAAAATATCTGTCTTGATCGAATTTGATCATTTTCAACGTGTTCGGATACTTAAGGTATCGGAATCAAGTTCATCGGTAGTGGTTGTGATACACTGTTTCACCTCCGCTAGATCAACAGGAAGAGGAAAGGCGAACACCTTTACGTACTCCCCTCCACGCAGGAAGAAATCACTAGGAGTTAAGTCAGGACTTCTGTGGGGCTTTGGGGTAAGTAGCATGTTGTTATCTACAACTCGTCCAGTCCACCGGTGAAGGAGATTTCATCGAGGTAATCTCGTACGTTGGCTGACCAATGCAAGATGGCGGTGCCCCATCCAATTGGAGAATGAAGTTGTCAATGTCAGCCTGCAACTGTGGCATCAACCAAAGACATTTAACAGGTACAAAAAAGTGGCTCAAGAACACAAAATGCCTTTTCCATTGCAAACGCAGCCATTTTGACTTAGTCACATGACACGCATGTTATTGCTTCCATCAGAGGCAAGACACACACTTCAAGGGTACATCTAACTTATGGTTCACTGAGGTGGTGCTAGTTTTTAACTGTCGCTGTTTTACAGTATAGTTAAATTGTATACTTTATGAATCACCCTGTAAATTTGCATAAATAAAAACAAATGCCTAGTAATGATTACATGACGAAGAGAATTCCTTGTGGAGCAGAAGTAAAATTTTTATAAATTACTGTTATGCATTTTTCTTGCGATTTTTTATTTATTTTACGTCTAAATAAACTAAATTAAACAGTTGCATACTAATATTTACTCTTAACAATATTATGGTCCCATAAGGATCAACTCTTGTTTGTGATATTTTGGTCGAGCTGCGAATTCCTGGCCTTGATTATACTTAAGACCTTCCTTGTAGCAGGACTTAGTTTGGATCAAGTTAATTTGGTGTGGAAGTTAGGATATTGGAGTCTGTCACTTATACACTGACTATTTTCACGAGAGGGATTATATTGTTATGAATATTGTGTATTGAATTCTAAAAATAGTGTAAATAATTTATATCTGGATATGCAATACTTTAATATTACTCTCTGTTGTATTTATTTTATGATAAAATTGCAATATTAGCAAGGAACTGCGTTTCTTACATTATAATGACGATTCAATCAAAACGGCGAAATTTTGGCAATAGAGTAGGCATCGTTTTTGGCGACCATGTAGGTGACTTGATGATCATTGTTGGCAACCCTATGGATGTCCCTGGAAATTACTGAAGAAATCTACTACTATCATGATCTAAGACGCAAGATGAGTTTTCGAGAAAAATTCGTGTAGTCTATAAATAGGGAGTCGCTCACTGAAACTAGTCGGTAACTCTAAATATTTTTCATTTTGGCTTTTTCTGCTGAACAAGTCCCGCCCCTTGATATTTTTTTCTATACCCCTCGGGCAGCCAATGAGAGTCACTGTCATCATTTGACATGCACCAATGAGAGAGCAACCTTTCAGCTCTCCTTCTACTCGAACTTTTTATAATATCAAAGAAAGTTAAACAAACGATTGGCTCGACCAATCAGAGAGGAAGCACCTTATCCAGCATGAAAACGAAAACCTCGCTCCACATCAAATTCCCTGCCGGATATGGGATTGGGGGCCGCAAGCGGAAAAAGCCAATAAAAAGATAGAACTTTAATTTTTTTTTATCATTTATTTATAAGTATTTTAAGAGTATGTATATAAATGTTTAGCCAAAAATATCCAATAGAACATGAGCTATAGCACTCTGAACACACCCGCCTCGAAAAAATGGACGCTTACTTTCAACACGATTCTGGCTGATTGGTTTATGTGAAATAAAACACAAAAATTAACAGTGCTTTGATCTATAAACTTAAATGCACAAAATAGACTGCACTGAATTGAAAATATCAAAAATTGAACTTCTGGTAGACCCCTGAAGAAAAAGTTTCGAATTTCATGGGGTTTTTCAATTCCTACTATTAGCTCACACTCTGTGTGTCTCTATATATTTATTTATCTTCGTGGAATTTTCAATAGTTAATAAAATACATTTTATATAAAGCGCTCAATTAAGTTGAAATTTTATATACATGATTATTTTGGATGACAATACAGTAATTTAACTATAATTAATAAAAATGAATTGATTAAAACTAATTATTCAAAGAATTAAAAATACACCCCACGCTGGCATCATTTTTGGCGACTTGTGTCAAAACATGAAAAGTTTTTTTTTCTCACACTTTAAAGCGCTCGTTTGAGCTGCAGTTATCTATACACTATTGTTTTGGGTAAAAATACGATAATTTAATTATAATTAATTAAAATTAATTGACTGAAACTAATAATTTAAAGAATTACAGATACAGCCACTTTGGTTTCATTTTTAGCGATTTGGGTCAAAACTTTAAACAAAATATTTTTTTTTCTCACGTTTTAAAGCATTCGGTTGAACTAAAATTTTATATACACGATTGTTTTGGATGACAATACGATACTTTAATGATAAATAATAAAAATGAATTACCACTTAATGTTGTGATTCTGTCCTATGTATATACATATATGTATTAATTGTAACTATTTAATAAAAAGTAGCTAAAATAAAATTTTACTTTGTTGATCTAAGTAGCAATTGACTTATTTTTTTTTATATTACTTGTTTTTTGTTATGTTTTTGTTATAAAAATAGAAATATTTTGAATTTTGGAATTATCGTAGTCCATTTGGTATGTCCATATGTGCAGAGTCTACACTATAAATATGAAGTCATTTGGTCAAACTGTTCTTGAGATATGATGGAGAAAAGTTTGAAAAACACAGTTTTGAGATAAATGCGCTTAAAGTTTCAAGTCTGATAGAAACAATGCAAATCTTAAACTTAGCGCTCCGAACAGCTGCTCTTCTAACACTTGTTTCTTTATAACGACTTCGAATTTTAAAAAATCACCTTAACACTGTATTTTAAACATGTTAAGGAACCAATTTATGAAAATAATAATAATTAAAAAAAAAAATTTTTTTTTTAACCCATCACATGGGTGAACCCCCTTAAATAAACGAAACTGAAAGCGCCTGGATGTATTCTATATAGTAAAGCACAGAAATCTGTTAATTTACGGGAGAGGCTTCAACTCCTAAACTCCACCATTTGTAATCCACTGACTAGTAATCGTGCCCAGATGTCCTTTTCACCATTTGATTAGATTTCAAAATTACAAGGTTCTATTTTAGTAGCTTTTATGTAGCTTGTAAGAGTGATAAAGAACGTTAGTAGAATATCAAATATGATAATGTTTGAGTTTACAATCGTCTTCCTGAACTTCATTTCTATTTAAATAATATTTAAGAATATATTGAATTGCTGATTAATTTTAAAATGACTGGGATATATAGATTAAATCTAAGAAATATATTTGTATTAAATATAACGGTAAAATCCAATCAAAATTGGATTTCTTTATTTGATAATAATGATTGCCCAAAAATTCTTAACTCGTAATGGACAACAGGGTACGATGTAGAAGTAAAAAAAAAGAGGAGTTACTAAATTATTGCAAATTATTGCCTTTAATGGAAAATAGAAATGTTTCCAATGTGTATAGCACGGTCATATGCATCTAAGGAAATATTTCATTTGTTGAATTCGTAAGTAACTTATTTTAAAGTGAGTGAATTCGCTTATTTTTGTATAACACTAAAAATATTTTTAAAAAAAATTGCGAAGAGCAATCAAAAGCACAACAATCATTTTTTGATATTTTTATTCTTTTTTAATTAGCTTTTGCTCGTAATTTTTTTTTCCTTCTCAAAGTAATGCCTTTTCTTGTAGATTCACCAAGATGAGATATTCATTAAAAAGAACACAAAATTGAAATATATGCTCATTTTTTTTTAATTTCTAAAGGGTTGCGGATTGGTGTGTGTGTGTGTGTGATTAACCGTTGCAGATCTAATACATTCCCCGGAAGCTGGTACTTTTTAGTGTGGCATCATATAGGCGGATACCAATCGCCGCAGGTAATTTTGGCGCCCAATTTCCTCCCTAGAGGGAGGCACCTGAGCTCTGACAATGCGAATCTGTACTAGGATTTAATTTTGCCGAGAGCATCCAAGCCAAACAGACACTCTAGGGATCTTTTACATGCCGTATAATCCTACGACATGGCCGCTGTCGATTTTCTACGTCAATAAAACCCACCGATTCGGGCCAGGGTCGAACTCGCAACCTTGGGTGCAAAAGGCCAGTGACAAACCAACCACGCCACCCAGTTGGCTATATGCTCATATATATGCCTATTGAAACTAGAAAATAAAACTTCATTCATAGTTACAAATTTTTGCTGTAGAGTTTACTCTTCCGTTTCCGATTTTTTGCTTTGTGGCTGTGCTTATTTAAAATCTTTGATACGACGTTATCTTTTATGATTTTTTTGTGTATGAAATAATAGTATATTTTGACTTATTGCGAACATGATAAACAATTGCTGCAGTTTTACATGCTCAATCATACGTTTTTACATGTACAATCAGTGTCTACAACTCTTGCCATTCAAAAATGTGCCTACTCTGATAAAAATGTGTACTTTCTCCTGGTATGTGTATGTCCCAAATTGGATTATGTAATATAAATAAAGCAAGATTACAGCTTGCCTAGCCAAAATTTTGAAAAAAAAAATGGCTCAATTTCATAAATTTGCTGTTGATTGAAATAAATGTTATTTATATCATATTTTTAAGCGGTAAAGCAAAACGAAAGATGAAAATGACATTCAATAATTTTTAAAAAAATCTTTACGAAAAGAGGGAAAAACGCATTTCCCTTAACTAACCTCTTAAGCTACTTAATGGCATTGTTTCATATGATAGTTTTGCTTATGATGTAGCATATCAGATCTTCCGCTTTCTGCTAACCCCCTTTTTTTGTTGGGAACACAAGAGGGTTCATGGGTCCGGCCCCCCCCCCCCAAGCCATTGATTTTTTTTATTGATGCTACTCCTATGTATATAGTAAGCACAATTTAATTAAGTTTAATTACCACAATTTATTTTATTAATTAATGCTAATTATTAATTTAATAATTTACTTTTTACAGTTTTTTTCCCCCCGAAATTGACAAAATCAAAAGAATATGTTTGGTGGCATATTAAGGAATGAAACGAGAATGGTGGACTTTCAACTCTGGACCCACGCCCCTCTTAAAAAAATTTTGTGCGTGCCACTGAAAGTTTCTGATAACTGTATATGAAAAGGGAAAAACACCTTGCTAACTTAAAATTGTAAGTAAGAAATAATTTTACTAAAGATGGGATTTTTATCTCCCTACCTAGAAATTTTATTAAACGTAGGGTTACTACATAACATAGGCATTTCTCTATAACCAGAACTGTAATGAATAGCTATGGCCAAAGGATGACCGAAGAATGCCCCATAGCGTCAGTGGATGTTAGTAAAATCACAAGTAATAGTTCTGTATAACAGCATGATTGGTCCAAGAAAAGACCCAGAATAATATTAGAAGATGTGCATCATTCAAGTTCACGTTTTCCCCACAGCTGCAAAACAAGTTTCTTTTTTTTTTTCGATAGGATAACACCATTCACACCCACACATGTACCCCTAAATATTGCAGGGTCTTTTCATCTGACATCACCCCATTAACCGATGGCTATAAGAAACCCCAACGGTTGGACGCACGCGCGAGCCGGAGCCCCGAGTGTAATTCGAGGTGTCAGAAACGAACCCCACCCCAACAGAGTGGAAGGACAACCCTTTGAAAACACCAAAGAAGATCGATTGTGTTTACCTCCTCACTCACAATATTATATTCTGTTGTTTTGAAAGAATCCATAATATATATGAATAACTTCTTTTTAATGTAAATACTGTAATTATAATACTGTGATGTAAATAAGTGAATGCTTTTTCGTCTAGATTTCGTTAGGGAAATCACTCCATGCTTATAATTATTTTTGATACTTTATTTAAGTCGAATGAAATATATATTTAAAAAACTGTTATATCTAGTTTTCCACACAAAAAAGTATATCTTTAGAACAAACATACGTATAATATTTACAAAACGATTTCACGATACCCAATATAATAGAACCTTCAAAATTTTAAGTTATACATAGATTTAAAAAAAAAAATCTGTTCTTATTCTATTTTCGAGTCGTTAAATATTTTTCCGATACATTTTCGATAAACTGTTTCAAAAATTTGAATGGGATGGAGGGTTAATAAATGAAAATTATTTTAAAATAAAGTGGTACAAAGGAATGAATTATTTCCTCTTTTTCCAAAAAGCCCGCTTTGAAATATTGGAAAAATTATTAAGTTGCGCTTAAGTTCGAAAAACAGCAGCTGTTTCGAATGCTTTGCAGAAAACGATGAACAGGATTCGCTTCCTGAGGTTTATAAAGTCTTAAAGTATTTCATAAATCTTGAAAGAGTTAAGAGGGATTCTTAAAAATGATGATTTGTTGTTCGTCGGCATTCCCAAAATGTGTAATTTATATAAAAATATTTTTGTGCACGCAAGGAAATTTTTAATGTAAAAACCAATATATATGTCGCAGGGAAATGGGGAAATTAGGAATTTCATCAAATCCATAAGGGAGATGATCGATTGACGGGAGATGTTAAAATAACATCTCTTCAAGGTCATTTCCCTGATGAAAGTAAGTGATTTGATAAAATCACTTACTTTCAAATCCAAATCCATTATCAATTCCATTTTCACTGACACAGTTCAAATCCCTGAACTGTTTCAGTGAAATAATGAAATGAATTAGTCAGGATTTTTTTGCATTGGCAAAGTGATATAGGGGAGGGGGAGGGACACCTGGGGAGTCGAGTCCTTGTACTTCCTAACCGTACAGGTAGTACTATCGATCCCCTAAATATCAACCCTATATCTTTAAAAAAAATGGCACCATAGGGTTAACATAGGGATTGATTACCAGCCTAATTTTTTTAACTATTTGTTAATTAGCTTCGAATAAATAATTTGTATTTCATTGACTATTGTTGTATTACTTACTTCTACGTTTAATAATGCACCATATTTGTTAAATTAACACTTTAAAATTCTTAACAATATTATTTCATCATTTCACTGAAACAGCTCAGGGATTCGTTCAAATCCCTTACTTTTTTTAAGTTAAATAACCTTGAAAAGACGTTATTTTAACATCTACCGTCAAGTGATCATCTCCCTTAGGGATTTGATGAGATTTCTAATTTCATCATTTTCCTGCGACATATACACCAGGAATGGCGAACCAGTGGCACGCGTGCCACTAATGGCACGCCAATGATCAAAATGGTTTGCATTTTGTTTCAAAATTTCAAAGCTCACTATGTATTGCGAACAAACGCGAGTGATCGGTCGCAGGGAGGTGGGTAGCACTTTCGTTTGTTATTGTCTTGCCTTAGTTACATCGTAGACTACAATTGCTTATGTTGTAAATTTTGTCTACGCATAGCATAGTAAATTTTATTGACACAACTGTATTTTAAGGTTTATCTGTGTTATATTTACGATTTTAAACTGTTATTCAACATGGCTAGTTCAGCAAAAGAACAAAAAATGCAAGATAGTAAGTGTAACAGAGAATTTCAAATCTGGTGGAGCGAAAAGCATGAAATTATTAGTAAAGGCGACAGGGTGGTGTGTGTTTTATATTGTGGAATAGTGGTATGCAGAGTATCTTTTGTAAAACGGTATTTTGAAACAAATCACAAACCCTCTTTTTAAAAAAGTGAACCACCACAAAAATGGTTAGTCGCTTTGAAACAGTTTGGCAGATGACTCAAATTCAGCATGAATTCTACAAAAGGTAACATCTTTCCATCCTAATATAGGTTATTGGTCATCCAGTCTGCAACAACAGAAGTCACACTAATGTTACTCTTTAATTTGAATTGCACGTATAACTAAAACATTTATAACTATACAGTACAAAAGGTATTTTTTCGTGGTAAATAGAGGTTTGTGTTGTTGGTATTTAGTTTGATTATTTCCCCAAAAATCCCAAGTCAAAATTATTTGTGACGGCACGTCTATACCTCATAAAACACTTCTTTAGAAAAAAATGGCACGTAAATCCGTACAGGTTCGCCGCCCCTGATATATACAGTGTAAAATTTAGCTCTTTGGGCTCTGAAGTGGAATAAATTTCTTTTTTTCAAAATGAAAGGTAATCTGCTTTTTCAGAGAGAGAGAGAATTTTAAGTACATAATTGCTCTTCATTACTGTGTAAACAACAAACCATAATCAGCTGGTAGGTGACATATTTTATTGAATTTTGCTCAAATTTTGTTTTTACAAAAGTTCCATTGATAAATTTATAAAAAAGGTTTCACGTAGTATTAAAGATCAAGTTGTAACAGTGCTCCAATATCAATACAATATTTTAATTTTGCTATTCTTTAGAGCAGCTATCTCCAAACTTAATTCATTTCTTGATCGCGTACCCCAAAACGAAAATAATTATTAGTTGTGTTGTACCCAGTAGCACACACAAAAAATTTTTCAAGGGGGTCCAGGTCGAAAGTCCACCATTTTGGTATCCTGCTCCAAAACGCCGCACAACATATTTTTGATTTTGTCGTTTTCGAACAAAAACAATACAAAATTAATTATTGAATAAATAATTAGCATTAATTAATCAAATTAATTATTAGTAACAAATATGTAAATTTAAATTTACGTAATATATTTCATAGGATTATAACCAATCGTAAAAATCATAGTATGGGGTGTCCGGACCCCTAGGACACCCCCTTGTGTGCGCCACACTGTGTGTACCTCATTATATGTTAAAACTTTTAAAGTTAAGCTTTACGTGTTCGTTAAAACTTTAAGAATTCACAAGAAAGGAAAAAATTATGATAAAGAAGTATGGTTTTCAAAGAAAGTAGGTTATTAGGAAATAGGAGTCTGCTAACAGCAAAAACATTTTTAAATGAAAAAGTCTCCTGTAGATGGCGCTAAAAATTTTTTAGAACCATGCAAATTAATTTTCCAACAAAAGTCCGTAATACATGAAAGGGCTAACGTCGCACTATAAAGCAACACAAGGGCTGTCGGCAACATACCTCATAATTTTGAACCACGGTCAAGTGCGAGGACGACACCTGAGCTGGCACCACTCTTCAAATTTTCACACCATTCCAACTTGAGAACTTTTAGCTACGGCACATTTCAGCGCATGATCCCCTTCACAGCGCGTCTTCAACGACTCTAGGGCTCAAACTCCTCCTCGAGGTGAATCCTTATGAATACACATCGAAGTCTATGAATACTCCCAAATTGACATTCTGTTGTAGCTTCACCTCATCTTTAACTTCCACACAAATCATTCTTTTTTAAAGAACCATGTTCTAAATTAAACTGGAAAACAGCTGAGCATTATCTCGCTAATTTGTGTGACGAAGTCGTGCCAGCATTAAATCAAAGAGGTGTGTTATTCAGGGACGTCTTAAGGCATAGGCCAAGTGGGCCCCGGGCCTCGTCTCGTTTTTGACTCAACTTTAATAAGATCACGATTCGAATAATCTCAACGGTCAAATGTTATTTCCGGTTGTATTCTTCGAAAAACTAGTAATTTCGGGTCAATTGGCTACACGTGATGACCGTCATCGCTGTATAGGTCTAGGCCTGTCCCCATACACTATCATTATTCATTCAGTCAAAAAGCTGTAGTCTGTCCAGCACGTTTGTGTGATTGTAAGCCATGCACATTTATTTGTTTAGGGCAGTGCTTCACAAACTTTCAATGCTTGCGACCCAATTTTCAATCATAATATTCATCGCGTCCCCCTCCGTACAATAACAATATGTAAAACGTAATAACAATATACTATGACGTAAGGTTACATTAAGACTCTAATTATAAACAAGAAAGTATTAAATTTTGTATGTGACAAACTTATGGAAGTCACTAGTAAGTTTTAAACCCTTTCTTAACTTAATATTGATAAATTAATTATCAAAGATTTGTTCAGTACCAGTAACCACCACAGGGATTTTTCAGGGTCAAAAGTCCACTATTCTCGTATGATGCTCCAATACGCCGCCCAACGTTGTTTTTTGATTTTGTCGATTTTGGGGAACAAAATCATTAAAAAATTAATTACAGAATGAATAATTAGCATTAATTAATAAAATTATTAATAACAAATAATTAAATTTTACGTACTATATATAGAATTATAATCAATCGAAACAAATCAAGGGCTTTAGGGGGCTGGACCTGAGGACCCCCTTGTGTGTGTTACTGTGCAGTACTGATACATTTATAAGTATATTATAACAATATAAATGTCTCAGAATGTATTTTGTTTTGGTTCTTTTCAGTATAAATCATTAATTTTTATAAATAATCTTCTATTTTCGACTTTTCGATATGCTGGCGCCCCCCATGATGGGTTGTCACGCCCCCCTAGTGGGACGCACCGCACAGTTTGAGGACCGCTGGCTTAGGGTTATTATTTATACGAGTATTTGACAACGTATGCTATATTATGCCTACTTTTACGGGTCATAGGCTGGACCTACATTTGCGTAGGAGCCCAGGGCCAAGATATCTTAAGACGTTCCTGGTATTATGGGTGATAAGGTTTTTGCAGAATGGCGCACCGACTATTAATACCGATCCTATAAAACTATTCTTGTTCAGTACCTTTGGTGCAGATAGAGTGACAAGGTTGCCGATCACATGGATTCTGAGGTTGCAAGATCCCATGGCCTCCACGTACTGCCTACCTGATTCCGGTCGATTTGTGGTTGGGGGATGCTGTTTGAAAACACTCAAGTGCTGTTCATCTCCTCCAACACTGGGCGACCTCAAAGATTGTATTTGTTTTCAGGTTTCTGCAATTCATTCTGACATGTTGCATTTAACTGTAGTGGACGTTGTGAGTCTTGTTAGATATGTCGGACAAATGTTCTAGAGAGAATGTTGAATAATTGTTATTGCAAGAATAAAAATGAAGGAAGCGTACTGTTGACCAGTTTATTGTGTTTCGAGTCGTCAGCTTACTTTATCGGTGATATTTGTAACTACAAGGATTTTGCTGTTACCAAAAAAACTCGACTTCCTTGTGAACCCTTTCTTATAAAGCGCACTTCTTTATTATATTTTTTTCCTTTTATGAATTCGTAACGTTTTAATTAACACGTTTGGTTCATCCTGTATATATTTGTGCATTTGTATAGTAAAAAAAAATTCAAATTATTTACTTTAAACAATATACATACGTTTAAATTAAATAATAAGTATTCATTTTAATTAGAATTTAATGTGAGCAGTGCGTAGAAATTTCTTCTTGAGAGGTGTCCACCCTCAAAAGCTGGCTTCCTATGGTTTCGTGCGCATGCGCTTTAAAGCCGGTTGAGCTAATGAAATCAGATAAACAACGACCAATAATTGAACATCACACTGGCATGATGCACGATCAAACAACCGCAAGGGATCTTGAACCTACTTCCTTGGCGTATATCCAAAGTATTACTTTGCGAATACCCTGTGGTACACGTACCCAACTTCGAAGACCACCGCTGTAGAGAGAGTTTTTTTTATTTCGAATGGGGTGGCTGATTGGTATTTTACCATTACAGACTTACTACATTCCCCGGAAGCTAGTATCTCTTTTTAGTGCGGCACCATATTGGTGGAATACCAATCACCGCAGTGTTACTTTGACTCCCAGTTTCCTCCCCAGAGAGAGGCACCTTAGCTCTAACGACACGAAACCGTACTTGGGAATTTAATTTTGTCGAAAGCCCCCATACCAAACAGGCATACTCTAGGGATCTTTAACATGCTGCATACGTAAATCATACGACATGGACACCGTCGATTTTTTGCATCACGAAAATCCACTGACTTCGACAGGGTTCGATCTCGTAACCTCCAGCATCTAACTCACTGAGCTGTTGATTCAGGGAAATTCACTCGATGCGAGCCAATATATTCGTTTCCGCTGTAAAACATTATTTTGAATAATTCGTTTCTTCTTCTGTACCATTATACTAAATGAAAATTCATAAGAAAAATCTTGACATTAATGATTTCGAAATTAAGAAGTATAATCTTATAGTTTCGCATTTTCTTTAAATTTTAAAGCAGATGCATAAAAAACCAAACTTGCTATAAAAATATCACGATTTATATAAAAATTGAGTGATTTTGTGAGTCTAAGAGAGTGAGTCAGTGTTTATAACGGCGCACTAAAAGCAACACGAGGAGTATTGGCAATGGACCTCGTCATTTTGAACCTCGGTTAAGTGACGAGGACGTCACCTGAGCTTACATTCTCCTCCAAACTACCACACCATGCCAACGGGAGGACATTGAACCTTGACAAATTTAACTTAGCCCCTACACGGAAGTTTTCAGTAACACCAGAACTCTGGCCACGAGTTCATGACCATAGCTACTAGGCAACCACGTCCACGAAACGTTTACCTATACTAGCGCTAGGGTGCAGGAAGAGAGTAGCAATAAATCATTTTACACTTTCCCTTTTGAAACGAATTTCATTTAGTTCTAAAATAGCGTGCGTCGACTCTGTTCTTTTATATTATTAATAGCGCAGTTTAAACTATTACATTAGGGTAGCGGACATACATCGTCAATGAATTATTTAGTATATTTCTTGGTATTAATAAACTCATTCCATCGAATAATTAGCACACGAACTCGTATGACACTCTTTGCTGTTGCTCTCATCAAATATTTATTTTAATTACCGTGCTGTGGTCAAGGTTACCCGTCACACCCCCACTGTGGAACCTCATTGCGATTCTGAGCTCACCCTATGGCCTTTAAGGAGCGACGTTTAAAGATCACCCTAGGTGTAACGCACGACTAAATGGTCACTTTTTTTTTTTAAAGAAAGACATGTTCTTTCTCAGAGTTTTATTAAAATAATCACGGATATACCACTCCTCTGTTAGCCATTATCTCACTACGTTCACTGTGTGTGTTATGTTGTTTTTTTTAATTTCCGCTGCACATTTTATGGTAACCTTGGCCGTGTTCGGCAAGCTAGTATAATGAAATAATCAAGTGCCCGCATTTAGTCCTGTAACGCGTAAGCATTAATTTAAGTACAAAAAACCTCTTTTTTTAATGGGTAATTTTAAGAGTAAAGATAAATCTCTGAGAGAGAGTGTATAGTTTTATTATTTATATTAAAAGGTTTGTGCGCGTAATCCGGGATTATTTTCCTCTGTATAATCGGATATTTCCGCAATTAGAGAAATAATGTGGGATAGCTTTGTAATTTTCATGGAGATTTAATTTCAGATATGTGGGAAAATCATTTGAAATGTTTCTTTTATTTTTTTTTTTTCTATTCCAATCGTGGTAAGATTTTTTTTATCAATCTATCACTCTGAAACTACACTAGGCCTATTGACAGAATGCCCTCTGAACAGAGCTCATCCTCAAAAGGTATAGAGCTACAAACAATTACCTCTCAATCAGCTTTTAATAATCAATTTTTCTACGAGAGAAAACAAATTTTACTGGAATTTGTTTCAACGTGAATCTTATGTTGTTATGTCCTTCCCGAAGGTAAGAAATGAAAGTTGCCCGAGCCTGAGACAGGTTGGACTTCGACACGATAGATGGCGACACCACCTATCTCCACCTCCACAATTTAGGCATGGAACTGGAGGGGAGGGAAATATTCTCCAGCCCTTTGAACCCGTGACTTCTACTGCGGCCGCCCACAAGAATTTCGAACCCACTGATTTAACGAGAACGTACTCCGTGTGTACTCGGAGGGTATTTGGTGGCATCGAGCATCGAACCCAGGCCCTCCGGTCTGGAGTCCGATGCTCGAACCACTAAGCTCCCACAAGCATGTGAGTCTTATGGTTTCTAAATACAAAAGTATGTAAATGATACAAAACAAAACTGACAAGAAAACTTCATGGATCTTGTAGACTTGAACCGTAGTTACAAATGATAAGGACGACGCTTTATCTAACACCGGTTCTTCAAACTTTCATACCACGCAGGATTTTGAGCTTTCTCAGATTTGACATACTTCAAACCTTCTACCAGGATTCGAATCCATGACTTGACAGAATTGCTCTTCGTGCAAACTCATTTTTGTATCGTTTCATGTATGGATTAACTTCATTTCAAGTCCTTTTTAAATTTAGAGAAATATAATTACGTTTTTAATAATTAATTATTATTATTATTATTAATAGTTTGATAATAATTACCTCTCCTTTAGGTAATCCCGGGTTTCTTTGAAATCTTTCTTCCTTTTCGAACTTATTCTTCACATGCCATCTCCATTTTTTTTCATTTATAGAATTCCAACGCTTAATCTGTGGTAAATACGGGTTATAACCCCATTATATATAAGGTATCCAACTACTCTAAAATCATGATTTTTTTAAAAAAATTGACAATTATTTTTATGATTATAGGCCATTTTATTATATTAATAAAAATACCAAGTTTTTTTTTTATTTTCCATTCACTAGAACAAAAACTACAAGTGTTTCAGTGAAAGTAGATGCCATAATTTTACGTAGGATGTCAAACTTAAAGTGCGTTTTACTCGAAATGTGTTTTTTTGGAAAAATTCAAAAGGGGTTAGCGATTGCTCAAAAAGTTTCGAAAATAGTTTGCTGAAATTTTGTGTGTATGTTCTGTATAACAGTAGAAGTATTATGACCTTCAGATTTATCAATCATTGTTTTGTTAAAAAGTTTACACAGCTATTTTTAAGCGATTTCATATAATAGCTGAGATAAAGTGCTCTAGTTTTTGTAAAAATTAAAATATCTATCTTATCCTGAAGGTCATTTCAAAAAGTAATACATCAAAATTGAAAATTGAGAATTGGTTCATTTACTATTTGTACAGAGCGAGCCCCGTTTGTGTAATTTTTTGTCAATTTTTACCCATTTTTTCTCCATTTTAGTAGTAATAATTTATTTTTCTCTTCTTAATTGTAGCTTTTTTTCAAAATGCACATAAATCTAAAAACCATAAAAAATCTTCATATTTCCATTTTTCTATAAAAAAAGTTGTCGTAAGTAGTCGGATACCTTAATAAGTAGAGGTCAAGCATTTTTGTAATCGAAAACTCGGCACTCGATAAGCCGGCAGTTCGAATAACTCGGCACTCGATAAGCCGGCAGTTCGAATAACTCGGCTACACACCCCTTTGATGCTGGAAAAACTCCATTTCGCATTTCTTTAAATAAAAATTAGCCAGTTCTTTGCAAAGACGGCAAATTAATTTTCATTATTGTCATCTTAATGCCCTCATAAAATATTTTTCTGAGGTGTGTCTGATTAGGTAAATTACTGCATACTTTGTATTTGTTAATTTTTTATGTTAATTTATTGTATACTATGTACAGTAGGACCTCCATGTAACGAAGTCGCTAAATCCCTAAAAAAAGTTCATTATATAGAGGTTCATCTTTCAACTTTCTTTATATAAACCACATAAAACAAATTTTAAAGTCATAAACACTATATATTAAAAAAGTAATTATTCACACCTTTTTTTTGTAAATTTATAATATTTATTTTATATGTCTTACCTATATCAAAAAGAAAGAAAGAAAAACTGCAAGGAAAGTTTCTTGACTCCTTTATCCACTTCCTGAAGAATTAATTTTTTTCGTTGATGTTGAAGCACTTACGTTTTGACATTTTCGAGCTACAAGAAACGAAGTTACCAGTACGACTGATCAACACTGCAAATTAACGGAGACTAGTTCAAGGATAAAGGGATACGAGACACGGTGATAGAGGAAAACGAAGACATTTCCAGTGAACTGGATGATGGGGGTTACAGGTTGCACTTCTTGGATGAAACGCCCAAAATTTTATTGCTCTCGGCGAGCTGGGTACCTAATAAAACCAGTTCAAGATTTATAATCACCATAAAATGAGTTAAAAGGAAGAATAACTTGAAATATCCAAAAATATTTTTAAAAAGAGAGAGAGAGAAAATTGAACCACAAGAGAAAAAGTTTGTTGTATAGAAAATGCTATTCTCCATTGGGAGGTTATTTTACGAAAAAAAATCGTGTAATGTTCTTGGTTCCAGGAAAAAGTTCGCTGTATAGAAAAATTCGCAATATAGAGGTTTTTAATATGTTGGTCCGAGTGTATTTTAATGCCTTCATAAAGCACGTACCTTTTCTTTGTTTAAGAATATTTATGCAGTTTATTTTCTGTTGTATTCTCAAGAAAACGATGCATACAATTGCAGTACAACAATATTTTGAAGAAATACTCTTGCATATATTCTTTTTTTAATACCATTTTCGATAACCCGGCATTTTCACAAATTTGGCCACCCTTTGGTCCACATTAGGCCGAATTTTCGTGACTCTACTATACACACAAAAGAAATATTAGAAGATGAACGTCGCAAAGAACCCAAGCATCTTTTCTTATGGTTCTTAAATAATATATGTGCTCCTCTTAAAAAATCACGTAAAATCTGGGAAATTTTTAATGTTTTCTTATTTCAGAGCAATAGCACTTAGACATGCATCTATACACTATCTATATACAAGCAACCCTGCTTTAGAATTATATTCTCAGGGTCATGCAAGAATATTTGAAGAGCTACTTTAAAAGTAAAGTAACATTTGAAGAGGTATATTTATCGATAATTATTACAGGTAACATCAGTTTGTTATCAAGGGGGGGGAATTAACAAAAATATATAAATGAAAATGAAAGTCACTTCCTTCAAAAGGGGAAATTTATGTATGGAGGTCACATTTGAATTTTCAGTAGGCCACATGTTGACTTAAGGTTTTGTATCCTTGAATAAATAGTTCTAAAAATTTAGGCAAATTTTTATAATTATCGTTCATTCCACCTTGCGATCGAACTAAAATGCCTTCCAAAGCTATTAAAAGCAGATTTTTTATATTTTCACAAACTTTTTTCCTTCACGAACAGGTTCTTTTATTGTTTCGATATTAATTACCAACATCTAGCCCAATTTCCATTTCAAACTTTTCTCATCAGAAAAAGACTATCATTATTATATTATTTTCATTTTGTATTTTTCATCCCATAGCACACACACACAATTGTTTCCTGGTTTCTTCTTGATCATTTGAGTTTTTCTATTAATGTCCGTTTAACAGCTACTTCGAGATAAAGATTCATATTTCGATAGATATCGAATACTTTCGGGTAGTTTGGCATTATGCTCCTATAGGTAACAATTTTTATGAATTTTTATTTCTTATTGATATGTTTTTCTTTCTACTGATGTTTTTATTTTGATATTCTGAATCTTCCGATGTTGCTAAATCAATTGTTTTGTTTTTCCGAAAATTTTATCATTATTTAAAAATAACAATTAGATTAAAAGCAAAAGAAATAAATTTATGATACATATTAAATGTTTTAGCTCTTTTTATAAAAATAAATTTTTTATTCTCATAAACTTTACTCAGATTGTATAACTCTATACTTCGACTTTATTTGTTAAAAATTAAACTTTTGATTCGTGTAAATAATCATCAATATTTTTGTTCTGCAATGAAATTGCATTTTCGTGTTTGCTTATTAAATTTCTAATTAACGGTATTGTGAAAAGCATAAAGGTGTTGCCGCTTAAATTGTTCTATACAACCTAGTATTTTTATATTTCTTTGCGATTTGCTTTATGTTTTTGGTATACGTGCAAGAGCACTGATAACAAGGGTTTCCCAGTTGGAGTACTATTTTGGATAATTAAGGGCATTAAATATTTTCAACAATTCATTTATATAAAATTTTGGGAAAAAATATGAATTTCATTTATATTGTTTCTCGGATTGCAAGAGTAATACTGCCAGTAAAATTAGAAATCCAAGTGTGTTTGCTGAGATATCTCTTGAAAAATGTAACCTCTATAGAAACACTTCTAGAACACAGAAATAATTCTGATATTGTATAAATTTTACTTATATAGGAAATTAAATATTTTTTTTTGCTAGTTCCGGTAGCTTAGAGGTAGCGTGCCCGCCCTGTAAGCCTAAGGTTGCTGGTTCGACCCCAGTTGGGTGACTGCGGTAGCCTAGTGGTCAAGCTATCGGTTCATGGTTGGCACACATGCCACGAGTTCTAGCTCAGTACCACTTAAGACTCGCTGTGCAGGGGAGCGATGCACGTTAAATCCGTCGAGAGCTCAAACGTCCTCCCGTTGGTGGGTAAATTAGAAGAGGTGGTGCCAGCTCAGTTGTCGTCCTCGTCACTTGACCATGGTTCAAAATTACGAGATCCGTCGCCAAAAGCCCTCGTGTAGCTGAATAGTGCGACGTTAATATTCACTCACTCGACCCCGGTTGGAGTCTAGATATTTTCTGGAGGCGAAAATCTTAGGCACGCATTCCATATATGATTATGCGGCATGTTAAAGATCCCTCGAGTATCAATTTGGCTCTGGTACTCTTGGTAGAATTAAATCACGGCAATATTTAGCATCCGACGAGAGCTTGGATTAAAAATTAATTCAGGAGTCCAAATCTGGTAACGGGCCGCTCCCACATGAAATAGCTCTCGCACATTTGGGTGTCTGCAAATGCTAAGTTACTCAAATGCATCGACATTGGAAAAAAATTATTTTTTAAATTATTTTTTGTAATCAGTAAATGAATATAAAAACTTCCCATTAAGTTTCTATAATAGTTTTTAAAATATATTTCATTTTTATTTGGTCATCGGGTTACTTGAGCCACTGCTCGTAAAACTTTGTCTAGATTTGACATGAGCTATGATTTTTGTAGTTATAACATATGCAGAGTTTAAGTGAGTTTTTCCCAAATATATGTAATCGAAAAATCAACAATTGTAAGATACTTTCAGTAAATATTTTCGGCGGAACATATTTTTTTCTTACGTTTTACGAAGAACATATTAAATTTTCTACTATTTATGTGATTCACACATATTTTTTTGAATACGAATAACAAAAAACGGAAATTTGACTGCTTGAATAAAAAAAGATTTCTCTAAGATAAATGAAAAGGCATGTTAAGAAATTTTTTTCAAGTTTTTGTGCTTGCCAAAAATTATCTATATTTCACCCTATGGACGGAGCCTCAATTTTTTTGCCGCTCTTAGAAACAACCGTCTGACAGACGGGTACGTAAATTTTTTTAAATTTTATTACCCTCTCTCTCTCTAAGGACTGTTTTAAATGTTCTTATCTCTCATGAAATTGAGTAGAATTTTTAGTATTTAAGTCTTTATGGGCACACTACATGAATATATTTTTATCACAAGAATTGCGATTGGTATTTTTATAAAAACTGATTAGGAATTATTTATGTTTATGTAAAAATAATTAAAAATAATAATACCAAAAACGAAAAAACTGTAGGAATATACTCGTAGATACTGATAGGCAGCGATAGATTAGATAAGAAAAATCGCACATATCGTGAGTTGAAAAAATTCGCCATGCACCACCACGTGATTCTATCACTGGGTAGACTAAAACTGAAGATGTCAAGGCAGCCCACCCTCAAAATCATACCACAGCGTTATCTACAGGCATCAAACCAAATCATCCCCGTCTGAGAGACGGATGCTCCGGTCAAAGGGTTAAGGTTAGAAAATAGTAATTAGTAATACAAAATTCATTTTAAAAAGAGTTTTTCCCGCTTAAATCAAGTGTGTGTTCTTTAACGTCTCACCAATCAAGCAACAAGAGCGTGGTTGGTGATAGACCTCTTAATATTGATCCACGGTCAGTGACGAAGACGACATCTGAGTTGGCACCACCTCCCCGAACTTGCACACTAAGGACGAACTCATCACTTGCCGGCCATGAGTTCGTGACCGGTCTCTCTCTCTCTCTCTTTCACCTCCCTCGATTCCAAAACATTTTTTAAAAATTCAAATTATTTCCATTCACTTGAAACGTTGACTTCAAACAGTATGTTAACTTAGCACTACTTTTAGAAAAATACTTTTATTTCGTGCTCTTATTTACATTTTTTTTTACATTAACATGCTCCTATTTTCAGAAGAAAAGTTTTTTTTCTCCTTCAATAAATATGAACAAATACATACAGATCTATTGTAAAGACTGTCTTTCGTTTTATGTCAAAATCTTGGCAGCATAATACCACACCAATCTTGATTTAAAATTTTTCTTTTCACAACATGACAACTGAATATCTTTTGAATAGTACTTTCCTTTGAATCTTTTGAATGCACTTTCGCTCTTATACACGTCGTTTACATCACATCTCTCTGTTATGAAATAAATAAAAAATTAGGTTTCTGGTAAAAGATCTTTGTGATCTAATTCATTTCAGTTCCAAATTACGAAGAATTTGGCTAAATCCTTGCTATCCTAATTTCATATGAAAATCACAATAAAACAAAACAGGCATTTTGGAAACCCCATTTTTTCTTATAGAAATGAAATAAGTATATTTTCAACCATTATGTGAACCATACAATGACACGATGAACTTTTAAATACTCTCAACAAAAGATTCATTTTCTTTAAAAATCTCTGTAATTAGAACGAAAAACTTAGTTGACATATTGACCTCAAAATAGTATCCGGTCCTACTCTGTTGCTTTAATATGGCAACACCCTAACCATTTACCATACAGCATAAAGAAAACAACTGGAATTGCAACAACAAAAATTCCTATCGTATTGTAATTTCCAAAGCTTGTGAGAGATATAAATAGGAATATTATTTTGTAGCCAAATTAGGTGCATTGTAAAATTGATTGGTGGTTGAGTTGTAAAAATGTAAAATTTTATTCATTGTTTTATCACAAAGCTGCTAGCCACTTGATTGAATTGTACATCTAAGTTATACAGGCCTTGGCGAAAACTTTAAGTTGTCAGGGTACAACTTATAAAAAAAATCTTCGATTTAATGGTTTTTGTAATTTTTTTGCTTAAAATCAATGTGCATATGGATTACGAGAAACATTTTTTGTGCTCAAATTGCTAAAAAAGACTAGCCATTTAATTTTTTAAAAGTAAGTTTTAAAATTAATGAAGGGGTTTTTATATGTATGTGCTACTCCACCTACAATAATCGACGTACACACGTGTGAAATTTGATTTACAAACACATCAAGCTATGTAAAACAAAAGTTGGTATGGGTTTTCTGCTTGTATGATTGATATTCGTGAAATTCTTTTTTTTAAAAAAAAAATATTGCTTTGATGCAAAAACGCATACCAACTTTTGTTTCTTGTAAGTAAGTATTATGGGTCGTCATATCTGATGTGACCATTGTAGCCAAGTAGTCATGGTCACGAACTGGTGGCCAGCACTGTCGTGTGTTACTGAAGACCTGCCGTGTAGAAGGCCTAATGCACATTAAATCTGTCGAGGTTCAAAGTCCTCCTGTTGGCTGGTGTGAAAATTAAAACGGGAATGCCATCTCAGATGTCATTTTGTAACGGGTTTTATTCGCACGCTTTTACTAATCCTCTTGCGTAAAATACTCTTTTTAGTTGAAAACTGCTTTCCGTAGAGATGACTTGGTCAAATGTAAATGTGAGCTTCTATTTAAGTACTAGTCATGGAGTAGGCGGGATGATGGTTGAAAATTGAGTATAAGAAGAAAACATAGCGTTATAACGACTGGCGGTTGCACTTGGAAATTCAAGAAGGAAAGATCAATTAAGTGTTGAAGCTAGAGCGCCCAGGAGAGTATATATATAGATAAGTACTCTTATTTATATTACCGTTCGATTAATAAGTTTTATTTCTCCTCGGGTTTAGTTATTAGAGTGCATTCTCCGTATTCTTCTTAAGTCTAATAAGTGGTAAAAGGAAATAAAATTGTTTAAATTGAGAAATTTCTGATTCTTATTCGAACCCTCTCACACCCGCGGTCGAACGACCGCTACAACCTCGTCACTTGATCGTGATTCAAACTTACGAGGTCCCATCGCCAATAGGCCTCGTGTTGCTTCAGAGTTTGCCATAAATTTAAATGAAATCAAACTAAAATATAGTACTTTAGAAGAATTTTTACAAAAAATTATGTTCATTTCGCGATTAAAGGGAAAAACTTTTTTTTAGTCAGGATTAAATATTATATTCAGACATTTTTTCTTCTTCCTGTCATGTTTGTACATTTGAGTATTGAAATATTGAGGCATTATATAACACATAAAAAACTACGCATTTATTACAGTTATCCGAATGGAACGAAAGTACATAAACATATAATCCTTGTAATATAATGTATGAAAAAATAACTTATGGCTGCCAAAGACTGACTAGCCTTTAGCCTCAGAGCATTGTAACAGAGTAACCAGATGGTGTATGAAACAAAGGATATTCTAATGCTAAAATACCCGGTGGCTAGTGGCCCACACAAGGGGGCTGTCCTAGGGGCACGGGCACCTCCAAAGCCCTTGATTTGTTTTTCGACTGGTTATGATCCTATGTATATATTACGTAAAATTTAATGATGTATTTGTTTAATAATTAATTTTATTAATGAATGCAAGTTATTTATTCAATAATTAATTTTGTATTGTTTTTGTTTCCCAAAAACGTCAAAATCAGAAGAACATGTTGGGGGGCGGTTGGAGCATGATACTAAAATGGTGGACTTTTTGACGTTGGGCCACCCCCTTTAAATTTTTTGGCGCTACTACTGGTGACATATAAAACGCTTGTCTACTGCTTGTCTTTGTGCTTCTCCTGCACTTTCCTGGCTGGCAAGATCACCAGTTCTATTCTCAACAAAACACATTTGAGCTGTAATGAACAGATGTGTCCAATAGTCCTGAATCATCTTGATCTAACTCATCAATTATAGGGAATGCGATCCTTCAAAAGAATATCTAATTCTACGAGATGATGACCAGCCGGATTATTGTGCATCAGAGCCAAGCGTGTGTCAGTACATTTTTTCTTCTTCTTTTTTTTGCTCCGTAGCTGTATTTTCTTTGAATGCATCATTCATTTACAATGATAATCTTAGAGCTTTCCTTTCAATTACAAATACATCACATGTATATATACCAATTTCCATCCCTCTTTCGGGTTATATACTTTCTAGAGAGTCACTTTTTATGTTGTAGACTTTTTTTTTATTCACATGAACTGCGCAAGTATTTATACCGTTCACTTTTATTGTATTTAATGTACTATTTAGGCTTGTGGAAGTTTATCACTTTTTCTATGTATTTATATGCCAATTTGGTCTTATCAAGAAAATGGATGAATCATAAGTAATTTTGTAACGGGTTCTATACGCGATTCTTAATAATCCTTTAGGAAATATTCTATCGAGAACATTTTATGATTATAAAATCTCTTTCTGTAAAGAAATCGCGATTTATGTTGATAAGGGTTGCTGTTTAAAGTCGTGA
>BMAV01013979.1:0-47087 GCA_019973955.1 Trichonephila inaurata madagascariensis
CCAAAAACTTTCAGGTTAACATTCTTCGAATATCATCAAAAATTTAACCGAAGCTCAGTTGATTAAAAGTTGAGTTTACGACACCGCTGTTGTTCAGGGTCAGAGAATTAGTTTGTTAACATTGTCTCTGGGAAAAGAATAACAAAGTTTTTGGTTAATTCATTCTGTAGCGACTCGGGTAGTAAAAGATTTAACAAGATTCCTGGCGATCCCGAACAACTGATAAGTATTAATTTGCGACCAACCGAAGATTACTTTTTAGAAAGAAGAGAGTTTCAAATAAAGCTATTTGAATTTTTTCTCACCGTACTTTTTCAAACAAATCTCTTAAATATGCAGACGATTTTTTTACCTACGTTTCTTTTGCCTAAGTATGCATGAAATATTTTATTACTATTTATATTCTTGAAGTCTCGAAGTGAAATGTTCCAAAGAAAAAGAAATTCAGCTGTATTTTTTTATTCAGACAAAATTACTCTGAAATTTTTAAACATTAGATTCTTTGTGGATCGAATGATATTTTTGTTGAAGTAAATTTACATATCTTTAAGAATAACTAGATTACAATTTTATTTCTAGTTTGTTATAAGAAAGATATGAGTTATTATTCTGTTTTGATGAAAAGAAAAATTCAGATACCTTTCTTAAAAATTTGTTCTGCTTATACCTACAGGAAAAAATGAACCTTGTATTCAATCGAAGTCTCACAAAATGACTTCAAAAGCTGCTTTGAGCACGGCAAGAAAACGTATATTATTAAGTTTGTGGCGGTGTGATATATGAACTAGTTCCAACATCACGTGTTGACGATCGTTTTGGCGTGATTGGTTACGTACTTGCGTTCGGAACGGAAGGTACCCAGAACGAACCTTTCTCCTTCAAGTTCAAGAATTCTTTTCCCTAGTAATTTATTTATTTCTTTGGTATTTCCGTTAAAAAGGAAAATAAAATCAAAAATTTATATTTAATTGAAACTTCTAAAATTTAATTCAGAATTTAGAGAATTTTATTTAGAATTAGAATTTTAGAATTTTTATTTTAATTTTAAATTTAATTATTTCTATAATCAATCAAACAATTAACTGATCAATATAAAGCTGATTTTGATGATTACTTTTTACTACAGAATTCCTTCTATATCAAAATCAGGAAAATTATTAAAATAACATCTTTCGAAAAATCCGCAGAATGCAATTTGAGACATTTATGCTTTGTATTATGTGTGTAATTACATTTATAAAAAAATGTGGCGAAGATAATTATTGTAGTACAATACAAAACGTTGCATAAATTCGAATCCTACGAGTAAAAATAATTTTAATGTAATTGCGTCTATGTGCTCTTTATTTATATTAGGATGCACAGAAAAATCACACATCACATATAGCACATATATAAATACGTTTAATTATCCGTGTTAATTACAATTAAACTACTACACTGTACAAATTAATTGGGACAAATATGTTTTTCTTGTTTGAGTTAGTATGTGAATACTAGTGAGGCCCTGAACCACTTCAAACCCGTTATATCTGCCTTTAGGTAATGTGACAGATCGACTTCGACTATAAATTATTTATTTTAATGTATCTGGAGCTCAGTTGTGAGTCTCTGAGTGGGGCAGCTGGTAATTTCAATATTGCGTTCTGTATAAGACGTGTTACTTTTACTTGTTCAAAGAAGGATATTACTCCGAGGAACCGTTCTAAAATAAATGCCTCCTAGCCTTGTTAGTTACGACTTCTAGGATCGAGAGATATAACTATGGCAGTTTGTGTTTCACTAAGTGTTACAAACAGTGCCCTGACCATCGTCTCCAAAAAGAAAGGTACGTAAGTGCGGAAAACACTCCAAGAATTGAGATAGTAGCCTTTTGGTAAGTGCAGCAGCAACCAAAGAAAGCGATGCAGGGTATGGCGATCTTTAGAAGGGATTTATTGGATAATGGTGCTGAATAAAGTACCTTAACTGCACGGAAAAGTCTTCTGGAAGCTGGACTTGGCAGCAAGACAGAGGGGAAAAAAAGTGTGTGTGTACTTATGTACGCACGTAAGAAGTTATATTTCTTTGGCGTAACAAGATTAAAATCTTTCTAAAAATCTTTAGCAGGGCAAGGACGAAAGGCGGTCACAAAGCAGAGTTGAACGATACTAACCTTCAGTCAATCGGACCAGCCAAACCGAGATTATCACGATTTAAACAAATTTAAACACCCCCGCACACAGGTAAACAAGGAATCAATACAGGCAGAGGCCTGGCGTGTTTGTCGATACCCGTCCGCTCCTTGCATATTTCTAGACAAAGCATTTCGTATCCGTTCCTACGGAACGCAAAGGTTTGTTGACGCGGGGATAGTAGTCAGTGGTACAGCATTCGCTTGCAGATCGGTAGATTCCTGTTCAAACCCGGATGCTCCCTTCTTCAGGGAAGTGAAGAGAACATTTTTTTGGAGAAATTCGAAGGTGGGAATGATCTGTCCCTGTTCTGTGGTATGTTTCTAGACAAAGAATTTTCGCGTATACGTTCCTGTACAAATACCAGCGTTTGCTTGACGCGGGTGTATAGCTCAGTGGTAGAGCATTCGGCTGCAAAGCCACAGGTCTCCGGTTCGAATCCGGGTGTCCCCTTCTTCAGGGAGGTGAAGAGAAATATTTTCCTGAGAATTTTGAAAGCGGGAATGATTTGTCCCGTTCTGTATATTTCTAGACAAAGGAATTTCGCATCCGTATTTGCGTGCAGCGAGAAAAGTTACCCTCACCTCTATTTCTCTAAACGCCCCAAAGAAGTATAACTTCAAAAACTACTATTTCTCAGAAAAATGATGAAAAACGTTTAGAAAGGACCGTTAACGACCAGGAAAGAAGGTGATTTTGAATGATGAAACATTTATTTATGCATGGATACAAATCCTGGTGATATAGCCAGTTGGAAACTGTTAGCCAGTTCAAATCCAACAGTTTGTAAAAATACCCTTTCTAAGCAAATTTACCAAATGGCGCTGGAAGCTTAGTTCCTCTTAAATACATGATGAATTCTGTCAAATATTTAGAAATATTATGTAGTAGTATTGTTCCACTCATGGGAACATTTACGGAACATGGTCACAATTCGAAATTGGTCCGTACTTTTATGCGCAAAGTAAAATAAAAGTGCTCGATTGGCTTCAAAATTCGCCAGACTTAAATCCTATTCAAAACTTATGTCCTATTGTCAAGAATAGTTTCGCTAAGATGAATCACACGACGATAGAGCAAACGATAAAAAGGGCTATACTAGTGTGTTTCCTAGATGATGAAATCAAGAACATGTATGCTACTCTAGTAGAGTCAATGCCAAGACAAGCTGAAAAGGTCATTTCCGCTAAAGGAAGACATACTCCGTACTAACATACAGACTTTTCAGTCTATTTAAGGTATGTAATGATAAAAAGTTAAGGTTTTAGAAAAAAAACCCCCCATTTGTCCCAATTAATTCGAACAGTATAGTACATACTTTAAACTCTCAATCTATAATTTTGCATTATTTCAAAAATCATACAAAATGTACCATACAACACGTATGTAACACTCCGGTATCGTCCACGTCACTTGACCATGGTTCAAAATTACGAGGTCTGTCGCCAAAAGTCCTCGTGTAGTTGAATAGGGAGACGCTAATATTCACTCACTCAATCCTGGTCATAAGTTCCGTACTTACCGAGAAAAGTGTAAGCACCTAAGAGTCTGCCGGTGAACAGATTTCAAATTTTTGTTCCACAGTTAAAAGAGACGAGGATGACATTTGAACTAATCTGACATCCCCATTTACACATTGCATCGCCTAGTTTTACATGAGATGCAACACAATCCAGCGTTGCACTTGAAAAGGTTTGGGACGAAACTTCCATGACTCAAAATTTAGTTACTGACCATGAAAATAGCTATTTTAATCCAGAAGCAATCCTAGTATGAGGATGATGGTATAATTATTAATATAAAAAGTTATATTCATGTAAATCAACTTTTTTTTGAATATTTAAACTTGTTTTTATAAAGTTTTATGCATTTGAGTACAATACTTCAAACTGTTTTCACTTAACGTCTGTGATTTGGTGCCAAATTTAAAACGTACTTCTTTAGACAGAAAAATCCCAATATAAGGTAAGTTCGTATTATTTTAACATATATAGCTATTTATTGAACCGTGTTTCTAAATATTTAAAAAATAAGGCATTTCTCTCTAATTTACGTTGTAAATTTGAATACCAGGTAAGTAATATATGGTCTAGAAACAAAACATGGAACGTATTTTAAGTAGGAGAAAATGGGTTGATTCAAAGGTAGGTACGTAATATAATAAAACGTACTGCTCCTTCTGAGATAGTTTATTTTAATGCATTTAGAGCAGCGTTTCTCTAACTGTGGAGCACGCCTCCTTAGGGGGCGTGATAACCCTAATTGGGGGACACGAGCGTATCGAAAAGTCGAAAAATAAAAAATTATTTGAAAATATTGATTTACAGCAATGAAGTAAAACGAAATACATTCTGACATAATAAAACGTAAATACGCGTTTAACATTGATATTTATTTTTTATTTTATAAATGCCACACACTACAAAGTAGCAGAACGGCGCCATTAGCGCAATGGCTTCCGGCAGTATTTTTTCGACAGTTGAATTAAGACTAATTATTGCAGGCACACAACCAAATGTTCACCGGTGATAGGCTGACCAGAATCACGCAAAGTACAGTCAGGTGAAACGGCGATATCATCTCTGTGGAGATGAGATCACGGACAGTCAAGTCCTGTCAAAAGTCTAAAATGAACTACAGTAGTTTTTCTAGGAGCCCCACAAGATTGATTGATTGATTGAATATTAACGTCGCACTGTTCAGCTGCATGAGGGCTTTTGGCGACGGACCACGTAATTTTGAACCATGGTCAAGTGACGTGGACGACACCTGAGTTGGCACCCTCTCCTAACTACCACACCACAACGGGAGTGACGTTTCAGCTTCCGATAGATTTAACGTGCATCGCTGCCCGCTAATGGTAAGCCCTTTAGTGGTACTCAGACTCGAACTTCCGTGACAAAGGCAAGCCACGGTCCGCCTATATGCCACCTGGCTACCGCGGCCACCTAGGAGCCCCACCAAAAACTGCTCACATTAATATAATATACCTATAAATGTATCCGTTCTACACGATATATATGATAATTACTTTAACAGTGCTATAAGTTAAGAACAAGTTCTATAATTCCTGTAACCCCATGGGCATGTCATATATAAAATTATATTCAAAATTTAGTACTTATCTAGATAATTTGTACGGTTTATAATTAAAGCTATATTGTAGCTTTAACGTTAAAGTACATAATTATTGAATTCAATTCATTGTCATTGTATGGAGTAAGAGGGGGGAGAAGGCGATAGAAATTATAATTGAAAATAGGGTGGCAAATATTGAAAGCTTGAGAAGCACTGATTTAGAGTTTGGAAAAATTTGCAATTTAAAAACAGTGCCAAACTTTGATTTTACTCTTTAACATTAGGCATAGGCATTCTGGTTTTTTCAGAACTGCGAAGGAAATTTGTATATGGCTCTATATTACTTTAAATAAAATCTTTACATTTTTTAAAAAATTATATACATGGTTTTAATGTTATATACATATTTTGGCGAAGAAGCTTTCTTGTTATCGAAAACTAAAAATACATAAAAGGATTCTCATTTGATTATACAGAATTACAGAGTGAAGGAAGTAAAAACGAGGAAGTAGCAAGGTGCAAGAGCGGAAAGAGTTAGAATACCTTATGAGTGCTGGGTTACGATAACATTGGAATGGTATGGGTTTCCTTATTTTCCCAAAATTTATATATATCTGTTTACATGGCGTCATGCTTAGATCCCAAATTGACTGGCATTATTTACTTTTTGTTAATAGAAGCTACACGAAGGCTTTTGGTGACAGACCTCGTAATTTTCAACCATAGTCATATGACGATAATGACATGCCCGGCTACTCAAAGAATCTTTAATGGTATCGGGTATCGAATTTAGGACTTCACTGCAGACCTTGAACGTGCGCCCATGATGAATGTTACTGCGGATTCTATATCTAAAGAGATTACAGAAAAAGCTATGAAATTCTTGGATTGATTGATTGAATATTAACGTCACACTGTTCAGCTACACGAGGGCTTTTGGCGACGGACCACGTAATTTTGAACCATGGTCAAGTGACGTGGACGACACCTGAGCTTATACTCCCCTCTCCTAAGTCCAATACCACACCACACCACCGAGGACGTTTCAGCTCGACAAGATTTAACGTGCATCGCTGCCCCACACGGTGGGTCTTTAGTGGTACTGGGCTCGAACTCGTGACAAGGCATGCCGCGATCCGATACCTATACCACTCGGCTACCGCGACCGCGAAATTCTTCTTGGAAAGGTTACCGATAATAAAAAGCTTCATGGGACGATCTTTAATTCCAAATCCACAAAAATCGTTAGACAATGTAATACAATAAATAGAAAAACCACTGGCATTGCTAGTCCTGAGTGGGCCCTTTATCAAAACTCTTTGGGGACCCTCTTACGGAAAATAAAAAAAAATATCCTCTTAATAAAACTTATTTGAAAATGTCAAAATATTACACATGTTGGGGGCCCTATAACTCGGGGCCCCCGTTTCATTGATTTCGATAATACGGCGGTAGCTACGCCCCTGGGAACAACATAGAATGAAATCTTCAGGTATTTAGAAAAATTAACACATACATTGTTAAATTGGTCTATCGTTTTAACTTGGCTTAACATTACTTAAAATTAAATGGAGAGTTTGACTTTCAATGCAATTTGAGACTTTTCAACGACTAAATTTGTGATCCAATGACAAAAAGGAATATATATTTATTTTTTTACACCTCGTAATCCCAATTCCTTTTGAGCTCGATTTCTTAAACTATACTTAGAATTTTACTCAACAAAGTAATGTGCACGTCAAATTTCAAGTCAAAAGGTCTAATAGTTTAAAAAACGGAAGTTTTAATTTGTAATACCCCCCCTTCCCCTACAGTCCCGCATTGTGTGTTGATTTCCTCAAAACACTTTCTTAAATAATGCCAAATAAAAAGATGACGCCAAATTCTGTAATCGTTTCTTAAATATGAGTGTGGGAACGGTTTTCTACTATTTGTGAGCATTTGGCGACTTTGCTCATATACTCACGAACCCATCCTCAAGAAAAGAGGTTTTATCAAAAGAAAGCACTCTATATATACAGTTGAACCTCTATATTGCGAATTTTACTATATAGCCAACTTTTTTCCTGGAACCAAGAGCATTTCGCGATTTCTTTCTATAGCGAAGTGCATTTTCTATATAATGAACTTTTTCTCTTGTGATTCAATTTTTTCTCTCTCTATTTTTGAAGTATTTCTAGACATTTCAAGTTATTCTCTCTTTTAACACATTTTATGGTGGTCATAAATTTTGAACTGGTTTTATAAGGTGCCTAACTCCCCGAAAGCAGTAGAATTCTGGGCGTTTCAATCAAGAAGTGCAACCCTTAATCCTCATTGTCCAGTTCAGTAGAAACATCTTCGATATCCCCCTTGCACCCTCTGTGGAGTTGTCTCATGCCCCCGTGCCCTTGAGTAGTGTTCATTGATCAGTCGTAAAGGTAACTTCATTTTTTGTGGCTCGAAAACGTCAAAACATAAGTGCTTGAGCATGAAAGAAATTTTTTTAATTCTTCAGGAAGTGGATAAAGGCATCAAGAAACTTGCCTTGCAGTTTTCCTTTCTTTCTTTCTTTTTTTTTGATAAGTAAAATGTATAAAATAAATAAATATATTTATTTACAAAAAATGCTAATAATTACTTCATTTTAATACATAGTGTTTATGAGTTTAAAATGTGTTTTATGTTGTTTATAAAGAAAATTGAAAGATGAACCTCTATATAACGAATTTTTCATATAACGGACTTTTTGGGGGGATTTAGCGACTTCGTTATATAGAGATCCGAATGTATATCAGTGGCGGAAGGTAGAACATTTAGGGTCCCCTGCAAACTCAGATTTTGGACCCCAAGCTGAATTTTACAAAGGGTAGGTATTTGGCGGCAGTCAGGCTTTGGGCCGTCTAGAAATCTGCCCCTCCCCCCCATGTTGTGAGGGTGTACATTATGCTTCTGATATATATATATATATATATAATTCGAAAACTTTTTTTTGGTCGAACTATGCTTACAGTTCCTTTGAAACATCAGCTAAGCTTCCTACAAAACTGTAAAACGATATGATCAACAGAGTGGATTTGAATAAGTTACAAGCAAATATATATAAACAAACATTCAGACGAGCGCGCGTATACAAGATTACAACAAAAAACATTATATGCGAGCGTTTTATTTACGTATGTGAGGTTTCATGGAAAAGAAATATAGTATTTATTTTTAATATTTTTTATCGTGTATGTTGTGAGGATTTAAAGGAAAAAAATAAAAATACTTTTATGAGATTATTTTCAAGTGCTTAAATAATAAAGTTTCACTCATGCACCAAAAGGCTTTTCACTCTATACATAATAAACTTATCCATTCCTGAAAGATATTTGAACCAATCAACTTGGATTTATTTGGTTGTTATTTTAACTTTCCAATTTGTTGCAGTTTGAATCACCTTTCAGAAAATATGAGAAACGCATAACCTCAATATTAAATAAACTCTTCTAGAATTACCATTCGAATTTCTTAGCTGCTTCTCTACATTCAAATAATAATGCGTCACAGAACGTTAAAGCAACTGTGAATAAAGCGATGAAATATTTGAAGAAAGGCATTCCAACTAATCTCCGCTTCAAATATCACGAACAAAAAGAAAAATACGAAATGAGAGGCAAAAAAGATGAAATAATAAACCAGATCATTTATATCCTCGCTCTGCATATACCTGCTTATTTGCAATTCCATTCATATAGAATGCACCGATGTTGAATAAACATTTTGAAATGTAAGTTGAAAAAGAACTCTTTCTCCCTCCACATTCCAAAAGTTGGTATCATTTTTCGGCGGGAAAGAAATTGAAACCATAAAGAACTTCTGAAAGCAGCGAAACGGAAAAGAGAAATTTAGCGTCGGTAAAGAAGTTTTCTAGCCCACAATTTAAGGAATATTTCTTCTATGTTCGAATATTTATTCTATTTTTTGAGTAAATATGAGATACAGCGGAAAGAGAACAACCGTAATAGATATTTCGAGCGATTGTTATTGGTAAGAAAGAATTTATTGTTCGCAAAAAATGAACCAATCTTCTTCTGGTGGAATTGAAATATTGTAATGTTTTTTCCACGGAATGTTTCAGTAACCTAGAGGGAGAATTTGAAGTAAATTGAAAAGATGGTTTTTCTTATTTCATTCTGTTCTTTTTGAAAGTATTAGTTTAAAGGTATTCAAAGGCTTTATTCTGTGAAATTTTTTCAATGCCACTATTTCAAAGAACTTACTAATGGAAAATTTAAGCCTGCTATCTTTTTCAAATGCCTAGTAAAATTGAGAACACTTAGTAATTTTTGTTGCATTTATTTGATTCTGTATTAATGGTACAATTTTCAAAATCCTGTTTGTACTGTAACCGAATTAATGAAAGTTATTTGGACAAGAAAAAAAAAAGGCTCACAAAGATTTCATTACAATTTTCAAATAAATATTTGAAATACGCAGAGATAATGCATTCGTTGAAGTTAATTGGATTTTTCATTTATATGAAAACATGAAATATTGATCAATGTGATTAGCGATAAAATATACTTTCCAGATAACGCTTAGTATTTATCTAATCTGCATAGAATACTAAGTTGTCGTAATAAAATTCGAAAATTAAATATGTGACAAAATGCTTTTTAAAACCTTTTTCTTCAAACTGCAGAAATCTATCATGGTGTAGTGGAGTCTAATATTACGAATTTTCCTTACCCGCTATTTAATTTTAATATTTTTATTGAAAAATTATTCGAAATTAAAATAATTTAAAATAAGCAAATTCATGATTTTAGCTACGATTTGTTTTGTAATAATTCTTTAAGGTATCCGACTACGTTCGGAACCGTGATTTTAAAAAAGCGCATAAATGGATAATTTTCATATTTAGTGTCACTTAGATTAGAATACATGTATACAATTGTTTTAGGGATATTTTGACAAAAAAATTATTTAAATACAATATTTCGGCAAAAATTAACTTAGAATAAATTTTTTCCAAATTTCTCCTTTTTTGAAAATGCTTATTATAATAATATTTTGCCTGTATATAGCTCAGATCTCTGTACAGAGGCTCCAAGTGAATTTTGAAATATATAACTTAGAAGTGGGTTTTCCATATTTTAAAACAACAGAGGGGAGCAATTTTTTGAAAAAAACGCCAATAATTATTTAAATTGGTGGTAACTCTGAAAATAATGTGAATGTTTCAAAAGTTCTAGTTGAGCCTCTGTAAAGAGGTCTAAGCTATATACAGGCAAAATATTATTATAATAGGAGCATTTTTCACGAAGGAGAACATTTGGAAAACAGATTATTCTAAGTTAATTTTGCCAAAATATTATTTAAATAATTTTTGCAATGTCCAAAAAGTTTTATACATGTATTCTAATCTAAGTGAAATTAGAGACAATTATCCCTTTTGCGTTTAAAATCACGGTTCCGAACTATTGATACCTTAAAAATATTTTTAAACATAATTTAAAAAAAAAACGGAATTAGTTCTTTCACTTCTTTATAAAATATTTATAAAATTTATTTTTGCAAAGGTTTTTTGAGCTGTTTTTCTCTTTGGTTCAAAATTACTAGGTCCTTCACCAAAAGCCCTCGTGTGGCTGAATAGTGTGACGTTAATATTCACACTCGATGTGTTTCTCTTTTTCATTTTCTCTCTTTATGAAACATTGTGAATCAAAGAGAAATATTAAAATCTTCGTCAACTTGTTTTTTTCAAATTTGAGAATTTATTGTAAATCCTCTATATATTTATTACTTCCTTGGATAATATTTTTTATTAGAATGAATTTATTTTAATTGGAATTTCACGAGAAAGACTTATTTTACTGTTCGCTCCAGAGGGGAAATTCTCAACTGGCCCCCGGATTAATTTCCCCAATAAAAAGTGTTTAAAAAGAACTTGCACTTTGTGGATACTGGTCCAAAAGACATTTACGGTTGGCAGGCTGATAACCTTGCCGGGAGGCCCCAAATTCCTCTCAACTTTCCCAAAAGCATTACCCCCCTTTCTGATGCGTGAAAGCCAGACATCACCTCCCATCCAGTTCAGAAGCACTTCATTCCAGATCTTAATTGTAATCCTGTAATTTCAACCACCATAGCCAGACTAAGTACAAAACACTTTAAAGGGATGAAAATATCCCCTGATGGCCAAAGTTATAATACAGTGGGTGATCGGTTAACGAACATAATCCGTTCCCAAAACTATGTTGCTATCCGTGTTCGTTAACCGATCATGATTCACCCTTCTATGTGAAAACGTTAATTTGTTCTGGAACCCTAAAAAAAAAAATCAAAACCGAAACTGATGGTCAATGTTTTATGAATATTCTTTTGGGAAATTTTTTTTTTTCAATAGAACTTTGAAGTTTAATAGGTAGCAACATAATTCAGGAGAAAATGAAAAACGATTTTTAGTCCGTTTCTCATATTTCACGTATTTTAACGGCCGGTACCCCACACATCGGCACCTTATATTTTATAGTCTGCACTGTTTGAAAAATTAAGAATTTGCTTAATTTATTTGCCATTCAGCAAATCCACCCCCAATAACTTATCAGCTGTCAGAAAAAATATTGATATTTATATTGAAATTCAAGTATTCAAGTGTGTATTGATTTTAGTCATAATAATAATTTATTGAATGACCTTTAAATTCATTGTTAATTCAAGTTTCATTTAGTAATTATCAGTACTAAGCATGCTTTAAACATTTCTCCTTTCAGTGATCTTATTTTGTATGCAAAATGATAACAAATGTTTAATATTAATTATTTTTCAGAGCCAAGAAGTGTTGGTTAGAATTCGTTTTGTTCATTATCCGAATATGTGTTCGTTGTTCAAACACAAAAAATCTTTCTTGAAAGTGTTCGTTATCCGAATATGTGTTCGTTATCCGAACACAAAAATCTTTCATGAAAGTGTTCGTTAACCGATCACCCACTGTACTTATCATGACTGTCCCGACATTTAACTTTCTCTGAACCACATATTTTTAATTGTCCTTCTATACTGGCTAAACTCCACAACATAGATCTAAACTCCACGGTAGGGATGACGATTTGAGATCGATTAATAGAAAAATCGATTTCTTGGGCCAAAAGGAATCGATATTTTAAATCGATATGTAGCACTAAATCGATTCAGTGAATCGATATTTCATCCTAGAAAATCGACATTCAATTTTTTCTGTTTTGGTAAAAAACATAAAATTATTTACAATCAGTTGAATATGTGTGTGTGTTATCTCTGAAACCATATTATTACGGTGTTGGCGGTTAAAGGGTTAATTACTCAAAAACTCGCGAGGTGCCTGTGAGCTTAGTTTCCTTCGCCTCTCTTTAGTAAATAATAAAAAAAGGTTACATTTGTAATCTTTGACTTTTTGTACTTGTTGATATTGCGTCATTTGTTTATGCCTTGATTGACTGTCGTAAAATACTGTGATTAGCGAAATAAATATTTATTTTTATGTAGTGTTTTTTTACGGAATAATAAGTAATTGAGTAAATCGCTTATTTTTTACATTGATCCCCTTTATTTTTGAGTTTGTTTTTGGGAAATTTTATTTTTTAAAAATCAAAAACCATTGTATGTAAGTCA
The DNA here is from genome assembly GCA_019973955.1 of Trichonephila inaurata madagascariensis. Taxonomy (NCBI): domain Eukaryota; kingdom Metazoa; phylum Arthropoda; class Arachnida; order Araneae; family Nephilidae; genus Trichonephila; species Trichonephila inaurata. The sequence goes on from BMAV01013979.1 coordinate 12,870, forward strand.
TTTAAATTAGTTTACATACGAATAATTACTAATGGCATTGAAACATTTTGTAGGAATTCTTAATTGAAAAAAAGTGTTCATATTTTATTTACTTTATGTCTATTCATCTTTAAAATCAGTGCTTATCAAATTTTTCTATACTTGGGACCCAATTTTTTTAATCATTTAATTTTCCCTCGCCCCCCCTCCATACAATCGATGTTTTAATTCAACAATAATATACATTGACGTAAAGCACAATACGACTTAAACCCATAAACCGTACAAATTATCAAAATAAGTTTAAAATTTTTCATATAATTTTAAACATTTTTCCCTAGGGTCACTGGTTTAATTTAAAATTTTTTCTTTTTAAATTAAACACTGTTAAATTTTAAATTTTGAAACATATTGTGTCAGTACTGATACATTTATAAGTGTTTTTTATATCAGTGTAAAAACTGTAAATTTTGATTCAGAATGTTTTTTTTTGTTTTGCTTCCTTTCAGTAAATTATTAATTTCTTAAAAAATAATCTTTTGTTTTCGATTTTTCAATATACTCCACCCTCCTTGTAGGGTTATCCCCCCGTCCCCTTAGGGCGCCCCCAGTTTGAGAAACACTGATATAATCTCAAATTGTTTATTTTGCTTACATACAAAATAGTAAAGCTTCCGTAATCTTTCTAAAATTCAACTGTCGATTTTACTCCAATTTTATTTTAATCAAGTAAAATCAGCTTACATGTTCGTATTATAGTTTATGTACATTAATTTTTTATGCATAAAATGTTAAACTATTCTCTTAAACTAATTAATGTATTTGTCAAATACATTTAGAAAATAAATGTCTTCTTTTTTTTATACCTGATACTTTGATATGGCTATAAAAATAATTGTAATTGTCGAATTGCCTGAACTAAAAAATTCCCCGATTTTACTGATAAGAGATCGTTTATTATGGTATCTTTCTTGTTTTTCATAAAATGGATTTATATTTACGTTGTAAATGTAGACTTGGAAAAAAAATCGATTTTTTAGAAATCGATCTTACAGAACTCGATTTTTTTGTGAATCGATTCATCAGGTTACGATTCGAATCGATTTAAAAATCGATCTTTTTCGGAAAGAATCGCCATCCCTACCCCACAGATCATTGACTGCTTAATTCGTCAAAGGTCGTCGACATAGCAAGGGCCGTTTTGGGCGGCTCCATTTGATTTCACTGCATGCACAAGACAACAACAACAACAACGAAAAACTATCTTATCACAGAAAGGATTATGCAGAGTTATACTCCGAAAACAAGGTTATCACAACCCCATTTAAAAATTAATGTTTACAATTTTAAACATTAAAAGAAAGGCCCTGAAATTCATTCTAAGATGCGTAAAGAGCCTCTGTAGGATTGCATGACTTGTAATAAAACGCATTACTTTAAATGCCTTAAATTATTTTACACTGCTGGCCACCGTAAATGCAACACCAAGAAAGACAAGAAATAGCACAACAAAATTTATTTGTAGATAACATGATGACTAAGTATCAAATGATTAAATTTGCAGACTTCTGTGAAGTGTGGTTCCTGCCAGAATCAGTAGCCAGAGTAGCCTCCATTGTTGGAGATCACCGCTGCCACACTCCTCGGCATTGATTCAAAGAGACTTTGGGGTACAGCAGACCAAGCAGCTTCCACACGTTGCCAAAGTTGATCTGGTGTGGCAGCTGGGGGTGTAATCTGGATCAATAGTTGAGCAACCATGGACCACATATTTTCTATCGGCGAAAGATCAGGAGATAAAGCCGGCCAGGGAAGCCATTCAATCTGGTGATTGACGAAGAACCTTTGAACAATGCGCGCCACGTATGGTCGTGCATTACCCCGGTTAAATATGGCGTGGCAAAGCCCTGAAGGTAAGGAAGGACATGGCCCAACATCCGGAGATGTAGCGCTGACTTTTTTAAAGTACCAGTAATGTTTTACTAGAGGAGTGCGGGGTGATACCCAATACCACCCATACCATAATACTCGGTGCAGGGGACCATGTGGCGGTGCATAACGCGGCTGTTCAAAATCTCTCCACGGTATCTCAGACTCGACTCCGACCATCGTGGTGGCAGACAGATGCGTGACTCGTCAGTAAAGACAACTTCATTCCAATTCGCCGCCCAAATCCTTCTTTCATCGCACCATTTAGTGGAGGGCGTTCTGTGGTTCTGTGTCAAGGGTAGACTAAGCAATGGACGTCTTGCGGACGAACCACTCTGCTGTAAACGGCGTCGAATGGTACGCGCAGACACTGAATGATGAGTTACAGACTCATGTCTTTTTATGGTTCGTGAATGACTGAGCAATCCGTCTTTCCATGCGCACAATTTTCCTGTCCTCCGGAAAAGGTGCCTGAGGTGGATGCATCGCCACGTCGGTCCGTCTTACCCTCCTGCATCCAACGGTCTCATATCCGCATTACCTTGTTTGGTTTTGTCAACACGACTCCGATTTCCCGAAAGATAATCCCCAATCTCGGAGGCCACTATCCCCTTCCCCCTGCCAACTCGGATACTTGATCAAAAGCGATCGCTGTTTCTGAGACATAACTGATCGTTTTGAAAAACCACAGAAAACACAATTGCCGAACTTGAAATCGTGAAATCTCAAGCTTTAAATAACGCTTTGAGGGTGGCGTCACGAGCCCCGTGATTTGTTCCTGAAATTCTAATTATTTGCATATCTACCTCCGCTAATGCATGTTGCAATTTTCATGTTATTTGCATGCTTCCTTCAGAGTGTTGCATTTACGGTGGCCAGCAGTGTATAATCCCCAAATTAAGTCTCCTGATAATATTGAATGTTAATCGAATCTCAAAAAAGATCTTTGTGTCCAGACCATATGGTACTCGAAAAAGAGGAAGACCGATACGCAGGTGGATGGATTCCCCAGAGAAAGATCTAAAAACTTTTAAAGTCAGAAATTGGAAACGAGAAGCCAAGAACAGGATTGTCTGGAATGGAATTCTAAGGAAGGTCAAATCCCACCCTGGCGTGACGTTTACGCGTCCACATCTGAAAAATCGACTTCTTTTTGTGGATAGGATAACAGAGTTCCTATCCACACGTACACCCCTAAATATTGAAGTGATCTTTGATCTGACATCACCCCGATGGCCGTGAGAAACCCACCGGCTGGGTTCCACCCTTGCGAGCCGGAAACTCTGAGTGGAATTCGTGGTGTCAGAAAGAAACCGCCCATATCCCAAGAACATGAAGTGGAGTGGAAGTCAGTTGGAAAACACCAAAGAGAGAACGATCGTGTGGCTTCCTCCCTCACAAATACCATATTCTGAACTCTAACGAAATAACCAATATTTTGAATAACTTCAATGTAAATGTATATACTGTAATTAATAGCTGTGACGAAAATAAACCAATTATTTAATTTCGTAATTCTCACGCTACCATTAATTTTCTGAAAAATCTCACTGGGCTGTCATGCCATTGAGGAAGGAGGAACAAAATAAGTCGTGTTTTATATCTTTTCCGAATAGATCGAGAAAGAAAATGATGAATATTTCGGCACAAATAACATCAGCTAAGTAATTTTCGACAGTGGCGCCCCCGGGGGGCCCCTGGGGTTCCCCAACCCCTCCCAAAACCCTTGATTTTTCCCGATTGATTATAATTCTAATATATAGTAAAAAAAAATTTAAAAAAATTTTTTTGTTATTAATGATTAATTTTATTAATTAATCTATATTTATTCAAAAATTAGTTTTACTGTTTTCCCCGAAATCATAAAATCAAAAGGAGCATGATACAATAATGGTGGACTTTCGACCCTGGACACCCCCCTTGAAAAATTCCTGTGTGCACTACTGTGTACAGAAATAATATTTATTCTTAAATTTGTTTGATGACATGAACAATTTAGTCTTCAGTTATGGTTTCATGATCCTTCTCGAGGAAAATATTCACTCATTCCTAGCAATTAAGAGAAAACCAGTTAAAACTTCGGTGACAAGAGAGAAGTTGAAATAAATCATAAACTTCGGCAGTCTCTTTCAGAAGTTTCGACGAGTTAGCTGTCGCACTTACTGTCAGTTTAGCAAATAATAAATAACGTGCTTAGCGGTTCTCTGTGCGATTTTAATTTATTTAGTTAAGTCACTCTAATAATGCACTAAAACTTTGAAATCCATTTCTGGCAATACATTTTTTAGTTTCGATCGACTTTGTTGTGACAACACGTGACACAACGCATAACTCTTAAGTTCGACAATATTTTAATTCTGTTTTATTTAACTAAAGTAACGTTATAATAAAGAAAAATACGGTAAAATATTAATAGACTAAGTTAAAATTCAACCTAAAATTCTAATCATGAGGAACAATAGAATTCGTGGCTAAACTACACCCTTCGTCCCGCATCTCGAGGGGGGGATTCTGGGGGCCCCCAAACGATTTTTGGTTTTATCATCCTTTGTAAGATCCGGCTTGGGGATCAAAGCCTCACTTTTCAGGGAAGAGGGGTGTGTAATAATTTCTCATTTATTTTCTAAACTATTGCTTAAATCAATCAATACAAACATAATTATCTTGATTAAAACAGTTATCTTGATTAAACACAAATTATCTTGATTGAACACAAATTATCTTGATTGAACACACACAAATTATCTTGATTAAACACAAATTATCTTGAATAAACACAAATTATCTTGAATAAACACAATTATCTAATAAACATAGCACTCCGTGTTAAAACAGTCCCAAGAGACTATTTCTTCTTATTACGCCAGACCACGCCTTGTGCGTTGATCTCTCAACGAAGGAATTCAATATCCTTCACCCCAAAGCAGTTCAGAGCCTCGCGCTTCCAAAACAAAGGACTTTATTTTTCTGACGGCCTCGCTTGCGGTCAAAAACCCTTCTCCCTTCAAAACACAGCAACCCCTCCAAAACCGCACTGATTCGTGCCAACACTCAATAATCCACCGCCAATAGTAGTCCAAATACTACGGGGGAATATTCCTTACGCCACTGATCAAAACCCCTTTGGGGGGGTGCGGGGAAAAAGGGAGGTGCTTCATTTCCCCGACGGGAATAACATCTCGGGGTATATAGTCTCCTGATTTTCATATTGCCTTATTTTATATTTCAGGGCAGGGGTCGGCAACTTTAGAGCTGTGGTGTGCCAAGACAATGTACTAATATGAGATTCAGTCCCATAGTAGGAGGTATTTGAAACATAGTATTTGGTAATGCACGCAGAGGGAATAGAGGACAAGAATACAGATTTTTTAGTTTTATTATATTTTGATTGTGCATCATTTAAAAATATTTATTAACATAAAATATAATTATTCCTTCAACATACAAATTAAAATTCTTCATATATTATGTATTTTTTAAGAATATTTATTAAAATAAGAAATAAAGATTCAGTCCTAGGAGAGCCCACACCCTTGGCGTGAATTATATTGGTTGGCAATAATTGCACCATCTTGGTAACCCTATTTTGATACACTAGATATGGTAAATCAACTATTTCTGGAATTTTCTTATTTTGTCGGCGGGCATTTCGAATTTCATTTTTTTGTTGGGCACCGGGTGGGGAATACGGCTGCGTGTGTGAAGGAATATACCTTAGAAATTTTTACTTTGTTGAATGTGAAATGTAAGAAAAAATTGATTTAATAGTGTAGGAAGGAAGGATTGATTGCTTAGAGTTATATGAATGTTCTAAATGATCAGCATGACGTAACATGGTCGGCAATAAAACGTTTTCTTCGAAAGCGTACCAGCCTCGCAGAATATATATGGCGGCGCTCACACAATCATTCGCTTAGCGATGAGACCTTCAAGGCTTTTTTAAAATCTGTTGTTACGCTATACCCTCTACTCGGGAAAAAATCAGCATTCAGAAAACAAGTGTTGCTTTTATATTTTTTATCTTAAATGTTAAATTTCTGTTTTGCTTACATATGTTTTCCTTACGCATTCACCTTATCTCACTATATTCACTTGCCGCCATTGCCGGTTTCGCTTGGCGTCATCTCGATCGGGCTTGACGCTTTTTTCGGTTTGTCGCCAAGGATGTGGGCTCTCCGGGTTTTACCGGAAATAACAACAAAAAATAAGTACTTTTAAAAATACATTTAAAAGAAAAAATTTAAAAATTTTTTAAAGGGGAAACCTTGTCCCTGTTTTTAACCCAATTTTTCCGAAAAATTTAGGGATATAATTTGTGGCTTTCAATTTGCTGCATGATTCTGAACGTTCAGCTGTTAAATAACTTCTTTGTGGACTCAAAATGTGTTTCACATGAGAAATATTGCGTTAAATTTTTTAATGTAAAACCAAAAAAGCGTTTTTTTAAAAAATTTAAAATTTCCCCTCCTTAAATTGGCTTAAATTTGGGAAACAGCTGTCGATTTGTTGAAAAAGGGTTTATCTTCCAGATTTTTTTTAAATTAAGGTATCCAAAGTTCGGAAACCCGTGTTTTTAAAAAAGCGCAAAATGGAAAATTTTTTCATAAATGGGGGTGTCGTTTCCCGTTTTAGAACACATAGATAAAATTTTTTTTGGGACATTTTGCCCAAAAAAGTTTTTTAAAAATACAATTTTTTTCTGCAAAAAAAAACTTAGAATGCCCTTTTTTTCAAAATGTTCTCCTTTTTGTAAAAAAAGGCTTCTATTATAAAATATTTTGCCTGTATGTATCTCTACCTTTTACAGAGGTTTAAAAGTATGTTTTTTAAAAAGTTAAATTATTTTAAAGAGTTTTCCCCCATTGAAAAAAAGTGTGTGATCCCGTTTTTTTTTTTTAAAATTTCCCCCCTCTGTTGCAAAAAAAATTGGATAAACTTCCTTATTTATATATTTAAAAAAATTCTGGGTTGAGCCTCTTTACAGGGGTTGATTTATATACAGGAAAAAATATTATTATAAATCAAGCTTTTTTCACAAAAGGAAATTTTTTTGGCGGGGTCTTTTTTATGTTCATTTTTGTCAAAATATTGTACTTAAATAATTTTTTATTGTAATGTTATTTTTAAAACAATTTTTATAAAATTTTTCAATCTAGGTAAAATTAAATATCGCATTACCCCATTTATCCCGCTTTTACAAAATCAGGGTTTTCCGAACGTAGCCAACCCTTTTTTTTCTTTCAATAATTTAAAGACCTTTTCGCAATGTATTGAATATTTAAAGCTAAAAATGAGTCACATTTAAACAGCGGATGTTTTTTAAAAATAAATCACACAAAACTACATTCAAGGAAATATAATCGCTTTGAATTCTTGTGAATTGTGTTGTCGAACTTGTAAAAACAAAAAATTTTGAAAAATTCTTTTATAAATAAATTTATTTTCTTATATACAGGACACAAAAAGTAAAACTTGAAACTTTATTTTCCCTCAAATACTTTCTAGCTTCGAGACATACTTTCAATGATGCTAATATTCTACATTCAGAAAGTCCATTATATAAATTTTTCCCAAAAAAATTTTTAAATAAAATATTTCATGGAAATTCATTTGGAATTTTTTCGGGAGGGGTTTTATTTTTTTTTTCCTCAGTTCGTTTTTCTTGTGGTGTTTACAAAATCCAAGCTTACTTCATAAATTTGAAATTTCTTCTTCAGAATTTTTTAAAAGTCTGATTTTAAAATTACGAAAAAAGACTTATGAATAAAATAATTTTTTCAGTTAAAAAAATTTTTTAAATTTAGTAGATTTTTTTACTTTTAAAATTTTTAAATTTTTTAAAAAGGTCAATTATTGAAGAATTACAAGCAGCAGAGTTTATGTACAATATAAATCATTCATTCTTCAGAATTCTACGTTATAGCTCTCTAGACAAACTGGTTTATTTTGAGCAATAAAATTTATAAAATGTATTATATTGTTCTGTTAAATTTTTTTGGATATAAATATTTCATAAAAAGGAAATTTTAAATTTTAAAATTCTTGAAGGAAAAAAGGTTCGTTTTTGGGGCCTTCCGTTCCGAACGCGGAGCAACCAATCACGCCAAAACGATTGTTTTTCGCCGGGGATGTTGGGTAAGGCCATATAGATATCACACCCCCCATACCCCCCCGCCCGGTTTTTGGGGGAATGGGGGAACAAACGATTTCCATATTCGTGGCGAGCATGTAAACAGTTGCGTCACTTGGTGGGGTTTCGTCATTCGGGGGGGGAGACGGCTTTTGGGGAAAGCGTCATGTACGTGACGGTTTGGTTGCTCATTTGTGTGAGGGGGGGGGTTTGGGGGAAGTAAAAGGTTTTTTTTGCGGGCAATGTTTGACGGTTAGGTTGCTTTTGCGGGTGGATAGATGGCGCCCCGACTTCCGGGGGTGAAAAGGGGTTTTGGTTCCTTTTTCCGGGCCCGGGGGCCCCCAAGAAGGAAAAAGGGGTTCCCTTCTTAAATTTTCCGTTCCAACCCAAACCCAGAAACCCCCAAACCCGCCAAAAAGACGCCCTTTTACGTGATGTTGGTTTTCTGGGTTTATATAGATATCCAAAACCGCCACATTCTCAATGCACCAAAATTTTTTCTAATCTTTTTTTATCGGGGGTTAAAAGGGGTTCAGGGGGAAACAGGACTCGAAAAAAGTGATTTTGTCTTTACACGTTTGTTGCTCTACAAACTAGCTACCTTGGTCCTCAAAACATTTTTTTGTTCATTCGAAACTTGTCGAATATTGAGACACTTCATTCTAAGACAAGAGTCTGAATTTTAAGCTGTGATACCATCATCTTTACTCGAATAACGAGATCCGATAATAAAGACAAAATACACTAAAGTGCCACTGAATTAGGGAAACCAAGGGCTATTCAAATTGTGTAGCAAAGTGCATCATTTACGCTGTGGTAACTGCATATGCAGTACATACTGTGGTTGTTCTTAATTTAGTTGATGGAATTTAAAATATGAATAAACCGCCGATTTAGACGCCTTCGTTGCAAACAAATCGTAGGTGCGCGACAATGGGCCCTTCAATTTCCGGGGAAAACGTCGGACAGGTAGAAATTTTTAAGGTCGGCAGTGTCAAGAAGTTCCGAAGAATGGTAGACAAAACGATAGCAATCGTACAGCCGAAACGAATATGCAATGTTGAAAAAATTTTGGGGGGGTTTCCGGGAGCCGTCGATTTTACAAGATACTATTACCAATGCTCGGGATCCCCGGGGGTTGCATATCTTCCTAAAAAAAGCACGGAAATGGAGTGGAACTGGGAAAAGAAATAGCATGGGTGATAAGTCTCGATTCTGACCCCCCCTTTAAAGCCGACGGGAGGCTTGAGGATACGGCGTCCGGGCATAAACCGGATTTCCTATTTGGAACCTTTTAAAAAACATGGTACCAATCATGGTGTGGGGTGTTTTTGGGGGCACTATTTTTCGATCTTTTTTGCATTTTCCAACCCCCCCTCAATGAAATTCCAACGTAGAGTTAGTTAGTACGGGAGAGTTAGTATTTGTCTCACGGTAAAAGAGTTTTTTCCCGCGAAACCCGTACCCCCTCACAGGTCCCGGTTTTACTTGTTGGGTTGGGTAAGCATTCCTCCGGGAAATTTTTTGTCACAAATTAGTCACCTTAAAAACCCGGACCAAATCCTTTTGGAAAATTTTGTGGGGTGTTTTTAACAAAGGGTTTTAAAAACCAATCACAAACCAGCCCCAATGAACCCTTTCTGAATGATGGACAAAATTTGGGGCCCAAAATTTGGCAAGATTCCCCATGGAACGTTTCCAGAAACTTGTTGAATCTATGCCCCGTTGTGTTTGGGAAACCCCTTGTTTTAAAACCAGAGGACCCCACTGTTTCTAGGTAGGTATCCCCCAATTCAGTAGCACTTCAGTGTATTTGAGGAAAGGAAAAAAAAGGTTGGGGATTTTTAAAACCTACGCAAAAGGTATTTACGGGAAAAACCTGCTATTTTAAACCTCCGTCAAGTGACGAGAACGACACCTGAGCTAAACCCCCTATCATTACCTTCAACCTTGGGGAGGACTTTGGGGTCTCGAAAATTTTAAAGGGAACGTTTATCTACATGGCGGGTCATCAATGGCAATAGAACGCGAACCTGAGTTTCGGCAACGCGGGCCACGAGTTCGTGACCATGACCCCAAGGTTACCACAGCTACTATTGTAATGGTATGGCATATACAGGGTGGTCCCGAATTCATGGTACAAACTTTAAGGGCAAGTACAGATCATTGTAACAATGATTTATTGTATAGGAATGTATGGGCGCAAGTGACACGGTGAGCCACAAATACAAAAAAAAGTGACGAAAGGAAAGACAAAGTGTTTATTGAAAGCGTCGTTGACAATTGTAATGTTTTCAATAATTATTAATAACTGGTAAGCATGCGAGCTATGTAGTCCAGCTGCAGCGCTCGTTGCTGTACCACCCACTGACAATTGGAGAAGATAGTCTTCCGGATTCAAAGCCAGTACTTACAGAAAATTGGAGATGTGCAAGCGATTTTCGTTTAACATTCGACAAACTGTCTGATGACTCACACTTACGTGAGGAGCAACAGCTCTTGTACTTGACTCTGATCTGTCAGCCACAACGTTCAAGAGGCTTTCTTCCAGGCTTGGATTGAGTACAGGTCTTTGTCGACCAACATCGTGTCTGGTGACGTGGAACGAGAGTGTTTTACGAAATTTTGACGATGTAACCACTAAAAAATTCTGTGATCCGACATTCGTCGATCGGGAAACTGCGCGTGATACATTCGTAGAGGAGCTCTGTCATTACCATTGGCAAAGCCGTCCATGTAACACATATCTGCATTTTCGGCATACGTAAAGTCTCTCATGGTCAAAACAGTTGTGAATGGCGCTTTCCCCTTCTGAGATGCATTATGCTGAACGGTGGCTAGACATTTACTACCTGCTAACGGCAACACAAACAACCGATAACTTCATTTCTCATTTCTTTTATTTCCCCTGTTTACGCCTCACCACGTTACTTGCACCCATACATTCCTATACAATAAATTATTATTACACAAAGTGCCGTATCTACCCTTAAAGTTTGCACCATAAATTCGGGACCACCCTGTATGTGGATAGTGGGCTGAAAGTTCAAGTGTGCACCTTGTCATCTGATTCTGTTCCAGAATTTCGAGACGCTGGAATATTTTCCGTTAGAGTGGAAGTTGGAGGTTTTTAAATATTTAAAAGCAAATATATAATTATACAACACAAAACATTACTCTACATTCTTTGCAACCAACCAGCCAATCACTTTCATAACACGAGCTGTTTTATACACGAAAGAGCCAAAACACATCATTAACACTTACTCAATACCACGTTACACCACTTTTTCCTTGAAAAACAGCTGCAATTGGACTTGGCATGGATGCTCCAAGTTCTTGATAGATGACTGGAGAAAGGTTGTACAATGTCTAAGCAGTGGTTGCATCAAAGGCGAGATATTCCGATACAAAGATACTTGATCTCTGAGCTGTCTTTTAATAAAAATCCAAAGGTCCCCATCAAATTAAGGTCCGCTGAGTTAGGCGACCAAGATATTAATTGGAATTCATCTTTAAGCTCCTCAAATCCTTCTAACACAATTCTAGCCTTTTGACATAGGACGTTGCCCTGCTGGAAAATCCCATTTTCAGTTGGTAAAATAGACGTTATATGAGGGTGCAACTGATTAGAAACTATGCTCAGATAGTCTGCAACTTTCACTTTTCCTTCTATCAGAACTGAGGTCCCAGACTCAACCATGGAAACGTTCTCCAAAGCATAATACCGCCAGTTGGTGTACATAGATGGAGTAGCTACTCGATTGTGGAAGTCGACGCACCCTGACACAACCATCGACATGATGAATCATAAATCATAATTCATACAACCAGGAAACTCTTCCACTTATGGTCAAGTCTCGATGCTTCTGACCCCGCTCTAGGCTTAGTTGGCAATGACGCTTTGTTAAGAGATGCCTACGAGTAAGATGTTTGCTGTGCAGCCCCACATCGAACAGAATCCGCTGAACTGCATAATCCAAAAACTTTCACTTGGACCTGCATTGTATTGGGCTGTCAACTGACCCACTGTCTGGCACCAATTTTGCTTTATTAAACGGGACAATTTCAAATGTCCTTTTCTTTGAGGATGTATGGGTATCCGACAACTAAGTGTCTGCTTCTGGTTTCATCGTCATTTATCCACTTTACATAAATACTAAAACCTGTAGATCACTAACAATTTACCTGTCATGCTGTTTCGGAAACACTCAGTGGCGTAACGTACATCCCTACATTCCGGAGGTCAGCAATTCTAGGGAGCCTAAAGCCTGACTGACTCCAAGTACGTATTTTGGTTTGGGGTCCAAATCCTTATTTTGCAGAGGTACCCTAATATTTTCCGTTACGCCACTGGAGACACTCGTTCTAAGTCTTCAGGCCATTACAATCTGCCTTCTTTCAAATTCACTTAGACCAGCCGCCTTTCCCCTCACTCGCAAAAATAAGTCCAAAAATTATAGCTGGCCTTCTCCAGGAACAGTTAAATATCATTCTCTCTTCAATCACCTGGCTTCCACGTCATCCAGACGAGTTCATTGAAAAATGTCAAAAATCATAATGTTTTGGCTCGATGGTGTCGGTGTGAAGGGAGGAAGATTCGATCTGGGTACCTTCCGTTCCGAACGCGAGTACTTTAACGATCACAACAAAACGGTCGTCCTCGCGAGATGGTTAGTACTGGTTAATATAGATATCACACGCAATCCAGCTGGCTTCTCAGGGATGCGAGCGGCGATCACTAGACAGGCCCATGCCAAGAGAGAAGGAACGGACGGAGAATAGAGACGACGCAAAATACTTAAGAACTATAGCTATTAGGCAACAACGCGCGGTTAAATGCTTTACTAATAATTGTTTTGTACCCATTTTATTTTTTAAAGTTAAAAATAAACTGTTTTATCTGTTAGCTCTTAAGCCGCATTCACATAAGCTACAAGACGTGAGTGTAAGCGTCAACCAATCAGAGTCTTCCTCTCGCCCGAGAAGAAGTCTCTGATTGGCTAGACGCTTAACACTCGACGTTTGTACGCCTTGTTGTGAATGAGCCTTTAGTAATTGCTAGTTCACGAACCCAAATCAACATAACATAAATTTCATTCAGTTTTTGTTTCATTGATTTTTGTTAAATACATGCGTCTATACATACATATCCTTGCAAATAAAATGTATCCTCGTAAACTTCCTTTTGTTGAGTATGTTTTTTTTCGCTATCCTTTAACACGAAAAAATATTTCAGTCCCTTCAATTTCGTGTTAACGATTTTCACTGTAGCACAAGTCATTATGCTTCAATAATTGTCTTCCTCCAATTTAATATCAAGCTGGATTATTCCTATATAAATCATCATTGAAAATAACAATCGCGTTAAAACTCACAATGGAAATACAATGATGGCAATCATTAAACACACGAACATAATTATATTCACATTTGAGGCTAATTTAACACAAATATTCCAATGTTCTTAGGCGAAAGATCATTATAAGTACTAAGCCACTTGAGTTCGGGCTTCAAATAGCAATTGAAGCATCTTCAGTTGTTCTGCAGGCTCACTAATGACAGAGATTGGAATAGAGTAGTAAATCCCCTCCAGTAATCAACAACCGCGTAAGAGAGAATTTCCACTCATTAAAATATTGTAATACTTTTGGGTTGCTTCGGATTTTCTAATCTTCGTTGGAATTCTTCTTAGTTTTGCAGGAAATAATTATTTCGAGTTACTCAACAAGCCATTAAGAGGAAAGAATTCTAGAATTGATTTCTAATTAGAAGCGATTCATGGAAGCAGGAGAAGCATTGAGGTAATAAGGTTTCTTATAAGGAAATTTAAATATAAATGAAAATTATCACTTTCTTATGAATATTCGTTTTTAATTTTTTGAAAATATGTAGAAACAAAATAAAGAGTAAGTTGCAGGTAATTTTAGTGGTAGATTATCATGCTAAATTAAATAAGAATTGTTTTTAAGAATACAATATATACCGCATACCGTACTGGTATTGTATTCCGTATTACGCTCCGCACCGTAATTCCGTATAATCTGGTGCATTACACCCTTTTTCCTCACTTACTATTAAGTTCACACTCTCCTATATATAATTGATATATCTTGTTCGCGAATTTTCAGTCGTTAATAAAATACTTTCTATTCATCCCACTCAAGTTCAAATACAATTTTTTAAACTCCTAATTGGATTACACTTTATGTTAATGCAATTTTTTAAATTTTTATTCATTTATTAAGAAAAATTAATTTTAGTTTTAAAAGGGTAAAATTAAATTCTTTTTAGATTCTTTTTTTTTATTCTGAGTTCTAGTCTGAGTCAAAGAGGGAACAAAATGGAAAATAAAACATGTGAAAGAAAAATTGTGTGTGTGTATGAAGAATAGTGATTCTGTCATTTGAACATACATATTTTTATAAATTGTAATTATTTAATAAAAAGTAACTAAAATAAAATTTTCTTTGTTGACATAAGAATGAATTGACGTAATTTTTTTTCTTATATTACTTGTTAAACAAAAAATAAGATCAAAAACTACGGTTCCGCATTATACAATGAACACTAAAAATACTTTAAAAAATAAAAAAATGAGCATATGAAAATTTAGATTTCTACATACACATTAGGCCACTTTTTATAAAAAGTTTTTTCATTTTCTAACATTCACATATTCCGTTGTCATTTTAAATTTGTTTTGAATGGTTCATTAATACACATTTGAAGGATAAACTAATGGCGTTCATCCGTCTGGAATAAATGCGATGTCTATGTTGTGCTCTGATGGCAATTTCTTCGTATTATCCGTCAGGGGGGATCTGAACATGTCCCGAATTAAAAATAGTTTATTTTTTGACGTTTGAGAATATTAATGGTAGCGTGATAGTTATGAAATGAAATAATTGGTTTATTTGTGGCACAGCTATTCTAATTACAGTACCGTAAAATCCGGCGTATAACGCACACTTTGAACACAAAAAATAAGATCGAAATTTACGGGTGCGTTTTATACGCCGGGTATAAAAATTAGAGCTTTAAAAAAAGGATGAGTGCATAAAATTGATTTCAATGTGTATCGAAATACAGTTTATTTAAGAGAAATGAGACATACTAACAAGTTGTGGTTCTAGAAGTGTACTATTTTTTCAAAAGCCAGGGGATAATACACCGATAAAAACTTCAAAGCATAAAGAGTATCACATACCTAGATTTCAAATTTCTTCGTAAAAAAGGGGGTACGCGTTTTACGGCAAATATACCTCAAAACTAAAAAAAATGCACTACAAAAGTATAGGTGAGCGTTATACGCCGGATTTTACGGTATATACATTTTCCTCGAAATTATTCATATGACTGATTGTTATTAGTTCAGAATTTTATTTGTGAGAGAGGAGCAACACCACCGTTCTCTTTGGTGTTTTCAAAAGACTCTTCTGCCCTCTCCGGGATGGAGCAGTCGCTCTTTTATCCTCGAATTACACTTTCAGCTCGTGGTTGGAGTGTTTTTTTCCCCTTATGGCCATGGGTTGCAGGGGCGATGTTAGATGACAGGACCCCACAATATTTAGGGCTGAACGTGTGCATAGGAGCGCAATTTATCGTATGCACAAAATGAAGCTGATTTTTCATCTGTGTGACGCGAAAACGTCACACTGGGTCTTTAAAACACCAGTCAAACGTTCCTTATCCACAATTTTACACCGTCTTCGTCCACCCCTCCTTTTATGCACGTAAATCAGTGTTTCTCAAACTGTGCGCCCCTAGGGGAAGTGATAACCTATGAGGGGCGCGAGCCTATTGAAAAGTCGAAACAAAAAATTATTTTAAATTTTTAGTTTACTGAAAGTAAACAAATAAATACATTCTGACAGATAAAAGTAAAATACGCATTTACATGATGTAATACACTTATAAATATATGTTACTGCGTGTACTTTATGATTAAATTTTATAATAATACTAATTTAAAGAATAAGTTTAATAATTGTAACCCCAGGGCCCTTTCCCTTATATAAAATTATATGCAAATTTAATGATCTTAATAATTTGTATTTTTTTTAATTAATCCCCAAATTTCAGATTAAAAAAGCGGGGTTCGATTCCTAATTTTCCGGTTCACATGTGGGGGCCATTTGTATGGGGGATAGATAAGGGGTTAATGAGCAAAACCTCTGAAATAAATAAATATTTCACAAACCTTCAAGGTCCTTTTTTTGCATTCCAAATGCCTTCGGAATAATTTTATGGATAGCAGTTCTGAGAAAAATCGTACTTCGGGAAAAACATATATACGTCCGGGGAAAAAAATTTTTGACGCGTTTTATACCTGGGGGCCAAAGTTTTAGTCATATTCACTTTAGCATCAAAAAATATATAATACATTTGTGGTACATTGTATTCAATACATTTGTGGTACCGAGGGGGGGGGGGTGAAAATTTTTAATTTTGAATATTGGGTCGGGATTTAAAGTTTGAGAAGCCTGACGTAAATGGCACTTTTGGGGGATTAGATTAATTAAAACAACCCTGAGTGGCGTAAAGGAGACATTGGGGGCCCCCGAAACTCAAATTTTGGGCCCCAAGTTGAAATACGTACTTAGCGTAAGTTGCTTGGAAGGATCTCGGACCCCATGCCTGGGAGATGTGGGAAAAGAAGGGAAGACTACCCATGTTCAAAATCAGTTAATTTTTTTTGGAACACAATCAACAACAAAAATTAAATAAATTAAAACCCAAGACATCCCCCATTTAAAATTTATTTGGGGAGACAATTAACAAGATACGCGAAGTAAAGAAGATTTTAAAATCCAGTTCCCCTTTCCCCTTAAACGCTTTTCCTTTTCCTTTTCTACCCAAATCTCTAGGGACAAATCGTCATCTTAATTATTACAATTATCAAATAAAAATGAAACGAAAATATCGTCCCTTTTCCCCCAAAGGATAAGTCGGATGGTGAGGGTGAGGGAAAGGGGCCATCTGCAGGCAAGGGGATCTACAGCACCCAAATGGTTGGGGGGGCCCGGGGAGGGACCGGGGGCTGAAAAGAATCCTTCTCTTACTCATTCTCAAAGCATATTAAACACCTGCATTTCATCAGAAACGAGTATGCTTTAGACCAGTGGTCGCCAAACCTTTTGACCTCACGGACTAGTAAATCCATAATTTAAATCCCGTGGACCACTAATAGGATTTTAATGTGTTAAATATATTTATAAGAAAACATGTAAAGGGTTAAGATTTAAGATCATATCTGTCTCAAGAAACACCAATTTTCAAAACACACACACACACTTTCTCAATAACCCAAATAATATATTGAATATATTTTATATTGAACTCAATACGTCCATAATCCCACCTTCAAATGCTTCAGCTAATATACATATATGGCATGCAGGAGAGTAAAACGTTTGAAGAGGGGTGAAACGAGATGAAAAAAAACATGTAGCTGTAAGTAACAATATTAATTTGGGTTATGAACTGTTTTTCCCTTTTATGGGGATTTTTGTAAATTTTTCTTTTTAAAATAGATGGCGCTAGAGTCAGTAAGAATTTTATACTTTGTTTGTCTTGTAGAGGTGGGTTTTTTTTTACGTAATGCTCTTTTTTGTGTGATGTTTCTATGTGTTTCGTCCCAAAAAACAAAATTAACTAAAAAAATAGATTTGGGCCAATTTCTGGAAAAAAATTTTTAAAAAACTTGGGTGTGATCGCCTAACTGATCCATGGAAGTTAGGATTTGCGCCATTTATATTTTAAAAATTTTTTCAACTAGAGTAGCTAAAAAACACAATGCAAAACTGGGAATTTTGACTTTTTTTACCGAGGGGTTAAATTTTGGGAAAGGGGTTATTCTACGAAGTAGCATTTTTATAGCTTTCCAAGTATTGTTATGAATGGAATTATGTTTCAATGCATCTTAAAACATAACTTAACGTGATGAGTAAGTATATTGCACATTTTTCTGGGAACCAGCGAAATTTTCTCGTGGACCACTAGTGGTACGCGGACCACCACTTTGGCTACCTAGTTTTAGACCACACGACTGAAGTAAAACTACATTTGTTCCCTCTATATGTATGTATATATATATATATATGTTTATGTATGTATATATGAATAATATATACATGTATATTCATATACATATATTAATTTGCTATAAATATTTAAATTTATTATGAGTTTTCATCCATAAATTAATATTTCTGAAGAGATTTTTTATTTTCATTCAATATTTTCATTATCGGATACATCAGTAATTACTGTGGTTGATTATAAGACCGAGACAATAGGTTTATGAAATGAGAAATAAGATACATATGTTTTCGAATGAAAATTAGAAAGATATCTAGAGAAAACTGCATCGATTGTTGTTCCATGTCCTGTGGTAGGCTCATTTCGGTTATTATTCACTTTATTCGTTTGTAATTCTAATTTATCTTGTAGAAAGTTTACCAAGAGTTGTCCATCTTCGGACGCAAAATTAACATTGAAATCTGCTAAAATTAGGGGCAACGTATGATAGTTTTCTCCTAATTCTTCAGAGCCTACCATAAATCATAAGTCTTTTATATAAAAATTTTAGAATGTTATTAACTGTGTTATTGGGCGTGAACAATTTTATTCACTTTAAACGTAGAATATTTAATGTATTGAACAAAATATTAATTTATAAAATTGTTCAAGAACGAAATGAAATTACGAAATAATCAAGAAATCACCATTCGCGTAACGCTAGCAAACTCGCAAACGAACTACTGACTGAAATCTTTCTATCTTCACTAACTTATATCTCCCTCTCAAATTCCTTTCGCCTCGCCCGATCACACTTTTCGTAATGCTCTCGTCATGCATTCACCAGCTTACTCCCCAAGTCAAGCGTTCGTAAATAAATTTTACTTCAATAGCAAATATCTGCGTTACTCTATAAATTTGATTAATCACTGTGCCACTAGCAATATATCCTATCTCTCTCTCACTCTAGCTTGAAACCCTAGACTATATGCAGTATAGACCTAATTTACATATTCTCGCCTCTTCTTCAGAGGGTACGTTCAAATAAAATAGTATTTAAGGGGGACCAAAGATTCCGCAAGAGGATTTGTTTATAAGAAGAATGCGGATAAAGCCGTCACAAAGCTTTGGACCCCTAGAGTCCTTGTCCCCCGCAATGCGGGGGTGAACGTTACGTCACTGCAACCACGGGTTTAATGTTGTACTGTCTGTAGAGTCTGACTGCTGTTCGGCGGTAGATTCTTAAGGTATCCGACTACGTTCGGAACCATGATTTTGCAAAAGCGTGTAAATGGATAATATTTATGATATTTAGTGTCACTTAGATTAGAATACATGTATAAAATTGTTTTAAGGACATTATGACAAAAAAATTTATTTAAATACAATATTTGGGCAAAAAATTAACTTAGAATAACCTTTTTTCATTTTGTAAAAAATGCTTCTATTGTATTAATATTTTGCCTGTATTCAGCTCAGACCTCTGTACAGAGGCTCAACTAGAATTTTTGAACGCATAACTTGGAAGTCGGTTTATCCATGTTTTACGAAAACAGAAGGGAGAAATTTTAAGAAAATACGCCGATAATTATTTCAAATGGTTGTAACTCTGAAAATAATGTGAATTTTTCAAAAATCATAGTTGAGCCTCTGTACAGAGGTCTGAGCTATATACAGGCAAAATATTAATACAATAGAAGCATTTTTTTACAAAAGGAGAACATTTGGAAAAAAGGTTATTCTAAGTTAATTTTTTGCCAAAATATTGTATTTAAATAATTTTTTTTTGTCATAATGTCCTTAAAACAATTTTATACATGTATTCTAATCTAAGTGACACTAAATATCATGAATATTATACATTTATGCGTTTTTAAAATCATGGTTCCGAACGTAGTCGGATACCTTAAGAGTTGACGATGTTCCCGTTCCTATAGGGGAAGGGTTACTATGTTTTGGGGGGAAAGGGTTTTTTGACCCGGAAAGTATGGTCAGGAAAGAGAGAAAGTCCCTTCTTTTTGGAAACGCGAGGCGCTGAACTGTTTGGGGTGAAGGATATTGAATTCCTTCGTTGAGAGATGAACGAACAGGGCGTGGTCTGGCGTAATAAGAAGAGATAATCTCTTGGGACTGTTTTAACGCTGTGGACTGTGTGTATTAGATAATTATGTTTAATCAAGAAAACTGTATTTAATCAAGACAAATTATGTGTAGTATTTGATCATACGGAGAAGTATTTAACCCGCGATCACTCGCGCGGGGTGTTCTGTACACCCCAGCAACAAGA
The DNA here is from genome assembly GCA_019973955.1 of Trichonephila inaurata madagascariensis. NCBI lineage: Eukaryota > Metazoa > Arthropoda > Arachnida > Araneae > Nephilidae > Trichonephila > Trichonephila inaurata. The sequence goes on from BMAV01013979.1 coordinate 33,218, forward strand.
AAATCCTCCCAGGATTCTAAAAAGAATGCGCAGAACCCCGATTTTTTCTGTAGCTGCACATTTTAGGTCATTGAAATTTCAGGCTTGATACAACCCCTCTTTCTCGAACGATTGGAATGAAATGACCTTCAAAAGTTTATCTGGGGGGCTGAGAATTCTCACGAGAAGTAGAGCATTTGTATACAGTCTGCTCTGAATGTTTAAAAAATGATTAAAATATTAGTTTTCTACTTTCTACTATCATTATCCCATTAATTGTAAAGTATATTTATTACTGGTTTATACGTTTTATATATACTAGTTTATGAAAAAATATAAAATTATGTGTTTTAAAATGAAAATTTGTATGTTTAGTTTAAATTAATGTTAGTCTCATTTGTATGCAATAAATTTAACAATTTTATTTGTAAAGCACAAAAAACATCTTGTACTTTATAAATATGTATCATAATGACTTAATTTTATTTTCATAATTAAATACACGTTAAAAAAGTTTGGGGGGTGTTCTCTACACCCCGCGAGTGACGACGGTAGCAAAAACAGGCGCGAGTGACCGCGGGTTAAGAAAGTAATGAAGATATTACACTGTCCATTGAACGGAAAAGTACTACAGGGAAGTGAGATATTTCGTGACCTGTTGTTTTTATATGAACAGTTTTTATTAAAAGATAAAAAAAAAACTGGTACTGGTACTTTTCAGGCTTCTTCGTAAAAAAAGTTCGCGTGCGTTACACAGCGAATACACCTAAAAATTCAAAAATGCAGTTTGTAAGTGCAAGTGCACATTATAAAATAGGTGCGCATAATACGCCGGAATATATGGTAAATAATAATTATAAAGTTGGGGACTGAGAGGGAAGGTTCCAAAAGGAGTTGTGGATTTGAAATTTTTAAAAGTAAGAAACGGTACTTTGCAGGATGTCATAAGAAAAATATAGAAAAAGGAATTCAATTATTTTTAAATAAGTGGAAATTCAAATTTTATGCCCAAATATGTTTTGTAACACACCTTTATTCACAAGCATGATAATAAGATGGATTCTAAAGTAAAACATGGCATTAAATTCTTCTCAAATGAACAAGCGATCTTGGGGGAAAAAAATCAAAGACGCACGCACGCACGCACGCACGCACGCACCCCCACACACACACACACACACACACACACACACACACACACACACACACACACACACACACACATTTTGCTTGATATTATAGAACTCATAAGTAATGAAGTACTTATGAAAACCTTTTCATCTGTGAGACTACTGTAATAGCGCCATATATTCAAAAACTCCAAACCTCTTAGCAGCACTTTAAAGTTGGGTTCTCAAGAGCTCAAGAGAATTTGTAAAGACAAATAAAAAGAAACGTCTTCCATAAAAAGAGGAGATTCCATTCAGACATCAAAGAGAGTAGTCGCTTGTTTTTATTTACCTTTTATCTAATAGTAAACTTTTAACTTATTTTGGCTTTGGGCGATTGTAAGAAATATCTATTGTATCAACGTGAATAGTCATGTTTTTATCTTCCTTTTTTGCTATTCATTTCAAAGCACGCTGCTGGAAATAGTTAAAGGATTCGGGCATAAGCTGTTAACAAAAAGTAAGACCAAATTTAGGTCTCGTGTAAGAAAAAAGAATATATGTTGCAGGAAAATGACGAAATTATGAATTTCATGAAATCCCTAAGGGATAGGATCAGTTGACGGGAGATGTTAAAGTAACGTCTCTTCAAGGTTATTTCCATTATGAAAGTAAGTGATTTTATCAAACCCTGAATTGTTTCAGTGAAATGATGAAATGAACTAGTCAGGATTTGCATTGGCAAAATGCTATCCGGGGGTGACACCTGGGGGGAGGGGTCGAGTCCTTGTACTTCCTAACCATACAGGTAATATTATCGATCATCTAAATATCAACACCATATCTTTAAAAAAATGGCACCATAGGATTAAGATAGGGATTGATATTTTAGTGTTTAATTAGCCGAGAAAAAAGATGTTACACATAAAAAAATACCAGCCTAATTTTCTAATTATTTGTTAATTAGTTTCGAATAAATAATTTGTATTTCATTGACTATTGTTGTATTACTTTTACGTTTCACAATGCACCATATTTGTTAAGGTATCTGACTACGTTCGGAACCATGATTTTAAAAGGGATAAATGTATAATTTTCTTGATTTTAAATGTCCTTAGATTAGAATACATGTATAAAATTTTTAAAAAACATTAGGACAAAATTTTTTTTTTTAAAACTTTTTGGAAAAATTAAAGAATAACCTTTTTTCCCAAAAGTTCTCCTTTTGAAAAAATGTTTATTAAAAAATTTCGCCTGTTATAGCTCAGACCTCTTCAGAGGGTCAACTAAATTTTTAAACACATAACTCGGAGTCGGTTTTATCCATGTTTTCAAAAAAAAAAGGGAGAAATTTTAAGAAAATACCCAAAATTTTTTCAAATGGTTTAACTCTGAAAATAATATGAATTTTCAAAAATCTGTTGAGCCTCTGTACAAGGTTTAGCATACGCAAAATAAAAAGAACATTTTTCAAAAAGGGGGAACATTTGGGATTTTAAATTTTCCAAAAATAAAATAATTTTGTAAAAATTCTAAAAATACATTAAACAAAAAAAAATATCAAAACCATTTTCCCAGTTGTAATCAATTAAAAAATCCTTTAATTTTTTTGGGCATTAAATCCACTCTTCGGGAAAAAAATTAATATGGAAAAAAGGTTCATCTTTTTCCCGGAAAACGGACATCATTTCGAATATTTACTATGATTTTTACCATGTCAGACACCTGACAATAAAGATAAGCGTTCAATTTTTGTTTTTGTACTTTATTCTGTTATTCGTTATCTGCTTTAAATTCAACCACAAAGGATGATGTGCACGACGTTTGAAACACCCGGTATTAAGCTTTCAATCGTATTCAAAAACATTTTTACAGTCCTCCAATCATTCATTAAAAAGTAGAGCGAAAAAGGCTGAACCCCCCCAAAAAAATTATGTTTTACGTTCTCACAAACCCCATCCCTCAACATTCAATTTCCGCCAATCCCTTTCTTATCAGACCTCTAATCAACAAAAGAAACACGCTTGCTAAATTTTAAATATTTAGGTCCAATAGATCCGGAGATCTCGTGATGAATAGGGGAATCACACTTTTCTACAATTAAAACAGTTTTAAACTAAAGGGAGGTTGGTTCTTCCCGGGAAAAAAATTTTTTTGGGGAAGACATTTTAACGGTATGTAAAAAAAAAAATATAAATCGATTCTAAAATAATGGGGTAACGTTAAACATAGCATTTATTTTTTTCATTCCTTTCATTATCTTTGTTTTCTTTCTTGAACAATATCTTTTAAATTAAAAATTGGTCAAACAAACGATAGCCATAAATCAAGAAAAAACTTTTTGAAAATTTTCCATTTTTTTTTTTAAATGGAAATATTTAAATAAAAGTAAAGATTAGTTTGTAGAAAAATAGAAAGTAACACTTATTTCTAATGAAAATTCAAGCATTAATTCCAGTATTGTTTGATTTAATTAAAAATAGTCACCTGCATCTATTCGAAAAATAAATCTGAGCACCAGAAAAGTTCTTGGCGAAAGGATTAATGATTTTATACTCAGCTAATTGAAGGATCCTTCTAAAAATGTAAAGGTCCAATTTTTTCTAGAGATGGCATTTGGTACGATTAATTAAAAGATAAAATGCATAAAACCACTTTAAAAATGAAAGAGAATATAAGCTTAAGGTGATTTTGTAAAGTTTTCTTTTCACCGCACTTATTCATTAATTAGGAAATCAAGTATTCATAGGATGAAAAATTTAAAAAATTGGCTTAGTTTGAAGTGTTTGTCTGGTTTTGTGTGTGTGTGTTTTAAGTGCCCTTCTAATCTGTTTTGTGATTCAAAGTGGGACGTATATTTTTCTTATGTAAATTTTAATATAAATAAATTTACAATAATCTTAAAAATTTCAAGAGTTGGTATAAATTTTTTGTAATTTATCAACCTATATACGCATTTTATTTAATTAAAATCAGGGCTGTATTTCTAAAGGTAGTCACCCAATATCTTTTATATAATGCTTAGTATTTTCCTTCTCTCCTCAGAGGCTCGACAGTCCAGGGTGGGCCTTGGCCTTCACAAAAAGCCTTTTCCAGACCAGCCTTCTTCCTGTTAGTGTTCTCCAATTTTTTAATTCTCAAAACTAGTAGATCTTTTTCTAGGCCATTAAGGTATCCGACTACGTTCGAAACCGTGATTTTGTAAAAGCGCATAAATGGATAATTTTCATGATATTTAGTGTCACTTAGATTCGAATACATGTATACAATTGTTTTAAGGACATTTTGACAAAAAAAATTATTTAAATACAATATTTTGGCAAAAAATTAACTTAGAATAATCTTTTTTCAAAATGTTCTCCTTTTGTGAAAAATGCTTCTATTATAATAATCTTTTGCCTGTATATAGCGCAGATCTCTCTACAGAGTCTCAACTAGAATTTTTGAAATATATAACTTAGAAGTGGGTTTATCCATATTTTACGACAACAGAGGGGAGCAATTTTAAGAAAAAAACGCCGATAATTATTTCAATGGGTGGTAACTCTGAAACAAATGTAAATTTTTCAAAAATTCTAGTTGAACCTCTGTAGAGGGTCTGTTATATACAGGCAAATTATAATTATAATAGAAGCATTTTTCACAAAAGGAGAACATTTTGAAAAAAGATTATTCTAAGTTAATTTTTTGCAAATATTGTATTTGAATAATTGTTTCTATCAAAGTGTCCTTAAAACAATTTTATGCATGTATTCTAATAAGGACACTAATATATCCATTTACTCTTTTTAAAGCACGTTCCGACGTATAGTCGATACTATCCATCTTAGGCTTGCCTTTTTTCTGTGTGCCTATTGGTTGGGCATTGAATACTTTTTTTTAGTGGTACGGTCTTCGTCCATTCTGACAACGTGACCTACCCATTTAATTCGTTGTATTTTGATGAAGTTAACGATCTCAGATTCTTTATATGAGGGATAGTGCTCGAAATTTGATCTTCTTCGCCATATGACATTTTCCTGAATTCCTCCGAAAATAAATCCTAAAATCTTCCTTTCGAAGATACTTATGTTCTCATCTGTGAGACATGGTCCAAGTTTCATATGCATAAAGTTAATACTGATCTAAAAAATTTTTTATACAATAGAACCTTTTTTTTTCTTTTGATTAAATTCGATTTCATACATTTTTTCGTATTCCATTGAGGCTATCTTCGGCTAATGTTAAATAATAGGGCCGAATTCGGAATATTTTTTCATTTATAAAAGTACTCACACAAACATTGATATATATTCTGGCTACACTATCCTGTAGAGAATCATTTATTTTATCATGCTACTCATTTTTATCCGAGTTTTTTGACATTTTTTTCTTTTATAAAATGTGTTTTGCATTTTTTCCTATACCGTAATGCTAAATGAGCTATCCCTTCACATGTTAAAAGGAAAAACTAATTATTTATTATATATTTTGAAATTTTAAAAACACCATATTATAAACAAATGCACGAATTACAATGTCACAAATTTTTATAAAAATTGAGAAATTCTTTTTGTCCGAAAATGAGTTTCGCGTCAAGTTCACATTCTCGTACTTATAGCGCGAAAACAGCCTTAAGACATCTAGTAGATATAGTAATTCCCTTTTGGATTTCAATAGTACAATCGTTCTTATAGTTAACTTCAGAACCTAAATAAGTGAAACTGTAAGTAAACAACTTCAAAATTATACTCTTTAATTTTAAAGTGGGAATTGTTAAAACTTGCTTTAGAGCAAGTCATGTATTTGGTCTTATTTTTATTGATTTTCAGTCCCATCCTTAGGGCCTCTTTCTCTAAAGAGCTTGGTATTTTACGAAAGCAAAAATGTATTTCTAAATTATTGTTGTCTGTAATCACACCCGAAAGATACCCCTCTCTCTTCTACACTAACCATTATTTAAAACAGTTGAATCATATTAAATTTCGATTGCAATCAATATATAGATTATAACCACATACGTATATAATTGCATTTACGCTTGTGTCTACTTAAAAATAAAATAATCCTATTCCCCCTGTTTAAGACCTTTAAAAACAAAATCATTTGATAACGCAAACAGTAATTTAAACTATTTTTAACAATATCTGAAACTGAATAGCATTCCCAATAGTATTGTTACAATTTCTACTCATTAAAATACTGTAATATCTGAATTGCATCGAATGTTACAAGGATCATTAGTATAAATTATGAGTTTGACAAGTAAGTTAATAACTATTGAATACCCTACGAGGCATATAGGGGGAAAGCTGTTTTCCGCTTAGAAAGTGTCTTTGAATTAATTTAAAAGAACTCTTCAAGAGAGAATTATACAGAAAATATCTGGCAAATCATCGATTTCTAATTATTTAAGACTTTGTGATAGTAAAAGGCAATGAATGTTTGATATAAGTACATTGTGACAAATTGTATTATAACACTTCAAAAATAATTATCCTTAATGAGGCATATATTTCAAATAAATATTTTGGAAACTCAATGTCTGAAATATTAATTGGGTTTTAACAGTCAAAAATGTAGTACAAGAGATTAATAGATAAGAGTATAGTTATTAATTCCTTTTTTTCAATTCCTACTATTAGTTCACTCTCTCCCTATGTATATATGTCAGGTTTAAAAAGTTTCTTAAAAATTAAAAGTAAAAAAAAGGAAAATAGGGGCAAAACTTTTTTACCCCCAAAAGGAAATTTGTGGGAAAAATCCTTTTAAAGGGTTGAGCAAAAAGCCCTGACAAGGGGAGAACCCCAATACTCGAAAAGGCTTTGCGGTGACTCCTCCCCGAATTGTTGTTTATTGTTCTACTCTTTTGGGGCCCCAAAAGGGCCGCCATGTTGGATTTTATGTGATTGAAGCAAAAAAAAAAGACGTTTTAGGAATGATGCCCTCCTCATTTTACCAGCAGGCCGGGGGCCTGACATAATATCTTCTTAAAATTTTTCCAATCGTTAATAAAAAAAATTTTTCTTTTTTCCCCCCTTTTTTTTTCCTTTTTTCTTTTTAAAATTTAATTCGAAAAAATTTTTTTTTAAAAATTTTTTTAAATTTTTTTAGAAAACTTAAAATCCCCTTTCCAAAAATAAAATTTTTTTTTAAATTTTTTTAATTTTTTCTTTAAAATTAAATTTTATTTTTTAATTTTTTAAATTTATTAAAACCTTTAAATTTTTGTTGTAGTTACCAACCTGGTTTTAAGGGAAGTTTTGGCCCCAGAAAAACATTTTTTTTAACCAAAGGGTAGGAATTGACGTTAAATTTTTTTTATATTATTGTTGAAAAAAATTTTTGGTTTTACTTTAAAAAAGCAAGGTTTGGGAAAATTAAAAAATCCCCAAGATTATTTTTTGGCAAGGGAATTTCCTTTAATTTTAAAGCTAAACGGGGAAGGTATTCCCCATGCCCCTAAAATTTTTTTTTGGGGTCCCGTTTTTGCCTAAGCTGCCCCTTTATTTAAAAGCTTCCCCCTTTTCCCCCCCAAATTTTTAGCCTAAACAGAAAAAAAGCTTTCCCCAAAATTGGGGGTTGGTTTACTTGGCAAAATTGTTCAAAAAGGGGGTATTGGACCATTTTCCTTTGGGGTTGAGTTTGGAAGTTAAATTTGGGTGTTTTATTTTGAAAAAAAAACCATTTCGGCTCCCGTTAAAAATTTAAAAGGTTTTAAAAAGCCCATTCACCGGAAGGAAAAAGGAAAATTTTTGAAATTTTTAAATAAAAAAGGGGGAGAAGGATCGCACAAGATAACCCGGGGGGGTCCCTTTAAAAACCCGTGTTTCCCAAAAAAGGTAAACCCCGGGAAAAAGAAAAAAATCACTTTTCCCCTGGGTTTTGTGCCCCTAAAAAATAAAGAATTTTTGAGCCCTGAGGAAATATACCTTCATTGGAATGTGGTTAACAGGGTTACTGCCCGGGAAGAAAAAAAGCGCCACGGGACCCCAGCCGAATAAATTAATTTTTCCGCACACGCCGACTGAAGGGGAGAATAAATGTTGATTATCATTTTTTCCCGCGATGAAAGGATTGGCTTTTTAAAACGGGTTTCCCCCCCCCGCGATCCCGGTGACAAATCGGTGAAAAAATTTAAAAAGCTTTCAAAACCCCCGGTTTTCAGTTCTTTTCCCTTTTAAAACGTCCATTCTTCACGGTCTAACAGTTGCTCATAATTGTTTAAGCATTCAACTTGATATTTTTGCATTATTTGTGTTTTGTAATAAAAATAGAAATCTGTCATAGTTTAAAACAAGGATACAATGTCGAAAACAAATTTCACGAAAAGAAAACATACAATTTTAATAAAAAACACCTTACCGCAACACCTTAAAAAATTAAAAACCCCCCGGAAAAACCCCCCCCCGGAAAAAGTTAACACATACCAATTTTTTTCCCGGGAAAATTTTTTTTTTTTTCTTCCTTTTCCCTTTTTTTTTCCCTTTTTTTTCCCCCGGCCCGGGGCCAAAAAAAAAATTTTTTTTTTTAAAAAAAGGGGGGCCCCCTTTAACCCCTTTTTTAAAAGGGGGCCCAAAAATTTTTTTATTTTTTGGGGGTTTTTTAAAAAGGGGTTTTTGGGGGCCCATTTCCCCGGGTTTTGGGGGGGGGAAAAGGGGAAAATCCTCCCTTAAAAAACCCCCCCCGGGGGTTTTTTTTTCCCCAAAACCCCCTTTTTCGGGGGGTTTTTTTCCCCCAAAACCAAACCCGGGTTTAAAAAGGGGGGGGGGGGAAAAAAAAAGGGGGGTTTTTTTTTTTTAAATTTTTTGGGGGGTTTAAAAAACCCCCCCCCCAAAAAATTTTTTTAAACCCTTTAAAAATTTTTTTTTTCCAAATTTCACAAGTTTAAATTGATTTAAATTTTAAAAAAATTTTTTTTTTTTAAAAAAAAAATTTTGGGGGGCCCCCAAAAAAAAAAGGGGGGAAAAAATTTTTTTGGGAAAAATTTTTTTTAAAATTTTAAAAAAATTTTGGGGGAAAAAAATTTTTTCCCCAAAAAAAAAATTTAAAATTTTTTATTGGAAAAAATTTTTTTTTAAAAAAAAAGGAAATTTTTTAAAAAAATTTTTTTTTAAAAATTTTTAAATTGGAAAAATTTTAAAAAAAAAAAATTTTTTTTTTTTTTAAAAAATAAAAAAAATTTAAAAAAAATAAATTTTTAAAAAAAAAAAAAAAATTTTTTTTTCCCTTTTTTTTAAAAAAAAGGGGGGGCCCAAAAAATGGGAAAAATTTTTTTTTTAAAAAGGGTTTTAAAAAAAAAGGGGTTTTTTAAAAAAAAAAAAAAAAAAAAAAAAATTTTTTTTTTTTAAAAAAAAACCCCCTTTTTTTTCCCCCCGGAGAAATTTTTAAAAAAAAAAAAGTTTTTGGGGGTTTAAAAATTTTTTTTTTTTAAAAAAAATTTTCCCCCCCAAAACCCCAAAAAAATTTTTTTTTTTAAAAAAAAAACCAAAAGTTTTTTAAAAAATTTTTTTGTTTTTAAAAATTTTTTTTAATTTAAATTTTTTTGGTTTAAGGAAAAAAATTTTTTTTTTCCCCCTTTTTTTTTTTTTTTGGGGGGTTTTTTTTTTTACCCAAAAAGGGGGGGGAAAACGGAAAAAAAAAAAAAAAAAGGGGAAAAAAACCTTTTAAAATTTTTCCCCCCCTTTTTTTTTAAAAAAAAAAAAACCCCCCCAAAAATTTTGGGTTTTTTTTTAAAAAAATTAAAAAAAAAAACCCCCCCCCAAAAAAAAAACCCTTTTTTTTCCCCGGTTTTTTGGGGCCCCGGTTTTTCTTTTTAAAACCCCCGGGGCCCCCCGGTTTTAAAAACCCCCAAAAAAAAAAAAAACCCCCCCCCCTTTTTTCCTTTTTAAAAAATTTTTAAAAAAAAAAAAAAATTAAAAAAAAAATTTTAAAACCCCTTTTTTTTAAAAACGGGCCGGGAAAAAACCCCAAAAAAAATTTTTTTAACCCCCTTTTAAAAAAAAAGGGGGAAAATTTTTAAAAAAAATTTTTAAAACAATTTTAACCCCCAAAAAATTTTAAAAACCCCAAAAATTTTTTTTTAAACCCAAAATTTTGGTTTTTTTAAAAAAAAAAGGGGGGGTTTTTTAAACCCCCCTTAAGGGGAGGGGGCCCCCGGAAAAAAAAAAGGGGGGGGGTTTTTTTTTAAAGGGCCCCCCCCGGGGGGTTAAAAAAAAAATTTTTTTTCCCCTTAAAAAAAAAGAAATTTTTTAACCGGGGTTTTTAAAAATTTTAAAACGGCCCTTTTTTTTTTTCCCCGAAAGGGGGGGTTTTTTTCTTTTAAATTTTTTTAAAAATTAAGGGGGGGAAAAAAAAAAAAAAAAAACATTGGTTTTTTTTAAAAAACCCTTTTTTTAAAACCCCCCCCCCCGGGGGGAAAAAAAAGGGGGAAAAAACCCCCCCCGAAAAAAAATTTTTTTTTTTCCCCAATTTTTTGGAAAATTTTAAAAAAAAATTTTTTTGGGGGAAAATTTTAAAAAATTTTTTTTTTCCTTTTTAAAAAAAAAAAAATTTTTTTTTTTCCTTAAAATTTAAAAAAATTTTTTTTTTGGTTTTAAAAAAATTTTTTTTTTTAAAAAAAAAAATTTTTTAAAAACCTTTTTTTAAAACCCCCCCAAAAAAAATTTTTTTTTTTTTTTAAAACCCCAAAAATTTTTTTTAATTTTTAAATTTTTTTAAAAAAAATTTTTTTTTTTAAAAAAAATTAATTTAAAAAAATTTTTTAAAAAATTTTTTTCTTTTAAAAAGGGGGTTTTTTTTTTAAAAAAAAATTTTTTAAAAGGTTTTTTTAAAAAAAAACCCCAAAAAAACCCAAAATTTTTTTAAAAAAAAAAAACCCCCTTTTTTTTTTTTTAAAAAAAAAATTTTTTAAAATTTTTAAAAAAAAAATTTAAAATTTAAAAAATTTTTTTTTTAAAAAAATTTTTTTTTTTTTTTTTCCCTTTTTAAAATTTTTAATTTTAAAATTTTTTTTTAAAAAAAATTTTTTTTTTCCCAAAAAGGGTTTTTAAAAAATTTTTTTTTTTTCCCCAAAAATTTTTTTAAAATTGGGGCCTTTTTTTAAAAAAAAATTTTTTTCCCCCTTTTGGGGGGTTTTTTTGGGGCCTTTTTTAAAAATTTTTTTTTGGTTTTTCCCCCCTTTTAAAAAATTTTTTTAAAAGGAATTTTTTTTAAAACCGGGTTTTTTTTAAAAATTTTTTTGGTTTTTCCAAAAAATTTTTTTAAAACCCGGGGGGGTGGGTTTTTTTTTTTTAAAAAAAAATTTAAAAATTTTAAAAAAAAAATTTTTTTTGGGGGGGGGGGGGTTTTTTGGGTTTTTTTGGAAAACCCTTTTTAAAAACCCCAAAAAAAAAAATTTTTTTGGAAAATTTTTTTTTTTCCCCCCTTTTTTAAAGTTTTTTTAAATTTTTTTTGGGGAAAAAAAAAAAAGGTTTTTTTAATTTAAAACCCCCCAAAAAAAAAAAAGGGGGAAAAATTTTTTTTTTTAAAAAACCAAAGGGGTTTTAACCCCTTTCCCCAAAAAAAAAGGGGGGGGTTTTTTCCCCTTTAAAATTTTTTTTTTGGCCCCCTTTTTTTCCCCCCCCCCAAAATTTAATTTTTAAAAAAAAAAAATTTTTAAAAAAAATTTTTTAAAAAAAAAAAAAAAAGGGGGTAAAAACCCCCCCGGGGAATTTTTCACGCCATTTTTTAAGTTTTTTAAGGTTTTTTTAATAATTTTCAAACAAACCAGGATGCTACCAGTGGCACGCGTGCCATCAATGGCACGCGACACAATGGCCAGCACGCGAGTGATCAAATGGTTTGCATTTTATTTCAAAATAACAAATTTCGCAATGAAATATTACGAACAAACGCGAATGATTGGTCTTGGGGTGGCGGAGAGCACATTTGTTTGTTATTGTCTTGTCTTAGTTACGTCGTGGACTACAATGGCTTATGATTCAAAATTTGTCTACGCATAGCATAGTCAATTTCGTTGACAAAACTGCATATTAGAATTTATTTGTCCAATATTTACGATTTTTAACTGTTATTCAACATGTAGTTCAGAACAAAAAGTGCAAGATAGTAAGTGTGACAGAGAATTTCAGACTTGGTGAATCTAGAAATACGGCACTATTAGTAAAGGTGACAAAGTGGTGTATGTTTCATCTTCTGGAACAGTGGTATCTGTAAAGCGGCATTTTGAAACAAATCACAAATCCTCTAGTTAAAAAAGAGAACCACAGCAAAACTAATTAATTGCTTGGAAATCATTTGTCATATGACTCCAATTCAACGTGCATTCTGCTAAAAGTAACACGTTGCAATCCTAATATAAGTTATTTGAAATCCAATCTGCAGCAACAGAAGTCACGCTAATGTTACTTTAATTTGAATTACACGTGTAACTAAAACATTTTAAACTATACAGTGGAAAATTTATTTTTTCGTAGTAAATAAAGAGTTTCGATTTGTTAGTATTTAGTTTTATTATTTCAAGTAATCACACAAGTCAAAATTTTTTGATGGCACGTCTATACCTCATCAAACATTTCTTAAGAAAAAATGGCACGTTGATCCATAAAGGTTCGCCATCCCTGCCGTAAACTATTAATTTAGCAAATCAACTAAAGTGTATTAAACGAATAAAATTCCTAAATAGAAATTAAACGCAATGGTGTGTAGAACTTGAAAACGAACATTCTTTGAGGCCTAACGTAAAGCAAAATTTTGCTTGTTACGAGAGCGCATTGTAAAAAACCCACTTATGCCAGGATTGAGTGATTATTAACGTTTCACTTTGAAGCTGCACGAGGGCTATTTGCAGTGGACTTAATAATTATGCGGTTAAGAACGAGAATGATCCATGGTCAAGTGATGAGGATGACACCTTAGCTAGCATCCCACTCTCCAAACTTCCATATTACACCACCAGATGCCTCGACAAATGCAACGAGCAATAGCCCTCTCCACAATGAATCTTTAGTGGCATCAAGCCTAGAATCTTTGGCTCAACAGAGGCAACATTGAGTTATATCTAACCAGTAACTGTTGTGACGGGCATTATGTGAATTTCTATTAATCCACTTGGAGAATCTTTGGGGCCAGCAATCGAGTTATTTCACAGCCATCCCTCTCAAGAAGAAGCCATGAAATGCACACAGATTAGCTAGTATATATATAGTAGAAGTTTAATAACCGTTAGGAGAAGGAAAAGAAGCTGAGTCACTGAAAGCGGTTCTGTTACGGTAAGGATCTTAGTTTAGACGCGTGATTATAGGACGGACTTTAACTATTAGAATAAATTATAGAAGTTAGGATTCTTAAAATAATGTTGAGTAAAGTTAATCTATTAGGGTTTCGTGCGCTTATTCACATGGAGTTCTGAGCTATCGTGATATCACTCTATTGATTGATTGAATATTAACGTCGCACTGTTCAGCTCACGAGGGCTTTTGGTGACGGACCACGTATTTGAACCATGGTCAGTGACGTGGACGCATCGACTGGGACCCCCTTTTCCTAACTACCACACCACCAACGGGAGGACGTTTCAGCCTCGACAGATTTAACGTGCACGTTGCCCTTCACGGCGGTCTTTAGTGGTACTGGGCTCGAACTCGTGACAAGGCAAGCCACGATCCGATACCTATACCACTCGGCTATTTATATCACTCTGGTTTCCCCTTTATAGTTTGCTTGTCTTGGATTATTATATTTTGGGAATAATAATGGGGTTTTAAATTTTGTTTGGCATCCATCTTTACCTCCCCTTTGGC